>OY282641.1:56322335-56652335 GCA_958299015.1 Tetanocera ferruginea | reverse complement strand
TTTAATTTAATTTAATTTAATTTAATTTAATTTAATTTAATTAATTTAATTTAATTTAATTTAATTTAATTTAATTTAATTTAATTTAATTTAATTTAATTTAATTTAATTTAATTTAATTTAATTTAATTTAATTTAATTAATTTAATTTAATTTAATTTAATTTAATTTAATTTAATTTTAATTTAATTAATTTAATTTAATTAATTTAATTTAATTTAATTTAATTAATTTAATTTAATTTAATTTAATTTAATTTAATTTAATTTAATTTAATTTAATTTAATTTAATTTAATTTAATTTTAATTTAATTTAATTTAATTTAATTTAATTTAATTTAATTAATTTAATTTAATTTAATTTAATTTAATTTAATTTAATTTAATTTAATTTAATTTAATTTAATTTAATTTAATTTAATTTAATTTAATTTAATTTAATTTAATTTAATTTAATTTAATTTAATTTAATTTAATTTAATTTAATTTATGTAATTTAATTTAATTTAATTTAATTTAATTTAATTTAATTTAATTTAATTTAATTTAATTTAATTTAATTTAATTTAATTTAATTTAATTTAATTTAATTTAATTTAATTAATTTAATTTAATTTAATTTAATTTAATTTAATTAATTTAATTTAATTTAATTTAATTTAATTTAATTTAATTTAATTTAATTTAATTTAATTTAATTTAATTAATTTAATTTAATTTAATTTAATTTAATTTAATTTAATTTAATTTAATTTAATTTAATTTAATTTAATTTAATTTAATTTAATTTAATTTAATTTAATTAATTTAATTTAATTTAATTTAATTTAATTTAATTTAATTTAATTTAATTTAATTAATTTAATTTAATTTAATTTAATTTAATTTAATTTAATTTAATTTAATTTAATTTAATTTAATTTAATTTAATTTAATTTAATTTAATTTAATTTAATTTAATTTAATTTAATTTAATTTAATTTAATTTAATTAATTTAATTTAATTTAATTTAATTTATTTAATTTAATTTAATTTAATTTAATTTATTTAATTTAATTTAATTTAATTTAATTTAATTAATTTAATTAATTTAATTTAATTTAATTTAATTTAATTTAATTTAATTTAATTTAATTTAATTTAATTTAATTTAATTTATTTAATTTAATTTAATTTAATTTAATTTAATTTAATTTAATTTAATTTAATTTAATTTAATTTAATTTAATTTAATTTAATTTAATTTAATTTAATTTAATTTAATTTAATTTAATTTAATTTAATTTAATTTAATTTAATTTAATTTAATTTAATTTAATTTAATTTAATTTAATTTAATTTAATTTAATTTAATTTAATTTAATTTAATTTAATTTAATTTAATTTAATTTAATTTAATTTAATTTAATTTAATTTAATTTAATTTAATTAATTTAATTTAATTTAATTTAATTTAATTTAATTTAATTTAATTTAATTTAATTTAATTTAATTTAATTTAATTTTTAATTTAATTTAATTTAATTTAATTTAATTTAATTTAATTTTTTAATTTAATTTAATTTAATTTAATTTAATTTAATTTAATTTAATTTAATTTAATTTAATTTAATTTAATTTAATTTAATTTAATTTAATTTAATTTAATTTAATTTAATTTAATTTAATTTAATTTAATTTAATTTAATTTAATTTAATTTAATTTAATTTAATTTAATTTAATTTAATTTAATTTAATTTAATTTAATTTAATTTAATTTAATTTAATTTAATTTAATTTAATTTAATTTAATTTAATTTAATTAATTTAATTTAATTTAATTTAATTTAATTTAATTTATTTAATTTAATTTAATTTAATTTAATTTAATTTAATTTAATTTAATTTAATTTAATTAATTTAATTTAATTTAATTTAATTTAATTTAATTTAATTTAATTTAATTTATTTAATTTAATTTAATTTAATTTAATTTAATTTAATTTAATTTAATTTAATTTAATTTAATTTAATTTAATTTAATTTAATTTAATTTAATTTAATTTAATTTAATTTAATTTAATTTAATTTAATTTAATTTAATTTAATTTAATTTAATTTAATTTAATTTAATTTAATTTAATTTAATTTAATTTAATTTAATTTAATTTAATTTAATTTAATTTAATTTAATTTAATTTAATTTAATTTAATTTAATTTAATTTAATTTAATTTAATTTAATTTAATTTAATTTAATTTAATTTAATTTAATTTAATTTAATTTAATTTAATTTAATTTAATTTAATTTAATTTAATTTAATTTAATTTAATTTAATTTAATTTAATTAATTTAATTTAATTTAATTTAATTTAATTTAATTTAATTTAATTTAATTTAATTTAATTTAATTTAATTTAATTTAATTTAATTTAATTTAATTTAATTTAATTTAATTTAATTTAATTTAATTTAATTTAATTTAATTTAATTTAATTTAATTTAATTTAATTTAATTTAATTTAATTTAATTTAATTTAATTTAATTTAATTTAATTTAATTTAATTTAATTTAATTTAATTTAATTTAATTTAATTTAATTTAATTTAATTTAATTTAATTTAATTTAATTTAATTTAATTTAATTTAATTTAATTTAATTTAATTTAATTTAATTTAATTTAATTTAATTTAATTTAATTTAATTTAATTTAATTTAATTTAATTTAATTTAATTTAATTTAATTTAATTTAATTTAATTTAATTTAATTTAATTTAATTTAATTTAATTTAATTTAATTTAATTTAATTTAATTTAATTTAATTTAATTAATTTAATTTAATTTAATTTAATTTAATTTAATTTAATTTAATTTAATTTAATTTAATTTAATTTAATTTAATTTAATTTAATTTAATTTAATTTAATTTAATTTAATTTAATTTAATTTAATTTAATTTAATTTAATTTAATTTAATTTAATTTAATTTAATTTAATTTAATTTAATTTAATTTAATTTAATTTAATTTAATTTAATTTAATTTAATTTAATTTAATTTAATTTAATTTAATTTAATTTAATTTAATTTAATTTAATTTAATTTAATTTAATTTAATTTAATTTAATTTAATTTAATTTAATTTAATTTAATTTAATTTAATTTAATTTAATTTAATTTAATTTAATTTAATTTAATTTAATTTAATTTAATTTAATTTAATTTAATTTAATTTAATTTAATTTAATTTAATTTTTTAATTTAATTTAATTTAATTTAATTTAATTTAATTTAATTTTATTTAATTTAATTTAATTTAATTTAATTTAATTTAATTTAATTTAATTTAATTTAATTTAATTTAATTTAATTTAATTTAATTTAATTTAATTTAATTTAATTTAATTTAATTTAATTTAATATAATTTAATTTAATTTAATTTAATTTAATTTAATTTAATTTAATTTAATTTAATTTAATTTAATTTAATTTAATTTAATTTAATTTAATTTAATTTAATTTAATTTAATTTAATTTAATTTAATTTAATTTAATTTAATTTAATTTAATTTAATTTAATTTAATTTAATTTAATTTAATTTAATTTAATTTAATTTAATTTAATTTAATTTAATTTAATTTAATTTAATTTAATTTAATTTAATTTAATTTAATTTAATTTAATTTAATTTAATTTAATTTAATTTAATTTAATTTAATTTAATTTAATTTAATTTAATTTAATTTAATTTAATTTAATTTAATTTAATTTAATTTAATTTAATTTAATTTAATTTAATTTAATTTAATTTAATTTAATTTAATTTAATTTAATTTAATTTAATTTAATTTAATTTAATTTAATTTAATTTAATTTAATTTAATTTAATTTAATTTAATTTAATTTAATTTAATTTAATTTAATTTAATTTAATTTAATTTAATTTAATTTAATTTAATTTAATTTAATTTAATTTAATTTAATTTAATTTAATTAAATTTAATTTAATTTAATTTAATTAAGTTTATTTTAGTATTATATATAACATTATAGTTATACCTTAATAACTTGTTTTTTAAAATAAACTATAATTATTTAAATAAAAACTTATATAAAATAATATAAACCGTTATAATTTCAAAAGTATTTGGTTAACAGAAAAGTTTCTTGAACACAAAATAACCGTGATGAAATTACCTTTCAAATGATACCAATATTGATACAATATATCCTTAACTGAAAGGACACTGCTTCCGGTTTCATCACAATTTTTGTATCCTTTTAAGTGTCTGGCGTAAGGAACCCCCCTTGCCAGGTTTCTGGCAGTTGGTTTTTATGTTTATAATGATGGCCTCAACAACTTATAAAAAATTCAGCTTTGGTACTATGACGCACAGTGTAACGAGAAGGACAAAATTGAAAATATGGACTTGTTTATTTGAGAAAAAAAAGTATCAGGATGTGTTTAAAACATTCCAATTAAGTAAATTCCAAAAGGGTTTTAAGCTTTTAATTTTAGTTTAGGCGTGAGAAGCTTCGAAACAAAGATTTGGTTGATTCATTAATAAAATTGCCAAAATTGCGAAACAGACGTTACGATTAAAATTTTTTTTTAATATATTAATAATAGATAGTTGAAACTAATAACATTAAATTTGAGTGATTTTTGAAACATTTAAATTTTAATTTTAATAAAATTCTTAGAAGAAAAAAAATATAAAATAAAATAATAAATAAAAAATAAGAAAAAAAATGTTTGGAAGTATGGAAAAAAAAACCTCACCTGCTGCCGCATTAGCACTTTGCTTTAATATGTCCCAAAGTATCTTGATTAAGAATAAAAAAATATTAGCTGCTACAAACGTGCCCTATTTTTTATAAATGAATTTTGTTTGAGTTCAACTCTAGCGGATGTGTACTATCGCCAAATCGCACATGCGAAGTGTGTGACATACATAACATATCTTGTTGTATGGGAGGTGGGCGTGTTCGTGTTTGGATGACGCCCATTTTTCTCTCACGTCTTAATTTTTGCATAAAAAGAATAAATTTTTAATTTTACTTTTGTAACTTCGACACAAGCCTCTATATATAGGTTTCAATTGGATGACGCCCATTTTTCTAACACACCTGCATTTTCTCACAGTTTTGTATCTTAAATATTTGCTTCTTTATGGAGTTTTCATTATTGGGTTTGTATAAGAGGTGGGCGTGGTTTTCATCTGATTTTGCCCATTCTCGAACTTGATCTTAGTTTTTTAGAAAAAAGCTTAAATAATGAATTTCAGCATTATAGCTTCAAAATAACGGCTGTAATCGTGTCCACAGACGGACAGACAGACGGACATGGCTAAATCAACTCAGGTGGTGATGCTGAGCAGGAATATATACACTTTTCTATACCTACCACGCCTCCTTATGAACACTACACACCTCGTGTCAAAATTAATATACCCCTTACGAAGTACGCGTGGGGGTAAACAAATTTGCATTATAAAAATTGAAAACATTGTTATTACATTTTGTTAGTTATGAAAAATATAAGTAATTTAAAAATTAATACAAGTGCTATTTTTTAATAATCCAAATGAAGCGTCAACACGAGTAACGTTGTTTGTTTTTTCGCGGTTAGAAGCACTCTTTCAAATGATTTAAATGAAAAACTGAATAAAAAAGTCAGGTTTTGACATTTAAAATGAACTTGAAACCTTTTTTCTATAATGAAGTTACTGAATTCTAGCGGATCACGCCCATTTTTTCTACATAATTTAGTTTTGATGTGACATATAAACATACCAAATTTTATCGCTGTAGCTCAAATACCCTCCAGTTCGACTCACCAGTGACGAATGAGTGAGTTCACTTGCTATCGGTAATCACCACTGGTTACCCACCAGATTACCTACAATGCAATTCACTTATGAATTTAACACGGGGATGTCATTGCCGGTAATGATTCCATTACTCTCTGCATTACCATTCACTAGCTGTTTCATGATTCCATTACTCTTTGCATTACCATTCACTAGCTGTTTCATGAGGTACACTCATCATTCCTTTTGTTATACAGTTATGTGGAAGAAAAAACAAATGAAATAAATGTATTTGCATTACCTGCTACATTACCTCGGGTACTAGAATTCACTAGCTACTATTCATGCATGATATCATGACCGTTAAAAGACTAATTGTGATTGCCATTACTGAAGGGTATATGCTAGGCCGGCTCGAAGTATAAGGAAAAAAATTAAGTCAAAAAGCACACTCAGTTTCTGAACCTTTGGATGAAAAACTAAGATATCCTGAATTTGAGGGAAATCGGTTGAGTCTCTAGCCACCGGAAATGACGATTAATTTTCCTCTGAAATCGGTTTTTTTTAATATTTTTTATCGTAATTTTTTAAACACGAACAAACTAACCCAAACTGTTAACGGGAATTGAGTATCTAGTGGAGCCAAGTGATTTAGTAAAAAAATAATTTTGATTGGCTGAATGAATTAATACAAACTAATTCAGAAAAATTTACATATTGAATCGATAGATATTCACAAGGCCTTTACAATGAGCTCTCATGCGTCAAAATCGGATAATATTTGATCAATTTTGAGAGATTTTCGTTAAAAATATTGGGAAAAAACTATGATTTTTGCATTTTTTTGCACTACTTACAGAAGCCAATCAAAATTATTTTTTTACTGAATCACTTGGCTCCACTAGATACTCAATTTCCCTAAACAGTTTGGGTTAGTTTGTTCGTGTTTAAAAATTACGATAAAAAATATAAAAAAAAACCGATTTCAGAGAAAAATTCATTGACATTTCTGGTGGCTAGAGACTCAACCGATTTCCCTCAAATTCAGGATATCTTAGTTTTTCATCCCAAAGATTCAGAAACTGAGTGTGCTTTTTGACTTTCAAAAATGAGCCGGCCTAGTATATGCCTCTTTATAGAGTTTACTCTTGTGGGTTGTATTGGAGGTGGACGTGGCTGTGGGTGGATCACGCCCATTTTAATTTTTGTAGACACTTAAGTTTTAATGTAACATATAAACACACCAAATTTTATTGCTATAGCTCAAATATATGCCTCTGGGAGGTGGGTGAAGGGCGTGGCCGATCTTAATAAAATTTGGTGTGATGTGTTATATTTATGAAATAATGATACACGCCAAATTTCATGTTCCTACTACAACTCCTTCTATTTTTGTCCCTCATCCCATAGACATCGTTACACTGTGTGACGTACCTAAGTAGGATCCTTTTTTGGAACTTTTCAAAGCTTAAAGCTTCTAAAGTTCCCTCGACCTTGGATTCATAATATCCAAACGTTGTACCCACTGTTTTATGCAACCACAAACAAAATTTTAGCTGGCTCTTAGTCCATAGTGTTTTGGCTTCTAGTTACTTTTTTAGCTATTATCAATTAATAATTTTTTATCTTAATATATAAAAGACAAGCGTCCTGCTCCGTGCCCTATATCGTAAAACATGTTTAGCCTGGACCAGAACCTGTTGTAAAATTATCCATTTGAAATTTTTGTACTTACTAAACCTTTTGCTCTATATCGTAAAACCTGTTCAGCCTGTACCAGAACCTGTTGTAAAATTATCTATTTGAAATCTTTGTACGTACTATACTTTTTAGAACCAAATTTGGGTTAGAAGATATAAATACAGCGAACTCATGTAACTTCAAAATTGCGATTCCACCTCAGCTTACCAAAGTTGTATATAATTCTGATTTTTGGCCATTGGGTGTTCGTTTGAGACCATTTGTGGATAATTCAAAAAACCTGCTAGAACCGTCGGCTCAGAGACTGCATTAAATGCTCTGATTCCGACAATAAATAAATTCGCTGTTTACTATCAGAATGTTGGAGGCATGCGCACTAAATCATCCACGTTTAATGCTGCTGTATCGGATAGCTCGTTCGATGTCATCGCCTTGACTGAAACCTGGCTGCATAAGGACATATTTTCATCTGAGTTCTTTGATAGTCGGTATGTAGTTTTTCGCCGTGATCGTTGTCCCATTTCCACTGGCTTTGATCGTGGTGGTGGTACACTAATAGCCGTTCGCTCATCATATTCTTGCCAAGAAGTTCCATTGCTGCAAACCACAGGGATCGTAGAGCAGTTATGTGTTAAAGTTGATATTCCAGTGCCATCGGATTGGGGCACAAGCTCCAAATTAATAAGTTTTTATATTTTCTGCTCATATATACCGCCTAATTCTACTAATGATATTTACTCATTGCATTTCTTTAACATATTTAAGATTGTTGAGCGCTTTAAAGATAATGAGTATCCATTATTATTGGGTGATTTCAATCTAAGCAAAGTTAACTGGACCTATTCTGACAATTTTCCAGCTTTAACTCCAAATATAACAGCAAATGGGCCTGAAGTAGAATTCTTAGATTCAATTCTATCTATTATGTTGTATCAAATTAATTCTGTTCGAAATGCCTTAAATAATATATTAGATTTAGTTTTTTCTGACTTAGAGTTCAATGTGTGCTGTGCTGATGCTATTTGTCCTTTGTCTAATAACAGCGTTCATCACACTGCTCTTTTAGTTCAATTTGATATCCTAGCTTTAAACAATCCACTTTATGGTGATAGTATTTTTGAATATGCATTTGCGAAGGCTAATTATATTGTAATATCGGATTATTTAAGTAGTATGAATTGGTGCACAATCTTTGGTAATTGTCTAAACAGAAATTTTGATTTATTAATTAATATCATTAATGAGACGTTTCACAAATTTGTACCATTGAAAAAAGTCCACATGAGCAGTAAACCTAGTTGGTATAATAGGCGTCTTGCTAATCTCAAAAATATTATGAATAAAAAACATAAGAAATTCAAAACAAATAATATATTCTATCACGAATATTGCCAGGCACGCAAAAATTATGAGAGTCTTAAAAAGTTTTTATATAAAAGTCATTTACTTGCGTTAGAATCAAATATAAAAAGTAATCCTAAATCATTTTGGACTTTTCTGAATAATAAAAGAAATACCAGGGGCCTTCCGAAAAATATGGTTTATCAAGATAAATGTTCAGACAACCTCCAAGATATTAGTGAGTTATTTGCTTCCTTTTTTCAATCAAACTATGTTTGTGATAATACATCTTCCAATCATGGACGTATTGCACCCGATGTGATACCAATAACCGACCTTGGCTCCATCACCTTTTCGGAGTATGATGTCTTTGACGCTTTAGTAAGTCTTGATGTTAAAAAGAATTGTGGGCCGGATAATATTCCTCCCATATTTCTTAAAAACTGTGCCTTTGCCATGTGTAAGCCGTTGACTCATATTTTCAATATGTCACTCCGTGAAGGAAAATTTTTAGATGTCTGGAAGATATCGGCAATTACTCCAATCTTTAAATCCGGATCAAGGCAAGATATTGCAAATTATCGACCGATAGCTAAACTACCACTTATTCCAAAAATTTTTGAATCGCTGGTAAAAAACAAAATTTATAACTCCATTAAAAACAGATTGTCTGAGAAGCAGCACGGATTTGTGTCTGGTAAATCTACCTCTACTAATCTTACCCTTTTTACACACTTTCTGTCCAATAATATGGAAAAAGGTCATCAAATAGATGTTATATTCACGGATTTCGCGAAGGCTTTCGATAGAGTTCAACACTCTGTTTTGATTAATAAACTAAGTAACCTCGGATTTCATTCCTCGTTACTACTGTGGTTAGAGAGCTACCTTGTTGGTCGTCAGCAGTATGTTCAGATTGGTAAAAATGCGTCTAAATACATTGAAAATTATTCAGGGGTACCCCAAGGTAGCCACCTAGGTCCCCTGTTGTTTGTTCTGTTCATCAACGATCTTCCGAATTATGTTAGCTTTTCTGAGTGTCTGATGTATGCTGATGATGTTAAGATCTTTAGATGTGTGGACTCTCACGAAGACTTTCTATTGCTTCAACGTGACATGGATAGTCTCCAATTTTGGTGCAAGACCAATAAATTGCTTCTAAATGTGTCTAAATGTAATGTTATGTCTTTTTCTATGAAGAACCAACTTTTCGAAGGGTCATATGCTATTAATTCGGTATTACTCGAGAGAGTCGAATTGAAGAAAGATTTGGGGGTTTTATTTGAGCGTAAGTTAAGCTTTGCCAAACTTGTTGATGCTATTATATCAAAAGCGAATGCGATGATGGGATTTCTATCGCGCAATACTAGGGAGTTCTCTGATCCTTATACCGTGAGGACCATTTTCTTTTCAATTGTCAGATCGGTTTTAGAATACAACTGTGTTGTCTGGGACCCTCAATATTCTATAAATATTAAAAGAATTGAAAATATTCAAAGGCGATTCACTAGGTTAGCAATTCGCAAGCTCCACTGGGATTTTATGCCTTCCTATGAAGCGCGATGTGCTCTTCTTGGACTTAAATCTTTGGAGTTCCGGCGAAAGTACTTTCTCGCCTTATTTCCCCGGGATGTAGTGATGAATCACATTGATTGTGCTCCACTTCTAGCTCTTTTCAAACTGTATGCACCTGAAAGAAATTTTAGGCAAAGGCAATTGTTCTATATACCATACAAAAGGACAAATTATGGCAGATGCGACCCAGTTTACAATGTGACTAAGACGTTCAACACTATCTGCAACTCGATTGAGATCACCCAAAATAGGGTAGCATTTAAGAACGAAGTCATGTTGAATTAATTTTATGTACTTACGTTTAATTTATGAACTTATTGTGACTGTATAACAATAATTGTTAATAGTTGATTAAATAAATAAATAAATAAATAAATAAGAACCTGTTCAGAATGGACCAGAACCTGTTATTAAATTATGTATTGGAAATCTTTGTACTTTAAGACTATCGTCATTTTCCTCAACTACTATACATCAAACATCATGTCTTGCTATTACAGTGCTTCTTAATTAACAGAACCGCAACCTATTCGGTCTGCATAAACTGAACAGCAATTATTACATTCAGTGACGTTAGTGTCAATTGGAATTGCTAGAATTAAATCACAATGTGCGGTCTTCTGATCCAAGTTTTAGCGATTGGCTACTCAAGTTAGGAAATGGAGATGAAGATACCATAGAAATTCCAGATTATTTTGTCGTGGACAATTTTTTTGAGCTTTTATTCCCATCATTTAAGCAATAAAAAGATTAAAAAACATCCCTCTGATTTTAACATGAGCTGCTTTGCTTTTGGCAGGCTTTCTAATATAATGGACAAAACCACGATAACGTTGTATTATAATATTTTAGTTCAGCTAAAACAACCGGAGACAAATGCAAAAGCGTTATTTATGCAAATGTTATTATAAAAAAAAAAATTATGGTGATCGTGGCGTGCAGGTTAAGTGTGTGGCTTAGTACGCTCGGAGCCCGAGTTCGATCCCCATTCGCAGCGAAAAGTTTTTTCAATAAAAAATTTTTCAGATCGGTCACCACCTCTCTGCAGACAATGGCAAACCTCAGAGAGTAAATAATGCCATGTAAAGCTTCTTGAGAACATGAACTTTAGCCGTTCGGAGTCGGCATAAAACGTGTAGGTCCAGTTCTCGGTTAATTGTGTGCAAACATTTAATAACACACATAACACAATTGATGATAAGAAGCTCGGTCAAAGTCCTTTCAAGGGCTGAAATGGCCAATTTGTTTTTTTTTTTTTTTATTATAAAAAAAAAATTATACTTTGCACACCAATCACAATAATCACTTTATTTGCAAAATTTATTAACACGCGATATAAAAAATTGAAGGCTACTGTTGGGCATAAAATCGAAAATCTAACTAAGTTAAACGTTTTATATCTCCCTAAAAATATTTTTGTCATGTTGGCACAACTTCACTTCATAGCACCAACCTATTTGATTTTAAAAAAAAAACTTTAGAAAATAAAAAAAAAATATTTTTCCGAAGTGTCCAATATAATGGACAAGTCCATTGAAAGGGTTTAATAGATTTTTGGCGATGCTTTGAGTCCGAATAACATCAACCGTTATTCCAAAATTGCTATCCTGTACCCAAAAAATTCCGATGTGAACGAAGTCAACGAGCAAGTTCTAAATATTTTAGTTGGTGACACAGTGAGAGATTTGAGCACGGATTAAATTGAAGACAGTGATGATAACGATAAACAAAATTACCCTGTCGAGTTTTTGAATGAATTTTATCCTTCAGGAATGCCACTGCATAAGTTAAACCTCAAAATTGGAAGTATTATAATACTTCTTCGAAATTTCCATACCAAAAGAGATATCTGTAATGGAAGGTGGTTAGTTTTGAAAAACCTTAAAACTTAATTAATCATCGCACATGTATTGACAGGTGCACTGGCGAACATTAAATAGTTTTCATACCTACAATTGATTTGGCCCCGACAAACACAGATTTGCCTTTCACCCTCCGAAGGCGACAATTTCAAGTTAAACAGACATTTTCAATGACCATAAATAAATTGCAAGGTTAAATATTGCAAAAAGTAGGAGTTTTTCTAAAAGAACTGGTATTAAGTCGTGGGCAGTTTTAGCGGGCTAGGTAATACTGAAAATAATTAGTTACCTGCTGACTTATAGGTAATAGTGGAAGTAATTAGTAACCATCTGCCCTTCAGTACTGGCAATCACAATTAGTCTTTTAACGGTCATGATATCATGCATGAATAGTAGCTTGTGAATTCTAGTACCCGAGGTAATGTAGCAGGTAATGCAAATACATTTATTTCATTTGTTTTTTCTTCCACATAAACTGTATAACAAAAGGACCCTTCAGTACTGGCAATCACAATTAGTCTTTTAACGGTCATGATTTCATGCATGAATAGTAGCTAGTGAATTCTAGTACGCGAGGTTATGTAGCAGGTAATGCAAATACATTTATTTCATTTGTTTTTTCTTCCACATAAACTGTATAACAAAAGGAATGATGAGTGTACCTCATGAAACAGCTAGTGAATGGTAATGCAGAGAGTAATTGAATCATGAAACATTGAAATTCATGAGTGAATTGCATCGCAGGTAATCTGGTGGGTAACCATAGCTACCCATAGCTACCCCCCATAGCTACCCCCCAGTTCGACTCACCAGTGACGAATGAGTGAGTTCACTAGCTACCGGTAATCACCACTGGTTACCCATCAGATTACCTGCAATGCAATTCACTCATAAATTTAACACGGGGATGTCATTGCCGGTAATGATTCCATTACTCTCTGCATTACCATTCACTAGCTGTTTCATGATTTCATTACTCTCTGCATTACCAGTCACTAGCTGTTTCATAAGGTACACTCATCATTCCTTTTGTTATAAAGCTTATGTGGAAGAAAAAACAAATGAAATAATTGTATTTGCATTACCTGCTACATTACCTCGGGTACTAGAAATCACTAGCTACTATTCATGCATGATATCATGACCGTTAAAAGACTAATTGTGATTGCCAGTACTGAAGGGTAGTGAACTCACTCATTCATCACTGGTGAGTCGAACTGGAGGGGAATGATGAGTGTACCTCATGAAACAGCTAGTGAATGGTAATGCAGAGAGTAATGGAATCATCACCGGCAATGACATCCCCGTGTTAAATTCATGAGTGAATTGCATTGCAGGTAATCTGGTGGGTAACCAGTGGTGATTACCGATAGCTAGTGAACTCACTCATTCGTCACTGGTGAGTCGAACTGGAGGGTGATTTATAGGTAATATTGGAAGTAATTAGTAACCATCTGATTAATAGGTAATATTGGAAGTAATTAGTTACCTTCTGACTAATAGGTAATACTGGAAGTAATTAGTTACACTCTGAATTATAGGTAATTCTGGAAGTAATTAGTTACCATCTGACTAATAGGTAATACTGGAAGTAATTAGTTACACTCTGACTTATAGGTAATACTGGAGTTAAGAAGATGACCTCTCACTAATGGTTAATGCAGGCTATAAGTAGTTTACCCCTGACTCTGAATTACTGGTAATACTGGATGTAAGCACCACTCTTTACCACCTATGACAAGCCAATGTTAAAATAATGCCTTATTGCTGTGTGTTGTAATCCAGCAGAACTACCAAGAAATCATTATGTAGCTTGTTCAGTAATGATTGCTTCCCCTACTGGGTAAAAGCTATTGAATATGGAATGAGAGAATAATCAATATTTGAAATCAAAATTTATATACATATACTAGTTCACGAATGTTTTCATATATTGATTAAAGCACTTTTATCTAGCTTATCATATGGAAATAAATAAAGATAACACTCGCTGAATAAAGTTATATATATAAACGGTGACCATCCGTTCTGTATAATACAGTACAGTTCTGTATTTTAAGGCAATAATGGTATTCCCTTAATGCCTCGGAAACAGCTTAAACCTCGTAAACTGCTTAATTTTAAGAAAATGGGAAATGATGGAAATATTTTGTATGGCGATTTTTTTACGATGTTTAAGCTACAATTTCAGTGCTTAAACAACGTAAAAAAGTTTGGTTAAACTTTCAGCTGTCAAACTGTCAAAAAGTGTGTGGTGTTTTTTTTATTTATTTTCGCGCTTAATTCATCCCAATTGGCAAGCATAGAAGTGGATAGTGGCAGTGCTTCAAAAAGGAAAAGAAACACTTCGTCACATGTTGGGTGCTCTGTCAGACAGTAGAACTGCTGCAATTGGTATTGGATGAGGATAAAAATTGCCCGGAAAAGTTTGGAGTAGATAAATACTGAGCACTTAAGTTTGGCAGCTAACTCAATTATTCCCATTTCAGAAACCTAGAGCAAACAGATTCTACGAACAAATTTTCGGTCGATTTGTTACGGCATGATGAATAATGAAGTTATATTATTTTTAATTTTTTTATTGATCTGTAGCTCGTTTCTGCAACTTTTGTCAACGCAGTTCTCACAATATTTTCTCACTTTGACGCCATAATGACGTCATTCTCACTTGCACCGTCTCTGTAATAAAATGAGAAAAGTCGGTGACTCGTCTCGCTTGTTTCAATTCTATTTTCGTAGGAATTTAATAGCCAAAGTGTTTCTGTAAACTAAAATATGCGACTCGAGTCGGCTGAAGTTGTCACTATGTTCTGATTAGGTGAGAACAATTTTTGGTTGATAGTGCAACTTTCGATTTCAATGAAGTGGTTACTAATACTTCTACCCGGTACAAGGTATAAACTTAAATTTTTCATTTAGACTATAAATACATAATATACACAATATTATAAGTATTACAATGTATAGATTATTGAATAAACGAACTTAAATATTTTATTAATGAGATTTATTCCATGATAAAAATTTGTATCACTGCATTAAGCAACCGCATGAAAAGAATACTCGGATCTCAACGCATGGATAGGGTTTGTTTTATAAATATCAACATCACTAAGTGTCAAAACATGAAAAAATTGTTTTGTTTATTTTTGTTTATTTTTTTATTTTTGAAAAAATCAAAACAAAAAAAAAAATGTCAATTGTTTCAATTTTATATATTCCCTATCACTTGTGTATCTTTCTCATCACAGAGCAATATTTTCTCACTTATTAATGCAGAAACACTTTCTTTCGTAAAAGTGAGTATTTTGGAACGAAATAGTCTGGCGACAGAAAAAGTGAGTATTTGTCGAAAAAGTTGCAGAAACGAGCTACTGCTGTTTTTGACATATGCATGACAAATTTATCAGATGTCTAAAGGTGCGTTCCTTTAACAGAGGCTCGGAATTTTACGAGTTTACGAAATGGGAAATTTTCATCGTTAAGGGAATACCATTAATGATCTTAATGAATAAACCGTAAGCAATTGATTTTCCTTGGAATTTCTAAGGAATTACTTAAGTGTGGTGTGAATAAAAACTTAAGCAATTCCTTTTTCCTTAAGCAATTCCTAATTTCCTAAGTAAGGGGAAATTTAATGATATTTTAATTACTTTTTTAAGACAGTGCTGAAAAGCGTATGAATAAACCAAGGAATTGCTTTTGCCAGTTAAGGAATAGCTTGCATTTGCTGAACTTAGTTTTATGCCCTTATTATGATTTACAAATGAATCAAAAGTTGAGTTGTCAGGCACAAATCGGTATTATGACATACAACTCAACTCTGTTTTTCACAACTCAGTTGTCTTTCCAGTTGAGTTGTAAGAATTATTGATATTATGGAACACAACCGTAACAAATTTTAGTTGTAAGAATTGTCAAATTTATACAACTACATTTTTGAGGTTGTCTTGAAAAGTTTAAATGAAAAAAAGCTTGAAAATAATCAAAAATACCTTTGAAACAACTTTATTTATACATAAAGCAATATTTAGAAAATAAATTAACAAAAAGTAGATCGAGCTGATGGTTTCATTGATGGAAATAACCCATTTTAAGTGATGTTTGGGTATCATCTTCTTTGCTTAAGCATAGTACTATGTTCGGCTTCACGTGAAATTCCACTCAAATCTCTATATAAAAAATGACAGCTGTGAAACAACCGTGAACATTTCACAACTTTTTCGTCAAAGCTGTACTATGCTTCACTGGTGAAAATCTAGTACTATATTCTGCAACATGCATCTAGCAACATTGTTTTCACGGCAATTTAATTGAACCGACCATTTATTTTGCCGTGGAAAGTGACAATTGCCATTTCATTTAAGAAATAAGTGCAAGCAAAAGAACAATGTTTATAATTGATTTTATTTATTATAATAAATGTACTATTTCTATATAATATAATAAATGTACTATTTCTATAATAATTGCAGTTGTTTGAAATTGTAAATACGGATGCACCTTTTCGCGGTGTTGGCGGTCGCAAAACTTCGCAGCTTGCAGACTGCCATAAACTAATGACTTGTTCTGCTCCAAAACAAAGGACATGCATACTTGTATAAATATTTATTTTGTATTTATATAATCACAAATATGAAAATTAAAGAACTTAAATGATTTTCTGCTTTTCCTGTAATAAATTGTGGCTGTTTATTTACATCTTGTCAAAATTTGTAAGCTGATCATCAGCTATTCGTTCGCAACAAAATATCTGTCAAAATTTTCACGCAACAATTAATGGCTGTTGCCAGTGAAATTTCACGCAATCGAGCATAGTACTAGGCTTTAGCCTAAAGAAGTTATGGAATCTGTAAAAAAACATTTCGTTTAAACAAATTTGCATGATATCAATAAAAAATTGAGCGCGACACATTAAATAATTGTCTTCTTCATAGTTAAAAATAAATCAAAAGAAGATTCCATTTTACAATTCCTGTGTGCTTAACTTTTTATTTCACCAACTTATAAAAGCAGCGAAAGTTAAAAACCAGCTGTTTTTATTTGCATTCATCTGTCAAAATTTCCATTAAATTCTATTACAATTTGGAAAGCAATCCATACAACTCAACTTAAAATGGTTGTAAGCCATTATGCCAAAATATATTCCAGTGGTGTCCAAAGTTGAGTTGTGTTGAAGACAACCCAACTCAGTTTGGTTGTAAATCATAATAGGGCTATTAATTTGTAATTCACTGCATTCAGAAGTGAAAACGGCTCAGTTTCTTAATATAACGAAGAACAAATTTTATAATATGCGAAAAGAATGCAGAAATTATATTATATAAGTTGTTGAAATAAAAAGTTAAGCACACAGGAATTTTAAAATGGAATCTTCTTGGATTTATTTTTGAACGATGAAGAAGACAATAGGTCAATGTGTCGTGCGTACGTTAACAAATCAGCGATAATTAAAATATTTTGCAGGTGCCGCACACCAAGTAATTTTTTTATTGATATTGATTCAAATTTATTTAAACGAAATGCTTTTTTACAGATTCCTTAGCTAATTTAGGCGAATCAAAGAAGCATTTGCTGATGTTTTAGATCAGGCATGATCACAAAAGTGGCTTTTGTGGCCCTCATATTAAAATGAAATAAAACTCACATTTTGCTTGCGCCAAATTTACGAAGAAATGCACTTGCGAAAATCAACAATAACAAACAACAACAACATACGCATCGAAACACACAAGTTGTTCGGCGCGACCACCAAACCCACCAATTGTTGTTGTGCGTATGTGTTTTGTTAGTGGCATAGAAATTCACACGATCCTGACGAGTTTGTCGCATATGTATTTTGTTGTTGGGATTTTTTTTATGAATATATTCTTTGCACTTGCCAAAAGCAACAAAGTACATTGTCGTCGATGGTGGTGACGCTAAGATGTTCGCTTTTGTTGTTGGTACTGTATTTTGTTGTTTATTTTAATCAGGCGATTATCTTTCTTAATTAGGCTTTGGCCCTTTTATTAATTTCGGTGATCAAGCCTGTTTTAGATGATACCAGAACATTACTTAAAATGGGTTATTTTTCATAAATTAAACCATCAGCGCGATCTAGTTTTTGTTTTTAATTTTTCTAAATATTGTTTCATATATTAATAAAGTTGTTTCAAAGTTATTTTTGGTTATTTTCAAGTTTTTTTCCATTTAAACTGTTCAAGACAACCTCAAAAATGCAGTTGTATAATTTTGACATTTCTTACAACTAAAATTTGTTACGGTTGTGTTCCATAATATCAAAAATTCTTACAACTCAACTGGAAAGACAACTGAGTTGTGAAAAACAGAGTTGAGTTGTATGTCATAATACCGATTTGTGCCTGACAACACAACTTTTGATTCAGTTGTAAACCATAATAGGGGCAAAAGAAACACACAACTTTTTTTGTGTGTATCTGGATAAACATACATTTTGACGTAGAATAACGTCCCAATCAGCCAAACAAGCTTGGAATAAGCTTTAAACAAGCTTACGAACGTAAGCCTCAAGCTTGGATAACGCTTTCATTTACTTTTGTAGAACGCTTCCATATAATTGTAGGACAAACGAAAGTGAACCCTTGGAATAATATTCCTTACTTCAAGCTTAATCCAAGTGTTGTTTTTACAATTGGATATAAGTGTTTTCATAAGCTTTTTCCAAGTGTGCTACATTCAACAAATCAATTAGCACTCGCTAAAAATTTTTATTCCGTGGCTCAGTAATAAAAAAGGTTAAATATAAAAAGTGTACCAGCGAAAATTTTAAGCCACTTGTTATTTGATTTGTTGTTATTTGGACATGCAGGGTTCAATTGTAACTTAAATAATGTTAAACTTATAATTTTTCGAAGGAGTTCGTTATTGTTGTTTGTTATTTGTCGTGCCTAAATGAATTTTCGATGAGACAATGTTGTAGAAAAAGTTCAACTGCTCCCAGCAGTTCTTTCGGTGGAATGAGTTTATTTAAGATTTCCTCCTTCTCCGCATCCATCTCATCCGAGATGAATCCGTAAGAACGCTCTCTGCGATTTCCGAGTCGGTTAATTATCCATAGCATTGTTTTTTGACGTCACAATCAATGAAGTCCCGTTAAAGACCAAAACCAATGTATTGCCAAAAACAGCTGTTTAAATTGTTACCAGTTAAAGTTTCGTTGAAGGTTATTAAAGTGATGTAATTTTTAGGGCAATTAAGCGGGATTTTTTGTGTTGCTTTAACTTAAAGATCCAAATATTTGAAGTGTATATAACCGGGAAATTCAATGAAGCGGGAATTAATTAAACGGGAATTACAACCTACATTTCTTATGGGAGCGTAAGACTGACATATTTTTCGGTCAATTAAGTGGGGAAATCAATAAAGTGCGATGCTATTAAACGAGGATTACTGTATATCGGTGATTCCATATCATTTCGACAAATTTTTAGCAAAATCTGACCTTAGTGCTTCCGATTTTTTTGAAACTTTGTAGACTAGTAGTTCACATTGAAAAAAAATTCTGTGTTTTTAATTATTGCGAAAGGTTTTTTTTTGTAAAGTTACACACTGTCAAAAACATTTAAAACTATACAAAAATTTAATAATTATATGTATTTAAACAGCTCTATATTCTAAACTGCAAGTCGCACATTGAAGAAACTGAGGTATAGTTTAAGTATCTTGAATGGATCTTTCTGGTGATGTTATGTTTTTTAACCGACTTCAAAAAGGAGGAGGTTCTCAAGTTGGTTGGTTTCTCTGTTTTTTTTTTTTTTTTGTGAATGTATGTACATCGATTACTCCTAAAGTACTTGCCCGATTGCCGTAATTTGTTGTCAACATATAGAGATTATCAACGCGGAGGTGCCCGTTTATGAAAGGGGGCGGTATTCGGAAAAGGGGCGTGTCTCTATAAAAAAAACACTGTATCTCAGTAAATATTGACACTACGGTAATAAAATTCACAGTAAAATTACAAGGGCAAGCACAAGTATTAAAAATGACGATCACTTAAGTGGGCGTAATTCTAAAAAAGGGTGTGGCAATATTGTTAAAACTCTGTATCTCGAAGAAAATTGACACGAGAGTACTGAAATTAAGTACAGAGGTAGGTACAATTATTGGAAATTACTATAACAAAAGTGGGCGTAATTCGACAAAGGGGTGTGGCAATATAAGAGAATTACTGTGTCTCGAATAATATTGATACTAGGGTACAGAAATTTATTACAAAGGTAGGAAAAATTACTACAAATTTTTGTAAAAAAAAACTGGGCGTTAATCGAGAAGGGGAGTGGCAATATTAAATAAAAACACTGTATCTCGATTACTATTGACACTACGATACTAAAATTTAGTACAAAGGTAGGTACAAATATAACAAATTACTGTCAGTAATGTGGGCAGTATTCGATAAAGGGGCGTGTCACTGTAAGAAAAACACTGTATTTCAGTAAATATTGACACTAGAGTACTAGAGTTAATAAAATTCACAGAAAAAATGCAAGGGTAGGTAAAAAATAACAGTCAATTAAGTGGGCGTTAGTCGACAAAGAGGTGTGGCAATATTAGAAAAACTCTGTATCTCGAATAATATTGACACTAGAGTACTAAAGTTAACTACAGGGGTAGGCACAGTTATAAAACAATTAATTTCAATACAGTGGACCTTGTTTGATAAAGGGGTGTGGCAATATATAAAATACACTGTATCGCGAATAATATTGACACTAGAGTACTGATATTTAGTATAGAGGTAGGCACACTTATAACAAGTTATTGTGAATAAAGTGGGCCTCATTCGACAAAGGGGTGTGGCAATATTAGAAAACACTAAATCGAATACTGTCACTACTAATTGAAAAAGTACAGACGTAGGCACAATTATTACAAATTACTACCGAAGAATTGGGCGTTATTCGACTAAGGGGTGTGGCAGTGTGTAAAAAACTGTATCATATTGTCTTAAGGGTGGTAAAATTCATTGTTAGAATGGGTAGAACTATTGAAAACACTATGACAAAGAGTGTGATATTCTCGACAAAGAGGCGTGTCAATATTATAAACACACTATATTTCAGTCAATATTGACATTGGGGTAGCGATAAAAATACAAGAGTAGGTACTGATAAACATACTGACAAAGACCAGAATAAGAAACGACAGAAAAGCATTTTCCATATTATGAGCATAAATAATTGGTGTTTAATTAATTTATACACTTTTTTAATATATATCATTTTCTCTAAAAAGAAAGAAATAAAAACTTTTTAACAAAAAAAAAAACCTACTTCAAAATCACTAGAAAGTAAAAAATAATTTTAAATTACTTTTACTATTTATTTCTTGGTCAAATTTGTATTTTTATAATAAATATATTTATTTTTTTTATGATAATAAGAGCTTCGAAGTCGGCGCTAATATATCAGATTTTTTGCAGCTGCAACACACATATAGCATTTTAATTAAGATTGAAGAAAAATTAAGATTACAAATTAATACAGCGTCACCCAAGCAGGATATTTACAAATAAAAAAGTCTTAAATAGAGTAGGGATGGCGAAAAAATCATGATTTTACGTCAATGATTAGCGCTGACTAGAAGCTTTTATTATCATAAAAAAATAAATATATTTATTATAAAAATACAAATTTGACCAAGAAATAAATAGTAAAAGTAATTTAAAATTATTTTTTACTTTCTAGTGATTTTGAAGTAGGTTTTTTTTTTTGTTAAAAAGTTTTTATTATATTGTTTCATATAACAGGATTCCCAAAAACATATTACTATTAAAAATTATGTTCTAGCAGATTAAGAGCTGTAAATAAGGTTTGTTTTATGATGTACCTATAGTCTAAGAACTTAGTAATCACAAAGTAAATTTTTATTCTTGACATTTATGACATGAGCACGTTTTTCTGAAAAGTTCTGGAGAAATGTATTGATTACGAAACTGACGCCTCCATTCATCATACTCTGAAAATCATGCAGATTTGCAAAAATGCGAAAAATAATGGTAATAGAAATGTATACTATACGAGTTAGTTTGAACACTTCTTAACCTGAATATAAGAAGCAAAAAACCGATTTTTTTATAAAATTTTATGGAATATAAAATTAATTTTTTAACACTTTTCTTTTTGTACTCTATCTTACTGTCATGAAAATTTGAATTGCATTTGTTTGGCAATTGCACTTAAAGTTAAAGTTTTAATAAAACGAAGAAAAAAATATTTGCATTCACTTTTGCACCCTCTTTATATTCAAAACATAAGACCACAGTCATTAAAGTGTTCTTAGGGTGTGTGCTAATTGGCTACTTTTCCTACTGTCGACGGAAATTTTGGCAGTTCTGAGGTGAATTTTACCTTTCAAAATTTGTAGTAGCCCTAGGGGCTAGTATAATTTTTGACAACAACAAATAAGAAAAAAAATATTTTTCATTTGAATTTTAACAAGATTTTTGAAAAGTGAGATTGCCATTAATTTTCAATCGTTTTTAAATCTAATTGGTAAGTTATTAATTTTCATTAAATAAATGAAATATTGCTTATAAGCAAAATTTTTAATATTATATGTCAAAATTTGTAAATTCCCAATTGGCACAACAAAAACGTAAATTATTTTCCCCACAGAAGAGTTGAAGAGTTCTTTTGTCAAATTTTGCACCCCATTTAAGCGTGTACCCAGGCGGATGGCCTTTCCGCAAAACGCGAAAAATCTGGCGTTATGAAAAGTGTTCTGGTTCGTCTGCATCAGGAAATAATTTCTTAATTTTCACGACAAGGGACCTTAATTCCAAATTTTGGTATTTACTGGACGTTGAAAATTTATTAAGTAAGGATAATCCGTACAACGATAATACAGATTAAAATGGAACAGAACTTCCATTTAAAGAAAAACATGTTTTTCCAAACCTGAGAGTAGCATTTTAAATACTTATTACTATTTCAGTATCAATCAGTGTAAAATTGAATAAATTATGTAAAATACAGTACAATGTCGAATTTTAGCGTCTTCACTCAAATGCATCTCCTGACCGTATTTTTGCACGCATTTCTTTCGGCGGTAGCTTATATTCTCCACTAAAAATGAAAATAGTTTTCGATTTTTTATGAATTATGATAGCGCAAAAACTTATCATCCAAATGTAAAAATTTGTTGAACAAACATGAAGATAAAAACTTTTTAACAAAAAAAAAACCTACTTCAAAATCACTAGAAAGTAAAAAATAATTTTAAATTACTTTTACTATTTATTTCTTGGTCAAATTTGTATTTTTATAATAAATATATTTATTTTTTTATGATAATAAGAGCTTCATATGGAGCTTCGATATGGTATATATTTGAAAAAAGTTACTTTTTTTAACCTGAAATTTACCATCATATTTTTCGCAGTCGGCACCACAACTTTTTCATCTTTTTAATATAATGTTACATTTAGGCATTAATTTTGAAGGTGTAAGCAAATTTTTAAGTCGGAGTCCAACGATTGCTATTTAAAATGATTTAAAAAAAAAATGCCTTTTAAAGTTTTCCTATTATTATGTTTCGAAAATTTTATTCTATATAAAAACTTATTGTTTCCTCTTTTAAATAAACAGTAACTCTTTGGATTGAAAAAAATCCTTCAAATGATCATCATAAAAAATTAAAATGTTCCAAATATGAGGCTATGTGTGTTACGACTCAAAGGATTCAATTGATTGATGCGCCTTTGTGCACATGCAATCTTCCATACATGTATTTTTTTAATTGTAAAACTATTGTATCCTAAATGTGCATGCTTTTAATATAGGTACCAATTTAATGGCCCTGCTCATATATTTGTTAATAATTGATGTGTCGAAGAATTGCCGGATCGAAAAAATGTCGCTTTAAATCGAAAATCATACTTTAAATGACATAGTGATGATTACCTAAGTATTTTTATAGCTTTACAGGTTCTCAAGATATCTCGAACCTGTGCACTATGGGTAAAATGACTACTTTTTTTGGCCAAAACCTCAAAAAAGTAAAAACTATATTTTTTTTTAAATTTGTGACATAATACGGCAGAAAATTTAATTATTAGGAACTTTGACCACGCCCCATTTCTTAAAAAATGAAGTTTTAAACGAATTTAGTATTATTAGAATTGTATGTGTATTAATATGAACTCTAAATAAGTAAGCTGTTCTAGATAAGGTAAATTAACTCAGCAAATTTATTTAAAAAACAGCTTAGTAAAAGGAAAATAGTAAACGATGATAACATGAAAATAATTATAAAAAATATAAATCATCCATTAGTGCTTATTCGTTACGTTCGAGGTGCAAGTTGTTTACCATAATAGAATATATAAGACTTATATTAATACTAATGAGGTGTTTTTTTATGACATTGTTTTTCAATATGGATTACTCTATTGTCTGACAGTTGTTTTGACAGTTTAAAGTGACGTCTCTACTCAGTATTGTTTGGCAAATCATCATGAATAGGTTAACTCCAGAACAACGCTTTCAAATCGTAGAAATTTATTTTCAAAAGCAGTGTTCAATTAAAAATGTTTATAAAGCACTTCGTGAATATTATGGTGCACATAATCGTCCGTATTTTTGGTTGAATGGATATGTCAACAAGCATAATTGCCGTATTTTTTTTTTTTTTTTGGATTCGCCAAAGGAGTGAGAAATCTCATAAATACGTATAGCCCGTACTATACGCATGCACGACTTACATTCTAAAATCTATCCGGATCAACCGGAACAGACAGAATGCACCTACGTAATTAAAAAACACACACAGTTGGCGAAGTATGAATTTCCACTAAGCACATTAACTGGCTTTTCAGCGGAACTTAAAAATTTTATACAAAAACACGAATTTATTAAGAATATTTGAATTTAAAAAAGTAAACAACATCAAATAAGTAGTAAACTTTAAACAGTAAACAACATCAAATAAGTAGTAAACTTTACATAAAACTCTAAAACAAAGAGACCAAAGTAACTATAAATAATATGAATATTAGTAAGTTTGCGGCCACTATCCAACCCAAGATCCTACGTGGAAAAGAGATTAAACTCTAAAACACCAAACCAATTCCAAATATAACGCAGATATATACGTGTAAATATGTACAAACATATATGTGTATATATATACGGGTCAACATGTAATTTTGGAACACCGTGCTAATGTTATTAATTGGATATGTATTTGGGCCAACGCAGGCAAAAACTTGCATGGAAAAGAGATAAACTCTTGCGCACCAAACTAAGTAACTAATAAGTCAAATGAATAAGAAAAATTTAAAATTTTTATACCCCCACGCGTACTGCGTAAGGGGTATATTAATTTTGTCACGACGTGTGTAACACCCAAAAGGAGGCGAGGTAGGTATAGAAAAATATATATATTCTTGATCAGCATCACCACCTGAGTTGATTTAGCCATTCCGTCTGTCTGTCCGTCTGTCGACACGATTACAGCCGTAATTTTCAAGCTATCGTTATGAATTCGATATTTAAGCTTTTTTAAAAAAAACTAAGATCAAGTTCGAGAATGGGCTAAATCGGATGAAAACCACGCCTACCTCCCATACAACCCCAAAATTGAAAACTCAATAAAGAGGCTAATATTAAAGCAACAATACTGAAATTCGGTATTTGTGTATTCAATATCAAAACTAAAATGTAATAGAAAAATGGGCGTGATCCACTTACGAACACGCCCACCTCCCATACAACCCTAATATTGAAAGCTCTATAAAGGGGCTAATATTAAAGATATAAAACTAAAACTCGGTATTTGTGTATTCCATGTCAAAAATAAGGTGTGTAAGAAAAATGGGCGTCATTCACCGACTAACACGCCCACCTCCCATACAACCCCAAAATTTAAAAGTCTATAAAAAGGCTAATATTAAAGTTACAAGACGGAAACTCGATATTTGTGTATCTTATGACAAAACTGAGTTGTGTTAGAAAAATGGGCGTCATCCACTTACTAACACGCCCACCTGCCATACAACCCCAAAATTGAAAACCCTATAAAGAGGCAAATACTAAAGGTACAAAAAGGAAACTCGGTGTTCGTGTATTTTATGTTAAAACGGAGGTGTGTTAGATAAATGGGCGTCATACACAAACTAACACGCCCAACTCCCATGCAACCCCAAAAATTAAAATTTTATAAAAAGGTTTATATTTAATTTGCAGGAAAACAATTTGATATGTATGTATTTTAGACACATAAAAATAATAAAATCCCTCAAAATCTCATATAAAAAGCTCTCCAATTTCAGATTCTTTTACCCTTAAGAATCGGCCGTGGGGGTATTTTAACTGCGGCCAAGTCGAAGATATACCTTACTAGTTTTTGATTAAAAACAAACAAGTTTAAGCATACATATCATATTCGATGGTGTTTACTTCATCAAACGCAATATTATAAAGGAAAAACAACTGAAACGGTCTCGAATATATGGAATTACATCAGCCAACATTTTAACAGAATATAACACTATTATTAACCGAGTTAATGTTTGAAACAAAATTCTTAAATGTATCAATTATTTAAATGTAAAATCATTTTCCGTTTCAAGGCATCCACCGAATCACAAAAATTAATTAAGCTGTAGCTATTGTTGAAATCACTACACATACATCGTAAAGGGTCATGAAGGGCAAAATTTGAAGTGCACTGCCTCAACTTAAAAAGCACAAAATGTCTAAAAATTTGCTTAAGGCGGGTTTCATACGAAGGAAGAATAATATCTGGTTTCCAACGATGATGACGTAAAGCAAAAAGTAAAAACTGTTTTTGAACCGATTCTATTGCATCAATGTGGACGTTATATTGAGGGTTCCATACTACGGAAGCATATTCAAGGATTGGTCTTACGAGAGATATATACAGTAATTTAGTAGTGAAGGCATCATTGAATTCTTTCTCCCATCTTTTAATGAAACCAAGAACACCTCTGGCCTTATTTACAGCCAAATTTATGTGGAGATTAAAGCGAAGTTTTGGATCCATAATTACACCAAGATCAACAAAACTATGAACAATTTCTAAGTGAATGTTATTTAAAGTGTAGTTTGTGCTTTGAGCAGTTCTACGTGAGAAGGTCATTGATTTGCATTTTTTTAAGTTAAGGTTTAATAGGTTGAAGTTACACCAATCCACTAGTCTGTTTAAATCAGATTGTAAAAGCTGTTGTTCGTCGAGTGACTTGTAGGTAAGAAAAAGTTTCACATCGTCAGCATACATTAAGACGTCACAATGTTTAATTGCCGAGGGAAGGTCATTAATAAATAGTAAGAATAAAACCGGTCCAAGATGACTTCCTTGCGGAACACCAGATGTAACCATTATATTTTGTGAAAGAGAATTTTTATATAAAACTTTTTGAAAACGTCGCGATAAATAAGATTCTATCCAATTTAGCAATTTTACAGGAAACCCAATTTTCTTAAGTTTATTCAATAGAAGATTATGATTGACACTGTCAAAAGCTTTGCTAAAGTCCGTATAAATAACGTCAGTCTGTTTTCCCAAAGTAAAACCTTTTATTACACGAGTTGTAAACTCCAAAAGGTTTGTTGAAGTTGATTTACCCTTTAAAAAACCATGTTGAGTGTCAGAAATGGAAGAAGATACGAAGTGGGAAAGTTGTTCAGTTATGATTTTCTCAAATAATTTAGGGATTGCGCTTAATTTGGCGATGCCTCGGTAGTTAGTGACATCAATTTTGGAGCCAGATTTATGAAGGGGTATAATATATGAATCTTTCCATATAATGGGAAAATGTCCACTTTGCAAGGATATATTAAATATGTTTGTTAGAGGAGCACACAGGTTGCTAGCACATTCCTTTAGAATGCAACTCGGAATTTCATCAGGGCAAGTCGAAAAAGAGCATTTAACTTGACGAAGGTAATGCATAACAATAATTGAGTCTATTACTGGAGTTTCGAAAAAGCTAACTGGAGGTAAATAAGGATGCTCAGTACACATATTAAATGGTATGTTAGAGTAAGTTGATTTGAAGAAGCTTGCAAACATGTTGGAAATAACATTGTCACAAGACGATTCCTCTTGATTGAATCTCATAAGGGGTGGAAAGTTGGAAGCCTTACGTTTTGAATTAACAAAAGTATAGAAGAGTTTCGGATTATCATTAAATTGAGATTTGATGTTGGCTATATAAGCAGAATAACACTGTTTATTTAATAGCTGGTATCTGCAACGACAAGATGAATAACAAGCGAAGTCTATATTAGAACCAGATTTTTTATATTTTTTAAATAAGCGATTTTTTAAATTTTTTACTGACTTAAGTTCACTTGTTAGCCAGGGTGGACTTAAGGGTTTAGAATTATTTTGCTTTGTTGGAACACACAATAAGAAGCACCTTTGCAAAGTATCATTAAAAAACTGTACCGAGGTTTCGACGTCATAATATGAATACGGTGGTTTAATAGATAGAATCGGTAACCAGTCAGTCTGCGAGAGTAAGACGTTGAGTTTAACATAGTCTGTACTTTTGAAATTATATATTTTTGTATTTCGCTTATCAGGTGTGAGTTTATTTTCATTTTCATGAGCAAGTAAAACTGTTATTTCAAGAGTTGGATGATATTCATCTTCCGGAAAAGATACAGGGTTTGAGCGATTGAGATATACAGTAGTGCATCTGTCTACAAACACAAGGTCCAGCGTTCTATGGTTTTTATTAAAAGTATTATTGACTTGTTGAAGACATAGGTCAGATAACTTATCTAAAAAATCATTTATCCAATTACTAGTGGAAACAGGTGTAAGAAATGAAGAGTCATCTGTCGAATTCCAAGACACAAAGGGTAGGTTAAAATCGCCCAACACAATAAGAACATCATTATTTTTTAACATATTATGAACTTGCTCGATGGCGTTTATATGTCTTAAGTAAATTGATATGTCACAATTAGGAGGAATGTAAGAACAGGTAAGATAAGCAATGCAATTATTTAATTTAACTGAAACACAAATAAACTCCAGTTCAGTAGCGTAGCAAGGGGGCGGGGGGGGTGGTCCGCCCCGGGTGCACGCCAAAATGGGGTGTAAAATTTGGCAAAATAACTTTTTACCACATAATTTTTGATTTTTTTAATATAAAGAACACACCTCAATGACTTCGGTTTTATATTTGAATATCAAGAGGGTGCAAAAGTGAATAAAAATATTTTTACTATCACCAGGACTTCGTTTTTATTGAAACAAACTTTAACTTTATTTTAAATTTTGTTCAATATTAACTCTCACACTAAAACCCAAGTCAATTCCATATGTAATTTTTCGTTGGTAAGGGGTGCAATTTCCATACAAATTATTTTAAAAATTTTCATGATATTAAGATGGAGTACAAAAGTAAAAATGTTAAAACCTTTTTTATATTCCATTAAGTTTTATAAAAAAATACTTTTTTACATCTAATATTCAGGTTAAGAAGTGTTCAAACTTGCTAGCATTGTAGACATTTCTAAAACCATTAAGTTTCGAAAACCTGCATGATTTTCAGAGTATGATGAATGGAGGAGTCAGTTGTTTTGTAGCAATACATTTCTCCAGAACTTTTCAGAAAAACATGTTCATGTCATATATGTCAAAAATTAAAATATACTTTATGATTTTGTGATATTACTAAGTTCTGAGACCATATATCATGAAACAAGCCTCATTTACATTACAGCTTTTATCCTGCTAGAACATAATTTTGAATAGTCATATGTTTTGGGTATAAGTACTGTTACATAAAACTACTATTTTAAAAATCATTAATAAACTTTTTACTTGCTAAAAAAATTTCTAAAAAATTAAATTGATTTAAATTCATTTAATTTTTTATTTAAATTAAATAAATGCCGTTCTATGACAATTTATGTCATTCTGACTTTTTTTTATTTTATTTTGAAGATGTCTATGAAAAACTTTAAGATGGTTTTCTGAATCCTTTATTTTACTAAAATAATTATTATTATGTTTAAATCAACCAACAAAAACTATCAAAAATACAGTTTTAAGAGAAGATAAGATGCACAGTTCCTTAAAAATTATTCTAATTATTGAAATTGAATTTTGTTCTCAATCACCGAATGTGAAGAATCAACAGATTTCTTGGAATTGCCAGCTCTTTTTGAGCCATTCATGACTCTTGACCTTGTCCAACCTGGGCAAGTTTGCTTTGGGGATTATGTAGATAATGAGAATGAAAAAAATTTCTGATATCAATTTGGCATCACTGTAATATTGTGATACTGAGATATTTATGGTGGTACTTATGGTGATATTTATATAGCAGTCAAATGTTACAGACCCCAATCTTGTCTATAAAAGTCCAAGCGGTGATTAATATAGATACACTGAGAAAAAAACATACTTTAAAATTTGCCTTTGCGTTTCTATAAAACAATATTTAAAACAAGTGTGTTTAATTTTCACCTACCTAAGGGTATATTAATTTTGTCACGACGTGTGTAACACCCAAAAGGAGGCGTGGTAGGTATGGAAAAGTATATATATTCTTGCTCAGCATCACCACCTGAGTTGATTTAGCCATGTCCGTCTGTCTGTCCGTCTGTCCGTCTGTCTGTCGACACGATTACAGCCGTAATTTTGAAGCAATCGTAATGAAATTCGATATTTAAGCTTTTTTAAAAAAACTAAGGTCAAGTTCGAGAATGGGCTAAATCGGATGAAAACCACGCCTACCTCCCATACAACCCCAAAATTGAAAACTCTACAAAGAAGCTAATATTAAAGCTACAATACTGAAATTTGGTATATGTGTATTCTATGTTAAAACTAAGATGTCGTAGAAAAATGAGCGTCATCCACCCACTAACACGCCCACCTCCCATACAACCCCAAAATTTAAAAGTCTATAGAGGCTAATATTAAAGTTATAAGACGGAAACTCGGTATTTGTGTATTCAATGTCAAAACTGAGGTGTGTTAGAAAAATGGGCGTCATCCACCCACTAACACGCCCACCTCCCATACAACCCCAAAATTGAAAAATCTATAAAGAGGTTAATATTAAAGTTACAACACAGAGACTCGGTATTTGTGTATTCTATGTCAAAACTGAAGTATGTTAGAAAAATGGGCGTCATACACAATCTAACACGCCCACCTCCCATACAACCCCAAAATTTAAAACTTTATAAAAAGGCTTATATTTAAGCTGCAGGAAAACAATTTGATATGTATGTATTTAAGACACATAAAAATCTCTCAAAATCTCATACAAAAAGCTCTCCAATTTAATATTCTTCCACCCTTAAGAATCGGCCGTGGGGGTATTTTAACTTCGGCCAAGTCGAAGATATACCTTACTAGTTTATTTTTCTCTTATTATTTCTTTGAAAAAAACAAACATAAATTTGAATTCAATGACAATTTTTGAATTTTTTGAATTGGTTTGACAAATATCGAACATATGATAAAATTAAAAAATAATTATTTATATATTAAAATATTTTAAATGCAAACTTCATCGAATGGAGTTAACATTTGGTATTCGGAAGATCCCGGGGGTAGCTGGTTGTGAATCTGGTGCAAAACTCGAAAAAGTTAAAAAAATGGCATCGAAAAAAATATGCTTTAAAACATGTGTTTTGAATTTTAAAATTTTTGTTTTAAATTTGGTTTTCATAGCAAAAACATTGTTTTAAAAACAAAAACTTTTGTTTTGAATTTAACTCTAAAAACAGCTCAGTTAAATTTTAATGAATTTGTTTCAAGCTCTATTTCAAAAACAAATTCGTTTGATATGAACACAATTTCATTTAATTTTAACATATTTTTTCCTCAGTTTACTTTAAAGAAATTGATAAAAATTATGAAAAATGTTTATAAATGAATTTTAATATTTTATATTAATTTTTCATTTAAATTTTATGTAGAAAATGGGGTTGATTTCAAAAAAATATTTATATTAATAGTTATTTAGGGTCACAAGGGAAAATTTGTCAACGTTTTGCTTCCAGGTTCTATTTTTTTCTTCAATTATGAAAAATGTTTCGTAAATTTTTCAAAGTTTTCTATATTAAACTAACCTAAGTTTTTATATTAAAACTGATATTGTGTGGTTTACTGATAGAAAATTATTCTCTCACAACTTATAAGCCCTGTAGACAAAAATATTGGAACAATTCAGAGAAAATTTTTTAAGTTTCTGAAAATTTTAGATTCTTACTTCTTTTATCAAATATTCATGGGTAGCATAGTTTTGTTTATATTTTGAATCTCTTCTAAAATATGTCATTTTGTAGAGGTTGATTCGAAAATATGTAGTAAGATTCATCGACTTATTTTATAAAAAAAATCTTCTAAAGGGGTGCACAATTTAGTTTCCGCCCCGGGTGTGACCAACCCTAGCTACGCCACTGCTCCAGTTCACTAGTGTCGAGAATTGTTAATTCATCAGATGCAAACGAGATATGAACAGCTATCAGAACACCACCACCGATCTTATTATAACGGTCTTTACGGAAAATTTGATAATTTTTACACATTATTTCAGAATTTAGAATATTAGAGCGAAGCCAAGTCTCCGTGAAAATTATAATGTTATAATGTATATAATCAAAATAAAACTGTTAATGAACATTGCAGAAAGTTTGGAATTAAGACCCCTAACGTTTTGATAAACAAGTTCTAATTTAGACTTGCGATTTGTTAATCGTTTTTTGGATGAGATTGCGGGCAATTTCGCAGGCGAGACAAGTGTACTACATTTACTAATCGCGGGTTATTTTTGAATTCGAATTCGCGTACAATTGTATTTCGGGGCCAGAAACTTACATCAACAATAGTATTAAATAAATTTTCTGGAACTGTCAATCTAAAGGAAGTAGTCGGACGTGCGTTTACATATTTGAATTTATGAATAGAAATAGAAAGAGTCGATGAACATTTCAACTTTGATTTAATGAAAAAATCTATATCATTATCTGTTGTATCAGATGCTAAGCGCGAAACAAAGATTGATTTAGTTGGAGGAATAGCAATCAAAGGTTTAGAAAGAGAAATGTCAGAAGTAATTGCAATTTGTTGGACATCAGCAACAGTAGGAGCAAGAGAAGCAGCTTGTGCATACGATATTTCAGGCAAAGCGAGAGGTGGAGCTGATAATGGAAAAGGAGCAGACATAGACAAATTTGCCGAAGAAGAAAGAATAGGAGGAGGAGCATCCGTGTCCATGTCATCAACGTTGTCTTGTTCTATAGAAGGTTGTGTTTGTGTCGAGTCAGTTTTCTGTTTGCTTCGAAGGGTCATATGTTTCTTTTTTTCGCTTTGGTGAAGGAATTGACTCATCAATATATTTAAATTCATTGAAAAGAGTTTGATATTTTAAAAATTTATCAGAAAGTGAAGAAAGTTCTCTACTTATTTTCGAGAAACCTTGCTTCGTTTGCTTAAAAAGCTTATGAAAGTTAATGTCGGCCAACCTACACTTCTCACAAGACCAACGCAACCCTTTACCCTCTTCAATGGCATCTGCCACTCGACCTGACACTGCTGCACACTTAATGTGAATAATATTGTCACATAACCAGCATGACAAAAATCGTTCATTTTCACCTTTAGTGGAGCAGCCAGGCTTAGCACGAACCATTTTTTATTAATTTTTTTTTTTTTTTTTAATTTAACAATTTATTCAATTTAAACAAAGAACAAGAAAACAAAATAAAAAATAATAGTGGCAAAAGTTTAAAAACAAATAAATAAAAACTTTGAGACACCCTGTCAGAAAAAATTTCAAAAAGTGCCCACACGTATGCAACACTTTAAACTAAACTTAAAAGATGCTAAGAAACAAAACAGAAAAATGTAAAAAAATAAAAAGAATAACAAGAACAGAAAATGAAAGAAAAATAAAATGAACAAAAACGAGGCACAATAATGTTTGTATGTTTTATGTTTTTTTTTTTTTTTGATATTTTTGATTCCTCAGCTTCTTAAAATAAAGCTAATTAATTTAATTTAATTTAAGTTAACCAGCGACAAGCACTTAAAACACATATACACAATTATATATGCGGAAATTAAAAGCACAAGTATTAAACGCGGAGATTAAACACGTATTCACTGAATTTGGTCACTAGATTTGTAAAACACAACTTAAACGAAAGAAGAACAAATTCGAACTGTGAGCAAACATAATCCACATGCCGTTCAAGAATTACCAATGCATCCCGATAAATGTACTGTTTGGTGCGGTTTATGGGCTGGTGGAATCATCGGTCCTTATTTTTTTAAAAGTGAGGAAGGACGACGCGTTACCGTGAATGGAAATCGATACAGAACCATGATCAATGAATTTTTGTTGCCAAGTCTTCAAGATATGGATGTGGACGAAATGTGGTTTCAACAGGATGGTGCCACTTGTCATACTGCGGGCGAAACAATCGACTTATAGAAAGAACATTTCAACGACAATATTATTTCGAGAAATGGACCGGTGAATTGGCCTCCGCGTTTGTGTGATTTGACGCCACTTGATTATTTTTTGTGGGGATACGGGAAGTCATTGGTTTATGTGGATAAACCAGGAACGATTGACGTTTTGGAAACCAATATTCAACGTGTCATTGCTGAAATACGCCCTCATATGCTTGAAAAGGTGGTTGAAAATTGGATCTCCAGAATGACCTTTGTGCAAAATAGTCGTGGTGACTATATGCCCGAAATTATATTTAAATATTAAATGCCAAGAAATTATCTACCAAATGAAAATTTTTTTGGTCATTTCATAATTTGGTAAGTGTTTTATTTAAATTTCAAATCAGCAAGCTCTTAAAAAAAACACCCTTCACTTTCATCTCCACACAGCAAAAAATATGAGGATAAATTACTATTATCTATATACTATATACTATTTGGAATTAATATAAATCCATACCAAATATGTTATAAAATTTATACCATAAAATCGTATAAACCAAATTTATATAAAGTTGGTACTGATTTTATCCGAAAAGTGTATAAAATGTATTTACACAAATGAAATATGTGTTACATTTAAAGTCATAAATCAGGATAAATATTAGATTTAATTTTTTTGTTTTTTTATATTCTTTAAATGTATAAGAAAAATGGAAAAAGAACAATTTGTACATAACAACTAAATAAATATAACTTTATAACTTTATTCTAACATATTTGTCAAATTATCTACCCGACTTGTTTTTGTAGCGTGATTAGCCCGATTCGCTTTATACAATTAATGCCTCGATTCTGCATCATCTTTACCAAAAACTTCCACTGGGAAGCACAGTATTTTCCATTTGTCTTTAATAAACCAATATTTTGTGAACACTGGCAGTCATTGGAAGCCACGGATATTTTTCAATTATTATGTCAGTTTCATTGAAACAATATTGCTGAAAGTTTTCAAAATTTGCAGGAAGTTGACAAGATAAACAGATACGTATGATTTTGAAATAAAATATTAAGTCAACCCTATTAATATTTATACGTTGCTACATTTACAACTGGAGTTCTTATCACTCTCACCTCCTATGTGCCATTTTTAAAGATTTTGCCTATATCTGGCGTGTAAAACGGATTCAAAAAATCTTAATCAACAATGGAGTGGAACTGATTCTATATATTAATCGATCTTCCTTTGCGTCTCCGACCTAAAATCATCGAAATCTCGCTTCGTAGCTTTGCAAATAGGACAAGACATATATATAAAAAAGTTGAAGTTTGTTTGTTTTTACTTATCTAAAAAACAACAAAGTGTTCAACGGCGGCAGAGAAATGCAGATGAAATAAATAAATTCCTGTTAAGAATCAATGCCTTTAACAGAAAATGTTTATCTTTTTTAGTGCCGTGTGGTGCATTTTTTTTATATACTTTCATTAATGGATTTCTACTATTTCACCCTCACATTTTAACGAAGTTAAAGATATCAATTTTTTTTTTTAATCTGTTACCAATTTTTTTAATGCACTTTTTTTTTACTTACAGTCAATACATTTTGCCATATTGGTTTTGTTTTTCACTTGTAAATATATATAAAAAATATTTGCTTTCAATTCAAATGCACATCAGACATCACTCCCACGATAAATAGCAACCAGTTTAGCGATTTACCGTTATAATACAAAAACAAGTATAAATATGTGATATTTCGTGTATGCACATTGTAAAAAAGTAAAAGAGTTGTCTTTTCGATGACTTTAAAATGTGGGTTTTGGCCAGAAAATGTGGTAATTTTACCCATAGTGCTGTGTAACAAAAATTTGTATGGGAACTGCCACGCCCACTTTTCCAAAATTTTGTAAAACCTTTTTATACTTTGCTTTGCCTAAAATATCAAAAACGGCCTTAAAAGTCGAAAAAATAAAACTATTTCCCCCTCTTATTTGCACTAATCATTCCATAGTGCTTCGTAAACGCTTCGATGATCGATGCGCGGACTGTTTTACTTTAAAAGCGTAAATAATATTTTGCAAGGCCGTTATTGAGCTGAAACTGCAACATATATTCACTATAATAAATGTATTTGAGAAAACAAAATTTTTTGACCCACCTAAGTGCTCATGTCCATATGTATGACAAATATTTTCAGGATATTCAGACGATTCTTTGGTTAAAATTTTAAAGTAAGGAAATATATGTTTTTTTATAACAAAATAAAATTTTCGGTATATATAAATAGGAAAACTTTGATAGGCATTTTTTTTTTAAAACCATTAAAAATAGCAATCGTTGGAGATCCAAATTAAAAATTTGCGTACACCTTCAGAATAAATGCCTAAATGTGACATTATATTAAAAAGTTGAAAAAGTTGTGGTGCCGACTACGAAAAATATGATTGTAAATTTCAGGAAAAGAAAAAATAGCTTTTTTTCAAATGAGTACCATAAAAAAATGACACCAGCAGAAAGATACATTCAAGATACTTAAACTTTACCTCAAGACCACTTCGAAAAACGGTCTAAGACTGATCGACTTCGCCGCGGCGCGAAACATGGTAGTTAGTAGCACCAGATTCCAACACCCCGATATCCAAAAGGCAACCTGGCTGTCCCCGGATCAAAAAACGCGAAACCAAATTGATCATGTTGTGATCGACGGAAGGCACGCTTCAAGTGTACTGGATGTGCGCACATTTCGGGGGGTCAATATTGACTCCGACCATTATCTTGTTGCAGCCAAGATCCGCATGCTATTGTGCAATGCGAAGAATGTACGCACAGGTGTGCAACGAAAGCTTGATGTCGATAAGCTGCTATCACAACGGACCGCCGAGGCCTACTCCGCTCAACTCTCGGTTAAGCTCAACCAACCTTACTCTTGCCTCGATGACGCTGGCGGACTTTGGGCGCATATATCCCACTCCATGCGCACTGCTGCTGAAGAAGTCATTGGTTTTCGGCGCCCGCAACCTCGCAACCAATGGTATAACCAGGAGTGTCGCGACGCGACAGCAGCAAAATACGCCGCATATAAAAAGACGCTGCAGTCAGCTGCAACGCGAGCCATGCACGAAAACTATCGCGATAAGAGGAAGGAAGAGAGATGCCTTTTCAGACGTAAAAAAAGAGAGCAGGAAAAGCGTGAGCGAGAAAAAATTGAGGTGTACCAGGGCAAGAAGGATGCTCGAAAATTCTACCAGCAGGTTAAGCGTCTAACCCAAGGTTTCAAGCCCGGAGCATCCACTTGTAGAGATGAGAATGGTGATCTGGTTACAGATACGCAGTGCGCATTGAGATTATGGAGACAGCATTTTTCCAATCTGCTTGCAGGCGACGATACCAACAATTCCGCCCTTGGAGAATGCAGTCTGACACCACCAATCGACGATGATGGAGTGGAAATTCCACCACCTAGCCATGACGAGGTGAAAGTCGCTATCCAGCGACTCAAAAACAACAAAGCCGCAGGTGCTGACGGCCTGGCTGCTGAATTGTTTAAAACCGGTGGCGGTGAATTGATAAGGTGCATGCATCAACTCATCAGCAAAATATGGCTAGCAGAAAGCATGCCCGACGATTGGAATCTCAGTGTGCTCTGTCCTATACTTAAGAAAGGAGACCCGACAATCTGCGCCAACTACCGAGGTATCAGTCTTATTTCCATCGCATATAAGGTTCTTTCGAGCGTATTGTGTGAAAGATTGAAGCCGCATACCAAAACACTGATTGGACCTCATCAGTGTGGCTTTCGTCCTGGCAAGTCTACCATTTTACTCACCAGATTTTTACTCTACGTCAAATCCTGGAGAAAACCCACGAAAACCAAATCGACACCCATCATCTCTTTGTTGATTACAAAGCTGCGTTCGATGGCCCGATTCGGGATTGCTTGTACGCAACAATGTCTGAGTTCGGTATACCTGCAAAGTTGATAAGGCTCTGCAAGATGACGTTGAGCAATACATGCAGCTCCGTCAAGGCAGGAAATGACCTCTCCGAAACCTTTAATACCGAACGAGGTTTCAGACAAGGCGACCCGCTATCATGCGATCTCTTCAATTTCATCATGGAGGGGATCCTACGAAAGGCAGGTGTACATCGAAATGGTACCATTTTCTACAAAGGTGTCCAGCTCCTTGCGTATGCTGATGATATCGATATCATCGGCAGAACCAAGAGAGATGTAACCGCTGCTTTCGCTGCTATCGAAAAGGAATCAGCCAAAGTGGGTTTGACGGTGAACGAGGGCAAAACAAAGTATATGCTGTCTGCAAATAGGGAAGTGCGGCGTCTAGGCTCCCATGTTACAGTAGGCAAATATAACTTTGAAGTTTTCAAGGAGTTTACTTACCTTGGCACCGCCGTAAACAGCAACAACAATGTCAGCCTGGAGATAAAGCGAAGAACAACAATTGCTAATAGGTGCTACTACGGGCTGAGTAAGCAATTAGGTTCCAGAGCCCTCTCTCGATCGACAAAACTAACACTCTACAAGACGCTCATCATACCTGTGCTTCTCTATGGCGCAGAGGCATGCGTGGTATCGCAAGCAGATGCAGCCGCTCTTGGGGTGTTCGCTCTTGGAAAGTTCTTCGCAAAATCTTTGGTCCTGTTCGAGTTGGCGACGACTATCGCATTCGAATGAACCACGAACTGTACGAGCTCTACGACGACATTGACATAGTCCAGCGTATAACAATTCAGCGACTACGTTGGCTGGGTCATGTCTTTCGTATGGATGAAGAAGCTCCAGCGAAAAAGGTGTTTGAGGCGAAAGCCGAGGGTCGACGACGAAGAGGAAGACCATGCCTCCGATGGATTGACCATGCCGAGGAAGCCCTAACCGCGCTTGGTGACAGAGATTGGAGGCGGCGCGCGCGAAGCAGAGACGCCTGGCGAGAACTGATGAAGTCGGCCGTAGCCCGTCAACGGGTTGTCATGGCCACCTAAGTAAGTAAACTTTACCTCAATTTCATAACTGTACGACTTACAGTTTAGAAGATAGAGCTGGTCAAATACATGCACCCATTATATTTTTGTTTAATTTTTAGTGTTTTTGACAGTGTATAACTTTGCAAAAAAAATTAACTTGCAGTAAAAAGTACGCAGTTATTTTATTTTTCAGAAGAACTTTCCACCAAAAAATTTTAAAAAGTTTTAACAATAGTGATGTCAGAAAAGTGTGCCTTTTGACATGGAATCACCGATATATGAGAGCATCACAACTTTGAACAGTTGCAAAACTGTTACCGTTGCCAGCGTTTTCCAAGTATGATTGCAAAACACTTCCTTAATGCAAGTATTATTTACTATCCAAGTATTATTGTACATCACTTGCATTTTGTGTTGTACGCAATAGTTATGCAAAGCAACTTGGAAATTTATTACCTAGGCAACTGTTTTGCAAGCGTGCTTGGATAAGGCTTGCTTTTTGTATCGCATGTAAGCTTAATCCAGCACTATTTCTAATTGGGGGCATTCCATCGTGACGTACACGACATTTGTACGACTTTTGCTATGTTTCAAAGGAGCTTGCTAAAAATTTAAGTAATTATGCATTATTCTTGCGCATTATTTTAGTAATTTAAGACGTCTTACACTTTTAGAAATAAGTTTAAGCAAATTTCTCTTGATGGTTGAAAGAAAAAAAAACGATCAAATGTTGAGTGACGTACCCGACAATGAATCAACCAGTTTTAATGTTATAACGATTTATCACGAAAATTCAGCTTAACCGTAAATGCAAAAACAAAATATGGATATAATAATAAAAATATGCATTTTGAAGATAACTATACAAAGTCAAATTTGGAAATTAAACTTAAGAAAAATGTGAAAATGTATTAAAAGCAAGCGTGACGTACACGACATACTGTGTGACTTAAGCGACTCGTACGAATTGAAACTATTTTATTGGTGTTTTTTGCTTTGAATATTGGTGTTTCAGCATCCATGTTGTATCTTTGAGTGTGAATTTCATCTCCAATGCACTGTAGAATGTGAAAGTGTATATGTCTGTGATGGTTTGCATCAGAGATAATGAGATGGAAAACTTCGACAAATTTCGGCAAGAAAAAGATAGCCTTCTGTCAAAATGGCAACAATACCAACATAAACTCTACAAATGTGTTAGTGTAATTTTTGACATACTCCCCAGTTACCTTAATTAAATACATAATTCAACAGTTTCCTTAAATTTAAGCAGTCTGGTGAAAACTCAGTGGCCACGTCCAGCGCTCTCAATAAGTTATATTTTCTGAATAGTTTGCTATTTGAAACGTCAAAATAGTTGTCAAATTAATGAAATGCAAAACAGTTTAAATTGGTAGCCTTAACAGGAAATTGTAATTTTTGTCTCTTTTAAGTTTATTTATTCAGTATTAATTTTAAAAATATGCTCTAAAACTACAAGAACATGCGCATTCATTGTTATCTGTCAAAATTTTTGTTGCACGGTCCTGCATTTTAACAACTTGCCAATGTTTTTGATGTTTGACTTATCAACTCAGTCATAGAAAAAAAACGCTTATTAGGTTTTCTACTGGAACAGTTGTATCGCTTGAAAGCGCTCACTGCTTTAATCTGAAACCCACCTTGGCATGAAAGCCAACAGCAGAGTTGCATAAAAACGTAGTTTTGTACTATTTAGAGTAGGTATTATTCACTACGAATTAATAAGTACGAAATTATAGTAGAATTGTACTAGTACTATTTTATTCGGAATTAATTTTATACAGGCCGGTTTTTGTTACAGAACGTCTCCACTAGGAATAGAATCAAGGTACAGAATAACTTCTTATTATTTTGGCCCTCTTTAAGAATTTTGCAGTTTTTGGTTCTCTTCTCAAACAAATTCTGACCTTTAAAATTTTATAATGTTTTTTTCACAAAAATGTTGATCTCAAAAGTAAGATAAATTGCAGTTCTTTCTCAAAATTGACGATTTTAAAATTTTATCCTCAAATGCTGTCAACTGAGGGAACTGAAAAGTGACATTTTAAGAAAATATTGAACATAAAGCCCCAACAAAATCCTGCTTACATGCAATCGAGAAGGTAATCAGTGATTTAAATAATCTGGATTACTTTCTCGCTCACGGAACCCATTATTTCTTTATTTAATCAATGAAGCTTTCGCTTGACATAGAAGAACTTACTTACAAGATTATAAATTGTGTTGAATAACTTTTTACCACTCACCAATTATTTGTTAACAAGTTTAAAGTTGGTGAATAAGATATTGCTTTGCGCAAATTAGGAAAGCGATTGAAATATTGAATAGAGATCATTGTATAACTCTTGGTAAACAGAGCGAAAGTGTAAAACCACAAATTTAATTTGGAAGATAACAAATATTTCTCTGTAAATTCAGAAGCTAAAATGAATACGTTTTTGTTATAAAATCGAAACATAAAATAAGCAATACGTTTCACTTAAAGATTTCATTAGATAAAAAACTAGATTTGAAACATTTTCATATTGTTTTGTTGGTAAATATATTTACTTCCTTCATTTATCTTTCTTCTCTCAAAGCTGTTTCTACTAAAAAGAGAAAAATATTCCAAATATTCAAACTAGAAGGGCACGATTAACTTAAAGCAAAAGTATGAGGCTATGCATTTTGGTGCCACTCTAGTTAAAACGGTAAATAATTTATTGCTAAAATAAATTAACAATAAAGGCAAGTTTCTCTATTTAAACTTGTTGTTTAATATTTAATATTCGTTAAAAAATTATAAAAAATCACAGATTTGTATAAGCTTTTTTCGAACTTTGATGAATTTTATCTCCTAAACCAAAAAAAATTCCTTTTATTTTGCCACCATTGGGCTTAGCGAGCCCAAATACATATAATCTAACTATTCCAACAAAAAAAAATAAAAAGGCGTGGGCCCTAAAGTAGAATTATGACAAAATTTGGTTTTTTCGTGTTTTATCTACTTAGGACAGGGCAAAGTTTTTGGGTTAAATAAAAAATGTAATATATTCTGCACTCTTTGCATAGAGGGTGCAGAAAAATGGAATATATTCTTGATTTCTTTTCGAAGCAACTTTGATATAATAGTACATTTTTATTTTTTTTTGCAATGCAACCCTATTAATAGAATCTGACAATAATACTTGACAACTATGAGGTGAATCATGAATACAATACATGAGACTCACAAAAGTACCCAAAAAATTGAAGAAGAATTGAATTGAATAAAAGTTTGCAACGCTTTGACTGAATGATTCAGGTCTAGAGCGTGGTCAAAACTTTGAATGAAGCGATGACGTATTCAGAGTTCATTTTCTCTCTCACAGAGAGTTCATTTTTTTTTTAGCTGGACAAACAACAACAAATTTGAGTTCATTCAATCATTTGATTAACGTGTGAGCACAGCCATAGGCATCAGTGTTGGGCAAAATTAAATTGTTTTTACAATTAAATGATTACAATTGATTAATTGTTAATTGTGTGCCCAACAATTAGCAATTAATCAATTGTTAATTGCAACTTTTGCAATTAACAATTAATCAATCGTTAATTGCAACTTTGTAATTAACAATTAATTAATTGTTGATTGTGACTTCTACAATGAGCAATTAATTAATTGTCAATTGCAATAATTAATTAGACTAAAAAACTAACAATTAATTTGCAGAAAAATTAAGTATATTTTTTTCATTCGCTTAAGTTTAAAACAATTAATTTTATTTAATCTTCTAATATATAAAATCAAATGTTTGTCCCTCTGTCATCGGGTGGACAAATTAATTGCAGGTGGGTCATTTGCACTTTTATGGGTTCCATGGAACATTTGGATCAAAATGGATGAGTCTATTGCCAATGGGATGCAGTGGGATTATCTGAGGTCACAGGTGGGTCATTGGCACTTTTATGGGTTCCATGGAACATTTGGACCAAAATGGATGATTCTATGGCCAATCGGATGCAGTGGGATTATCTGAGGTCACAGGTGGGTTATTGGCACTTTTATGGGTTCCATGGAATATTTGGACCAAAATGGATGATTCTCTGGCCAATCGGATGCAGTGGGATTATCTGAGGTCATAGGTGGGTCATTGGCATTTTTATGGGTTCCATGGAACATTTGGACCAAAATGGATGATTCTATGGCCAATCGGATGCAGTGGGATTATCTGAGGTCACAGGTGGGTCATTGGCACTTTTATGGGTTCCATGGAACATTTGGACATAATTGGATGATTCTTTGGCCAATCGGATGCAGTGGGACTATGTGAGGTCATAGGTGGGTCATTGGCACTTTTATGGGTTCCTTGGATTATTTGGACAAAAATTATTAAATCTTTTAATTTCAGAGAGTTTTTCTCTATCTTGGCGTTTCGTAAAATACACTTTGAATAATTTAGGACAATATTAAGAAAATTAATTAAAAATACTTCTGGAAAGAGACTTATCCTGATTGCTAACACATTTCTTTGATATTGGTTTGGCAAGGTGCTTCTGACACTCTGCATCTCAAAAAGAAACAAAAAAATCTTTGCAAAATTTACAAAGTGTCAAAACCACATTGCCTAGGGAGCTAGAGACGGGTAAAATATTAAAAAATAGCCACTAACGTCCTGTCACTGTTCGTTTGTACCTTGTCAATATTTTGGTGAAAAAATAACTTATTTCACCAAATATTGACTAACCAAAGATGAGAACAATAACGTGTTCTCATCTTTGATTTTAAACTACAGTTCTCTAAGAAGGTATAAAAAAGCTTGTAAAAATTAAAAAATAAACTACTTAAAAAATAAAAATAATATTCCTAGACATATCGGCGAATGTTGTCAGTTATAACTTACCAACAACATTGTTCAATATGGAATACAATATAAATAACCAACAATGAGACACAAATAACTTGTGCTCATCCCCGGTCATATACATATATAAAGAATATATTAAAAAATATCTTAATATATAAAAGACAAGCGTCCTGCTCCGTGCCCTATATCGTAAAACATGTTCAGCCTGTACCAGAACCTGTTGTAAAATTATCTATTTGAAATCTTTGTACGTACTATACTTTTTAGAACCTGTTCAGAATGGACCAGAACCTGTTATTAAATTATGTATTTTAAATCTTTGTACTTTAAGACTATCGTCATTTTCCTCAACTACTATACATCAAACATCATGTCTTGCTATTACAGTGCTTCTTAATTAACAGAACCGCAACCTATTCGGTCTGCATAAACTAAACAGCAATTATTACATTCAGTGACGTTAGTGTCAATTGGAATTGCTAGAATTAAATCACAATGTTCGGTCTTCTGATCCAAGTTTTAGCGATTGGCTACTCAAGTTAGGAAATGGAGATGAAGATATCATAGAAATTCCAGATTATTTTGTCGTGGACAATTTTTTTGAGCTTATATTCCCATCATTTAAGCAATAAAAAGATTAAAAAACATCCCTCTGATTTTTACATGAGCTGCTTTGCTTTTGGCAGGCTTTCTAATATAATGGACAAAACCACGATAACGTTGTATTATAATATTTTAGTTCAGCTAAAACAACCGGAGACAAATGCAAAAGCGTTATTTATGCAAATGTTATTATAAAAAAAAAATTATGGTGATCGTGGCGTACAGGTTAAGTGTGTGGCTTAGTACGCTCGGAGCCCGAGTTCGATCCCCATTCGCAGCGAAAAGTTTTTTCAATAAAACATTTTTCAATGTTTTGACCAATGACAATGGCAATCCTCAGAGAGTAAATAATGCCATGTAAAGCTTCTTGAGAACATGAACTTTAGCCGTTCGGAGTCGGCATAAAACGTGTAGGTCCAGTTCTCGGTTAATTGTGTGCAAACATTTAATAACACACATAACACAATTGATGATAAGAAGCTCGGTCAAAGTCCTTTCAAGGGCTGAAATGGCCAATTTGTTTTTTTTTTTTTTTATTATAAAAAAAAAATTATACTTTGCACACCAATCACAATAATCACTTCTTTTATGTAAAATTTATTAACACGCGATATAAAAAAATTGAAGGGTTCTGATGGGCATAAAATCGAAAATCTAACTAAGTTAAACGTTTTATATCTCCCTAAAAATATTTTTGTCATGTTGGCACAACTTCACTTCATAGCACCAACCTATTTGATTTTAAAAAAAAACTTTGGAAAATAAAAAAAAAATATTTTTCCGAAGTGTCCAATATAATGGACAAGTCCATTGAAAGGGTTTAATAGATTTTTGGCGATGCTTTGAGTCCGAATAACATCAACCGTTATTCCAAAATTGCTATCCTGTACCCAAAAAATTCCGATGTGAACGAAGTCAACGAGCAAGTTCTAAATATTTTAGTTGGTGACACAGTGAGAGATTTGAGCACGGATTAAATTGAAGACAGTGATGATAACGATAAACAAAATTACCCTGTCGAGTTTTTGAATGAATTTTATCCTTCAGGAATGCCACTGCATAAGTTAAACCTCAAAATTGGAAGTATTATAATACTTCTTCGAAATTTCCATACCAAAAGAGATATCTGTAATGGAAGGTGGTTAGTTTTGAAAAACCTAAAAACTTAATTAATCATCGCACAAGTATTGACAGGTGCACTGGCGAACATTAAATAGTTTTCATACCTACAATTGATTTGGCCCCGACAAACACAGATTTGCCTTTCACTCTCCGAAGGCGACAATTTCCAGTTAAACTGACATTTTCAATGACCATAAATAATTGCAAGGTTAAATATTGCAAAAAGTAGGAGTTTTTCTAAAAGAACTGGTATTTAGTCATGGGCAGTTTTAGCGGGCTGATGATGTAAAACTAAGCATTATAGATGGCAAGGTACAAGGTTAATTGGTTAAAATTCTAAAGCATGGTTTTCACTATGTCAATTTCAATGGTCAGTTGTTGTCAGTCACATGAAAAATGCCAACACGTTGTCATTTTTTTCTGTTTGGCAATGGCGAAAAATAGGAAAAACTGATCTCTTCACATGTTTATAGCAAAAATTGCAAAAAAAAATTTTATTTATGTGATTTTTTAAACTTTTAAATTTCATGTCAAACAAAAAATGACTAAGTGAAAACCAAGCATAAGAATTTTTTTACTAGAAATGTTGTATATACGGAAGTTTTATAAAAATAATTTAATAAACATGTTTTCAAATAAAAACCTTTGTATATAAATCCAATAAATTTTTTGTCGCATTTTGTACTCTAAATGGTTCCTTCCCGTCGTAGGACGGGCTTTTACACTAGTATATTAATAAATTAGACCTTCATGCTCCCATCCTTGAATAAAAAATACCATTTAAAATATCAATATTTTCATATTGAATCTTACGGCACTTTAAATCCAAAATGAGAACATAAAAATCAATCTACATAAATAAACATATTGACGAACATTGTCGATTGCAACTTTCCATTGAAAATCTTTATACCGACAATATTTTTCAATATGAAAATAAACTAACCATATAGTGTGGGTGGGAAAAAACATGCAAAAAAAGACGGTGGAAAAAACACTCAGTTATGTTTTTTTTAAAAAGAATTTTTTATTGGAAAAAATTGGAAAATTGCTGAAAAAAAGAGAAAATGTTAGCTGAAAAAAATAGAAAATGCTGAAAAAAAGAAGAGAAATATGCAACCCGATGAATGCAGTTTTTAGTGGAAAACAACCTAAAACCTAACCCTTGCCGTGAAGACGCATGGGCTACCTTTAAAACGTTTTTTCGACTACCGCCAAGTAGTCTCATCAGAAGGATTTTTTAATCTAATAAAATCTAACAAAACCTCTAAAAACTGAATGCATAGCATTCGAAATAAGCTAAATCTACTCAAAACTGTCTGAGAGAAAAATATAAGAAATTACATAACAAAATAACTTTAACCTAAAAAACATTCACAGAACATTCGGTAATTCGCACATTCATTTATTCATTTCACACATTGAATTTTACTTAAAAAATGTATTTAAAAAGCCTAATTCTTTAAAACAAAAAATAATAAAAACTAGTAAGGTATATCTTCGACTTGGCCGAAGTTAAAATACCCCCACGGCCGATTCTTAAGGGTAAAAGAATCTTAAATTGGAGAGCTTTTTGTATGAGATTTTGAGAGATTTTATTATTTTTATGTGTCTTAAATACATATATATCAAATTGTTTTCCTGGAGCTTTAATATTAGCCTTTTTATAAAGTTTTCAATTTTGGGATTGTATGGGAGGTGGGCGTGTAAGTGGGTGGGTGACGCCCATTTTTCTAACACACCTCAGTTTTGACATAGAATACACAAATACCGAGTTTCAGTTTTGTTACTTTAATATTAGCCTCTATATAGATTTTTCAATTTTGGGGTTGTATGGGAGGTGGGCGTGTTAGTAGATGAATGACGCCCATTTTTCTAACACATCTCTGTTTTGACATAGAATACATAAATACCGAATTTCAGTATTCTAGCTTTAATATTAGCTTCTTTATAGGGTTTTCAATTTTGGGGTTGTATGGGAGGTAGGCGTGGTTTTCATCCGATTTAGCCCATTCTCGAACTTGATCTTAGTTTTTTAAAAATAAGCTTAAATATCGAATTTCAGCACGTTAGCTTCAAAATTACGGCTGTAATCGTGTCCACAGACAGACGGACAGACAGACGGACAGACGGACAGACGGACAGACAGACGGACATGGCTAAATCAACTCGGGTGGTGATGCTGATCAAGAATATATATACTTTTCTATACCTACCACGCCTCCTTGTGGGCGTTACACACGTCGTGACAAAATTAATATACCCCTTACGCAGTACGCGTGGGGGTATAAATATGCTGTTCAATGCGAACTATTATAATTAAGTTATAATTAAGTTAAATTCTTTCATGACTATCCAGTCACTTGAAACAAAGGTTTCGGATGGCTGCCCAGTCAATAATCTAAATAACTTTGAGGCACGTCATACCAAAAATGCAAACTTGCATTTTTATACCCCCACGCGTACTGCGTAAGGGGTATATTAATTTTGTCACGACGTGTGTAACACCCAAAAGGAGGCGTGGTAGGTATGGAAAAGTATATATATTCTTGATCAGCATCACCACCTGAGTTGATTTAGCCATGTCCGTCTGTCCGTCTGTCTGTCCGTCTGTCTGTCGGCACGATTACAGCCGCAATTTTGAAGCTATCGTAATGAAATTCAATATTTAAGCTTTTTTTAAAAAAACTAAGGTCAAGTTCGAGAATGGGCTAAATCAGATGAAAACCACGCCTACCTCCCATACAACCCAAAAATTGAAAACTCTACAAAGAAGCTAATATTTAAGCTACAATACTGAAATTTGGTATATGTGTATTCTATATCAAAACTGTCTTAGAAAAATGGGCGTCATCCACTCACTAACACGCCCACCTCCTATACAACCCTAAAATTGAAAAATCTATAAAGAGGTTAATATTAAAGCTACAAGACAGAAACTCGGTATTTGTGTATTCTATGTCGAAACCGAGATATGCTAGAAAAATGGGCCCCAAAATTTAAAACATTATAAAAAGGCTTATAATTAAGCTGCAGGAAAACAATTTGATATGTATGGTTTTTAGACACATAAAAATAATAATATCTCTCAAATCTCATACAAAAATCTCTCCAATTTAATATTCTTCCACCCTTAAGATCGGCCGTGGGGGTATTTTAACTTCGGCCAAGTCGAAGATATACCTTACTATTTGAAAACATTTTTTATTTTATCACGAAGTAGCCACGAAAAAGGGGACTCCGTTCTATTTTTAAATATTACCGGAAACCAAATAGGGCAATTTTAAAAAACGTTTACTCTTCTTTATTTCATACCTCAGCCTTTGAAACAAAAGTCGTTACAATAGTTTTTTACCAAATGAAGGACAATATCGAAAATTTTCTAACTTCGGCCAAGTCGAAGATATACCTTACAAGTTTGTTATATTTATAACATTCAACAGTGCTCTTAGCAGCACACAATATATTTTTTTATACAACTACAATGTATATAAAACTGTTCATCGCGTTATTTTTGTTGTTGTCTTTGTACTGTATGTACAAGACATTTTGGGCTGAAGCAGTTGACGCTGCTCCGCTATTTAGTTTGTCGCTTTTCAACCGTTTACTGTAACAGACGTGTGATATTGCCTTGAAGTTAATAAATTGTAACTCCTTTTAATATCTTTTTGTTTAATAAATATTTTTAAGTAGAATTTAAAACAAAGTGGTTTTCTGTTATTTATTTGAATTGATTGTTGAGCGAACATTTTTTGGTGCCGAAACCCGGGAACTTAACTGACATTTAAATGCATTCAAAAGCTTTTGTTTGCATCTTCATAACAACTCTGCTATATTTAATTGGAATATCATCTTGCACTTCCTTGCTGCCCTACTGTGCGCTACAATTATCTTGCTGTGCCGCTGCTCTACTGTATTTCTTTGGAACTCTAGTGATTATCAGCACTGTATTTTGTATCTGAAAGATCAACAACGATGGAAAAATTAATTGAAGAACAACGCGTTGCGTTTGACGATTTGTCACGCATTACAAAGATGGTACTTGAACGAAGAAGCAAATCTAAAGGATACTCTACCACCGTGTTAAATGAGCTGAACCACAACTTTGATAAGAGAGTTAAGCTTTGAATTAAAGGGAGAACTCTTAGACATTATTCAAACTGAAGGCGTTATAGATCCATGCACACCACCCCATTCTAGCACAGTGTATGTGCAACGAGAGGACACAATTTTGGGAGCAGAAACAAGGCTGCCCAAAATTGCTGTTCCAACATTTTCAGGTGATTACCTAGAATGGTTTTCATTTCGAGACCTGTACACATCTCTGGTTCATAACAATAAGTCATTGAACAAAATTGAGAAAATGTTCTATCTTAAGAGCTCCGTCAAGGGGGAGGCAGAACATTTAATAAGACATATATTTGCAACTGAAGCAAATTATGATCTAGCTTGGAAGACATTGGAGGACAGGTTTCACAATAAACGCATTATTGTAGACACGCTTCTCCAAAAGCTCTTCGCTATTCCTAAGTATAGTAAGCCTTCGCACTCAGCGATCAAAATTTTATTAGATACTACCAAGGAATGTCTATCTTCACTTGCTAATCTGAATATCCCTACTGATAATTGGGACCCAATGATTGTACACCTTACGGTACAAAAGTTTGATACAGAAACTAGAAAAGATTGGGAGCACACTCTCAGAGCTTCAAATGAACTTCCAGAACTTGAAAATCTGTTTCAATTCTTGGAAAGTACCTTACGAACGTTAGAAACCTTAGGCACAGCTGAAGCTGCCTTTAAACCGAAATCTATGAATGGGCCACCGCGCTCTCAGCTTAAGACATTCAGTCTTAACAAATCATCACTTTGCCTCTGCTGCAAAAAATCTCATTCCCTCTATTCGTGTTGGGCATTCAAATCTTACTCATTGGAAGATAAGATTAAGTTCGTGAAAAGCCAATCAATTTGCATGAATTGCTTAAGTAGCGGACTTAAGGCTTGTGATTGCAAATCAAGCTTTACTTGCCAAGTGTGTAATCAGAAGCATAACACTCTCCTACATAATACTTCTCCAAGTGAGACAGCTAAAAATATCATAGTCAAGCAAAGCTCAAGCAGTTTACAAAACCATCACGTTTCCACTCTCGATGCGCATCAGCCGCAATACTCAACTAATATTTTACTTGCAACACTTTTGCTGAAAATTGAAATCCCGAATGGTAGAGTTTGGGCAAGAGCACTTCTAGACCAAGGATCTCAAGGATCATTTATCACTGAACAGTTTGTGCAAACATACAAACTTCGCTGTCATTCTACTCACCTCAAAATTCATGGGGTGAATCCTAATCAAGTCAATTATGCACGGAAGCCCACTACTATGCGACTATATTCAAACCATGACACATTTTCTGTTGCTGTTGAAGCTTTTATTTTGCCAAATTTATCAACATATTTACCAAATCAAAGCATTTCGCCTTTAAAAACAACATCAAGCTTACCATTCAATCTTGATGATCCTCAATATTTCGAATCACGTCCCATTGATATTATATAAGGCGCTGATGTATATGGTTTAATCTTAAAAGAGGGCCAACATAAAAATGAAAATGGACTACTTTTCCAAGAAACTTATTTCGGTTGGATACTCTCTGGACCAGTTAGTACTGTGAATCAAGAGTTCACTATTAGCACTCATTTTTGCAAAATAGATGATCAATTAAGGCGCTTTTGGGAACAAGAAGAATTAACCCAAACACGGGTACCTACATTAGAAGAAGTTGCATGTGAGAATAATTTTATTTCGAACTATAAAAGAGACGACAAAGGTCGGTATATAGCAAGTATGGGCAAGTTCAAAATGAAAGTGCAAAAAGAGCGAACGTTGTGTACATACACAAAACTTATGAGCGAAGCAGAGAAACGAAATTGTGTTTAGTCTAGCAGAAAACTTCGATCGAAACAGACGTGCGTCGAATGTCATGAAATGAGAAAAAAATAAAGCGAAAAAATATACATAGTAAAACAACGAAATAGTTAAGCAAGTTATTTTATTCGGATATATATAGCGTTTTTTAACGCGTTCGTTTTATACACATTATTGCGCCATTTTTATTTATTATTTATTTAAATTAGATATAAGATTTTTTAACTTCTTTATTGCTTGTTTTTAATTTATTTGTAAAAATATCTTTAAGATTTTGAATTAGAATTAAGACTTTTTCACTACATTTTTAATTACTTTTCTCAATACTTAGTTTTAAGAAATATATTTAAATTTTCAACTTGTTAGTCTTTAGATCCAAACAAAATTAAAATAAATTTTTACTTTTCTTTTCTATTTTTTATTCTTTTTCTTTTAACTTTTTTTTTAATACAATAACAACAAATAAAACAAATAATCAGCATTTCCCAATAATTTAATCATATTTTATTATCCTTTTCAATTTGGCATATAATTTCTTTCAATGCAACATTTTTTCAATGCAAAGAGCAAAAGAGCATAAAACCAACAAATGCAAACGTTAGCAAACCAATACAATGCCACATATGCAAAGCTTTCAGTGTAGTGGTGCCCATACCTGGTATATAGTATCATTGCCATTCAAAGCTGAAATTGAAGGGAAATCAATTCAAGACTTTGAAGATTCTCATATTGGTGCTAGCATCAGGCTACGTAATATGGAGAAAACTTTTGAGAGAAAACCTGAGTTGTATAAAGAATACAGCAAATTCATGGATGAATATCTTCATCTTGGACACATGCAACTAGTGGGCGAGTACCCACATGACGTAAAGGAAAATGCGTATTATCTTCCTCATCACGGAGTTGAAAAACAAAGTAGTACGACAACAAAACTTCGTGTAGTTTTCGACGGGTCTAGCAAAAATCGTAATCAACGGTCGTTGAATGAAGAGTTAGCACCAGGCCCTGCTCTTCAGTGCGATTTGTCTCAAATAATGCTACGATGGCGCAGACACAAAATTGCGTTGAGCTCTGACATTGAGAAAATGTTCAGACAAATACTTATAAAACCAGAACACCAATGGTATCAGCAAATATTGTGGAGAAAATTTAAAAATGAACCAGTTCAACTATATAAATTAAACACTGTAACGTACGGAACTACTTCCGCACCGTTCTTATCAATTCGAACTCTTCAACAACTAGCTAGAGATGAATATAATCGATATCCCGATGCAGCGGATAAGCTCTTGACTGATATTTACGTGGATGACATCATGACTGGAACTGATGATGTTCCAGAAGCCGTCGCTTTACAACAAGAGCTGTGCAAATTACTGAATGCTGGTGGATTCAATTTGCGGAAATGGGCCTCAAATTCAATGGATTTACTTCAATTAATACCACATGAGCTAAGGGAATGATCAGATTCTGTTGAACTTAATCAAGATAATTTTATAAAAGCATTAGGTTTATATTGGAAACCATATACTGATTGTTTTTCATTTATAGTTAACTTTCATACATCATCGACTCCTACTAAGAGAAGCCTGTTATCTGATGCTTCGAAACTCTTTGATCCACTAGGATGGCTGGCACCGACAACAATTATTGCTAAACTGTTATTCCAAAAATTATGGCTCGCTGGCATCAAATGGGACGATTTGCTCTTGGAAGAGGTACAAATTCATAGATATATTGGTATTTCTAAACACAGAAAATGTTCATTACACGGATTTGGTGATGCTTCACAAGTTGGATTTGCCGCAGTCGTTTATTCAAGGACTATAATGGAAAATGGAGACATTATAATACAGTTATTACAAGCAAAAACAAAGGTTGCAACCCTCAAAACATTATCAATACCAAAGCTTGAATTATGTGCAGCACAGTTATTGGCAAAACTAATAAACAAAGTATCAGAATCACTCGAAGGATCCATAGATGAAGTAATTTTATGGAGTGACAGCACAACTGTGTTAGCCTGGATAAGAGCACAACCAATTCGCTGGACTGTTTATGTAGCAAATCGTGTAGCTGAAATTCAACGATTGACTTCAATAAGTCATTGGCGTTACGTACCTACGAAGGATAACCCAGCTGACTGCGCAACAAAAGGTGTTATGCCGCGAGACCTAGTTAACCATGATCTATGGTGGCATGGTCCACTTTGGCTGAGAGATGTTCCTGCCTTTTGGCCGTCCGATATTGATCCAGCAGTAAACACAAACTTAGAGGAACGAAAATCCGTTCAAGTATCGAATCTTGTTTCGAAGTCATATCCATATATATTAGTAAAATACTCTACATTGAGAAAAACACTTATCAATACCAGTTACCTGCTTCGATTTCATTATAACTGTCTCAACAAGGAAGATCGCCGTATAGGGTTTATATCATTTCAAGAAATACAAATGGCAACTAATCATCTTATTCGAATAGCTCAACGGATAGATTTTTCTAGAGAAATCGAAGAGATATCCAATGGTTGCCTACAAAAGGGCATGCTATTGCAAACCTGTGTCCTTTCTTGGACAAAACTGGAATTTTACGAGTTGGTGGCAGACTTAAACTTGCAGACATTCCGGCATCTATGAAACATCCAATTCTTTTATCAAATAAAAATCCACTTACATTTCTAATCTTTTCAGATGCTCATGTTAGAAATATACATGGTGGCATTCAATTGATGTTGAACTTCGTTCGTTGTAAATACTGAGTACCAAATGCTCGACATATCGCACAAAACATCTTGAAACGCTGTTTAGTATGTTTTAAGTATACCGCCAAAACTGCTGAGCAATTTATGGGAAATTTGCCATTAATTCGACTTAAGCCAGCTCGACCATTTCTACATAGCGGTGTGGACTATGCGGGACCCATCGATGTTCGACAGTCTTCACTTCGAAATTCGAAAATTTCAAAGGGATATAAATGTATATTCTTGTGTATGGTAACTAAAGCCATCCACTTAGAAGCCGTATCGAGCCTTTCCACTGAGGCTTTCATTGCTGCATTCCGAAGATTTGTCTCAAGAAGAGGTAAATGTAGTCAAATATATTCGGATTGCGGCACAAACTTTGTAGGTGCTGATACTGCTTTACAAAAAATGCATGCAAAACATACTTCTGCGTTAACGAAGGATCTGAGAGAACTTTTGGTTGAAGAAGGTACTACTTGGAATTTTATTCCTCCTGCATCTTCCCATTTTGGTGGTTTATGGGAGGCAGGCGTGAAATCTACCAAGCATCACTTGAAAAGAATCATGCAGGACCATGTTTTAAACTATGAAGAACTAGCTACGCTTCTAGCTGAAATTGAAGCGTGTCTAAACTCACGACCACTAAGTCCACTTAACGAAGATGTTGAAAAAATCGCTGGCGATTGCTAGAACAGATGAAACAACATTTTTGGTCAAGATGGCGCTCAGAATATCTGAGTCGAATGCAAACGAGACCAAAATGGGCAACTACACGCACGAATACAAGAATCGGAGATCTGGTTTTACTATACCATGAGAGATGTCCACCTGGAAAATGGCCTTTAGCACGCATTACAGAAGTTCATCCAGGCAAAGATAACTTGGTCCGCGTAGTTACCTTAAAATGCAATGGTAAATTTTTTAAACGACCAATCAGAAAAATTTGTTTTCTTCGAATATAGATTCCCACGATTCCACTCGAGAAAGCTATGAAAGTAATGGCACATCGGCTGCGAGTCAAGGCGCAGCCAGTCAACCAGGCGACTCATCAATAACCTCCATCGGCCTTACTCCTCATCCTTGAGGTCTACTTACCTAAGCATATCTTTCTGGCTACGCACATACTTGAAGAACTATCGTCCTTAGGGGGCGGAATGTTCAATGCGAACTATTATAATTAAGTTATAATTAAGTTAAATTCTTTCATGACTATCCAGTCACTTGAAACAAAGGTTTCGGATGGCTGTCCAGTCAATAATCTAAATAACTTTGAGGCACGTCATACCAAAAATGCAAACTTGCATTTTTTGTTATATTTATAACATTCAACAGTGCTCTTAGCAGCACACAATATATTTTTTTATACAACTACAATGTATATAAAACTGTTCATCGCGTTATTTTTGTTGTTGTCTTTGTACTGTATGTACAAGACATTTTGGGCTGAAGCAGTTGACGCTGCTCCGCTATTTAGTTTGTCGCTTTTCAACCGTTTACTGTAACAGACGTGAGATATTGCCTTGAAGTTAATAAATTGTAACTCCTTTTAATATCTTTTTGTTTAATAAATATTTTTAAGTAGAATTTAAAACAAAGTGGTTTTCTGTTATTTATTTGAATTGATTGTTGAGCGAACATATGCAAAAAACAAATATAAATTCTAAAATCTAAAACAACAAAACTTAGAAGAAAAAATTTTTTTGTGGTGTTGAAATATGTTGTTGTGTTATGGTGCTACTTGATTTTTTTATTTTATATTTTATGTTAATACGTTTTAACGGTTAACGAAAATTTTACTTCAAAAACGCGCTATTATTTTATATACTTATCGTTCAAAGATAATATATTTACTTAAATATCAGATATATCCTGCGCTGAATGAATATCTAATTTTGGATTTTGTCACTTTTATATGAAAGTCAGAAAATAGTAAAATATAAGAAGAAAAATGGATGTTCTTATATGAGAAAGTCGATCATCAGCTGCTTATAATAGACCTGCTGTGCCTGCTACTTTCTTCGTTTTTGTTTCGTTGTTTATGGTTGTATTGTTTTTATGTTGCACGAACTGATTGGTTCGTATTAGAGCTTCAGCTTCAGAATGATTCTATGGCCAATCGGATGCAGTGGGATTATCTGAGGTCACAGGTGGGTCATTGGCACATTTATGGGTGCCATGGAACATTTGGACCAAAATGGATGAATCAATGGCCAATGGGATGCGGTGGGATTATCTGAGGTCACAGGTGGGTCATTGGCACATTTATGGGTTCCATGGAACATTTGGACCAAAATGGATGTTTCTCTGGCCAATCGGATGCAGTGGGATTATCTGAGGTCACAGGTGGGTCATTGGCACTTTTATGGGTTCCATGGAACATTTGGACATAATTGGATGATTCTCTGGCCAATCGGATGCAGTGGAATTATCTGAGGTCACAGGTGGGTCATTGGCACTTTTATGGGTTCCATGGAACATTTGGACATAATTGGATGATTCTGTGGCCAATCGGATGCAGTGGGATTATCTGAGGTCACAGGTGGGTCATTGGCACTTTTATGGGTTCCTTGGATTATTTGGACAAAAATTATTAAATCTTTTAATTTCAGAGAGTTTTTCTCTATCTTGGCGTTTCGTAAAATACACTTTGAATAATTTAGGACAATATTAAGAAAATTAATTAAAAATACTTCTGGAAAGAGACTTATCCTGATTGCTAACACATTTCGAAGAAAATTAAACAAAAGTTTAGTTAAAAAAAAAAATGTAAAACCCTCTAAATTCGACTGAGTTTTGCTCGGAAAGTGGAATCTTTGAAATTATAGCTCTATGTTTCAAACAATTGCTATTGGAGGAATACATAAGAGATAATTTTGGTTAAAAATTTTTAGTTATAGGAAAAATTCAAATTTTATAAATTCATAAACTCTTCTCAAACCAAATTTCATATGGATTAAATGGCGGCTTTTTAGAAAAATTTAATTTCTCTTATATAAGGTTGGGGCTTTTCCCTTCAAGCGAAACCACAGCTTTTAAAAGGGGTTTGCATATATTTAGCCTAAATCTAATTTAGTAACATATGAACCATTTAAATTGGTTTATTGGTCTTGGAGGAGTTGAAGTCACAAAAAAGCTTAGCCATTAAATTATATAAATAAGGTTCCTTTAGTAAGCCATAGCATACAATTGTGATAGTTCTTCGGAAGTTGGTTTTTCCATTTATATTTCGACACTAAGCACTACAATAGAAACTGTTTCTATTTTTTTTCCCACCACTGTATGTATATGTATGTATCAAAAACATACAATCGAAAGAACTCCAAAGTGATAAGTTTTCGAACTTCCCGAGACAAATTGATCGAGAAGTCATCGAAGCATGTTTCACTTCTTTTTGACTCATTGCCTTATCATGCGAAATTCTGCTAAACTAACATTTTGGAGGTCTTTTCTGCTTATGCTTTTATTTTGTAAACACAATTTTAGCAGTGGCTTATATTGCTTCCGATTGGCCATAGAATCATCCAATTTTGTCCAAATGTTTCATGGAACCCATAAAAGTGCCAATGACCCACCTGTGACCTCAGATAATCCCACTGCATCCGATTGGCCAGAGAATCATCCATTTTGGTCCAAATGTTCCATGGAACACATTAAAGTGCCAATGACCCACCTATGACCTCAGATAATCCACTGCATTCGATTGGCCAAAAATCATCCAATTATGTCCAAATGTTCCATGGAACCCATAAAAGTGACAATGACCCACCTGTGACCTCAGATAATCCCACTGCATCCGATTGGCCAAAGAATCATCCATTTTGGTCCAAATGTTCCATGGAACCCATAAAAGTGCCAATGACTTTTCCGATTGGCCATAGAATCATCCATTTTGGTCCAAATGTTCCATGGAACCCATAAAAATGGCAATGACCCACCTATGACCTCAGATAATCCCACTGCATCCGATTGGCCATAGAATCATCCATTTTGGTCCAAATGTTCCATGGAACCCATAAAAGTGCCAATGGCCCACCTGTGACCTCAGATATTCCCACTGCATCCGATTGGCCATAGAATCATCCATTTTGGTCCAAATGTTCCATGGAACACATTTAAGTGACAATGACCCACCTATGACCTCAGATAATCCACTGCATTCGATTGGCCAAAGAAACATCCAATTATGTCCAAATGTTCCATGGAACCCATAAAAGTGACAATGACCCACCTGTGACCTCAGATATTCCCACTGCATCCGATTGGCCATAGAATCATCCATTTTGGTCCAAATGTTCCATGGAACACATTAAAGTGCCAATGACCCACCTATGACCTCAGATAATCCACTGCATTCGATTGGCCAAAGAATCATCCAATTATGTCCAAATGTTCCATGGAACCCATAAAAGTGACAATGACCCACCTGTGACCTCAGATAATCCCACTGCATTCGATTGGCCAAAGAATCATCCAATTATGTCCAAATGTTCCATGGAACCCATAAAAGTGACAATGACCCACCTGTGACCTCAGATAATCCCACTGCATCCGATTGGCCATAGAATCATCCATTTTGGTCCAAATGTTCCATGGAACCCATAAATGTGCCAATGACCCACCTGTGACCTCAGATAATCCCACTGCATCCGATTGGCCAGAGAATCATCCATTTTGGTCCAAATGTTCCATGGAACCCATAAAAGTGCCAATGACCCACCTGTGCCCTCAGATAATCCCACTGCATCCGATTGGCCAGAGAATCATCCATTTTGGTCTATATGTACCTTTAATTGTACCTTTAATTTAAAAAAGTTAATTGCCAACGATTTAATTGTATTTTGCAATTACTTCAGGTTAGTTGAAATAAATTAATTGCAGAGTACAATTAATGATTAATTGCAAATGATATTAATTGCAAATAAATCAATTGCAATTAATTGCAATTGATATAAATTGCAATTAAATCAATTGCAATTAAATCAATTGCAAATAATTGCAATTGATATTAATTGCAATCAAATCAATTGTAATTAATTTTTTAATCAATTAATTAATTGATTGAAATTTTAATTGATTGATAAAATTATATTAAATAAGCTACGTAATAGGATAACCGACCAACATACAGCCGATTTATTACGCATTAAGGAGTACGGAGGAGACATTGATTTGGACAAGTTATGCGAACAATAAGGTAATTTCATTTTTGCAATTATGTGTTATTAGTTTTTAAAAAATGAATTTTTACTTATTACTTTTCTATGAATGTTTGTTTTGTCATTAGTTCAATATTATTATTATGTGTTTTTTTTTTTATTTAATGTATGTATTTTTATTTTTTGTAAAAGTATTAAACAATCTTATTATAACATTGTGTATGAATATTAATATGGAAAGTTCAAATAAAATTATTATACTAAAGAAGCAACAAAAATCGTTTATTTTCGACAACTGAATAACCAGTTTTGAGTGTTAAACTGGCGAACGTCGAGAGTTGGTCTTCGTTTTTCTCTGCTTCACTCACAATCAAAGAATGTGATAGTATGTGTGTGCCCATCGCTGCTTTACATCGATGAATGTGTATATATACAAAATTTTATGTGTCATGTCAATTTAATTACTCTTTCCTTTTCTTTTCTGTATGTTAATTTTACACAAATGTGCTTAATTCATTTAATATAATTAATATTTTGTTCGAATTGTAAAATTTCAATTGTTTTTTAACAAATATATTTGTTCATGTAGAAAATAATAAAAATATCCGAAAAAATATTTGAATTACTCTTTCTATTCTACCGATTATTTCGAATATAGATTAGACAAGATAACAATTGCTTGTTCGACTGAAGTTTTTTTTTAACTTGTTTTAGTATTTTAATATAATTGATTTACTCTGTATTCGTTTTACAATATATTCATTTTACTCCGCATTCGCTTTACTCAATAATCGATTGACATGATTCGTTTTACTCGTTATAAATTTTGTTTACAAAATATTGTGATTCAAATTGAGAGTCGAATAGAATAAACAACAAACGAATGTTTTGTAAATACATCCGTGCAGCTCTTTAGTTTAAACTACAGAGATAAAATTTGGTATGTATGTATTTTATATCAAAACTGAGATGCATTAAAAAATTGGGCGTAATCCGTTCACAAACACGCCAAACTCCCATACAACCCACAATAGCGTAAATACTATAAAGTCATTAACAAGTGAGCTACAGGAATAAAACTTGAAATTTTTATAAATTTTTGTAAATTTTTCATCAAAATTGAAATGCATATAAAATATGGACTTCATCTGCTCACGAACACGCCCATTTTCAATACTATTATTGTATTTTGAAAAAGTAGGTTTAGAGTATTTCATAGTCGGGCTAAACCGACCTTATACTTTCTTTTCTTGTTTTTATAATTGGATATAAGTGTTTAAATAAGCTTTTTCCAAGTGTGCTATATTCAACAAATCAATTGGCACTCGCGAAATATTTTATTCCGTAGCTCAGTCAGTAAGCCACTTCTTTATTTGATTTGTTGGGTTGGACATCCAAGGTTCAATTCCCAACCGAAACATTTTTATTTTTACTGATTTTTTTTTTCGTTTGTTAAAATTTTAGCATATATTTGAAAAATTGCATGCCATCAAAAATGTTTGTGTATGCCATCACCAGGGATCGAACGCGTCAACCATCGCATCTGAATCGTACACTCTAACACCGTGCCGTAAGCATTATGGCTGCTGAGTGAACAAAATGAAAATAAAATATATTTATATATATATAAGAGCACCACAACTTTGAACAGTTGCAAAACTATTACTATTGTCAGCGTTTTCTAAGTATGATTGCAAAACTCTTGATTAATTCAAGCCTTTCCAAGTTTTATTGTTTGGCGCGGAATAAAATTACTCGTGGCATAATTTTTTACAGCTTTGACAGGCTGTCACCTCTAGCTCCACCGGATGCGGCATCTGACGCTCATTTTGGTGATTATTTAACATAAAACAATTGCTTGCTATCGAATTAAATCGGCATAAAATTCCTCGCAAATATGTAACGCTAAATCCAGGGTGCTCATCACGTAACTTATAAAACCATAATCGTTCAAACGATACTATCTGACGATATCGTCAAAAGCTTGCCTGATGTAAGCCTCTCACTGTCGTCTCGTCAATTGTTCAGTTTTTTACAGCTTGGAAGCACTGGAAAACATATGTTTGGTGTCGAAAGTGGCATCAACTTTTTATTTGCAATAATTTGTTTGCAATAATTAATACATTATTTACAAAAATTATAAACTTTCAATTGTTTAAATATAAAATCTAAACTTACTTTCTTTTACTTACTTAGATGGCGCTTACAACCGTTGGTCGGTTTTGGCCTGGTCTAAGAATTTGCGCCAGCCAGGGGCGGATCTGGAAAAAATCTTGGGGGGGTAAATTATCAAAGACACACATTTTCGATTTGAGAAAATTTTGTCTGTTTACATATAGACAAATTTTACTTTTTTGTACAATTTAATTGTTTAATAAGCATTGGAACAATATCTTAGCGAAAAGTAAATAAAAACTCTTAATTTAACTTATTTTAGATTTAAGGTTGATTTATTCAAATTTTTCACATTAATTCCATTATAAAAAAAATGCACAATATATTTTCAAGTATGTGCAATGAAAAACATAGTTCTTTTCAATTTAGAAAAAATTAAAGGAATTTGAAACTCATTGTTCTGCCGATACGACTATGATATGGTACACTTCGAAAAATAAATTAACAATACAAAATGATCTTGAATTTGAAATGAATTTTGCTTAATCTATTATATTGATATACCGATTTTTATTACTATGACTGATTTCAACGAAGAAATACTAGACTTTTAAAATTTGTATCTTTGATATTTTTCAACGAATTTACAAAAACGTTTTAACTTAGTAGAAAATCTCTAAATTTTAATAAACATTTGAATTTGTTTTATTATCTTCCATATTTTCAAAGAAATTGAAAAACAAACAGTTTTGTATCTTCAATTTTATTAAAATGCTCACTACTTTTATATAACACTCTTTTCTACTTACGTACTTTTTGAAGAGAATTTTAATAAAATGGAATGTAAAAATCAGTCATAGTAATACAAATCGGAGGCAATATAATAGATATAAGAAAACTATCAGAAAAAGAACTGATTTTTATGTTTTTGCCTTTAACTCAAAAACTCGAGCTGATGGAGAAAAACGGAGTCCATTTTTGAAATCAGCAGCTAAAATGCATTCGGGATTATTTATCGAGATCTCTGCACCTTTTATAAAGCTTAATTTTCTTACTCTGTGTTATTAGATAGTCATTAGATAGAAAAAAAATTATATGACAAAATCATCGCAAAATTATCAATAACTTCGTAAATATTTATTTTAATATCTCTAAGTATATGCAATAATGCGAGTCCATTCAATCGTTCTTGTTGCATAGTTGAACGTAACCATGTTTTTAATCGTCGCAGTGTAGAAAAACTTCGCTCAGCTGTTGCTACACTGATAGGAAGCGTGGCAAAGATAAAACGTTTTAGAAATTAGTAGAAAAATTGCATTATTACCAAAAGTAAAAACGGCGTTGATATCATTAACCTTAGTTTCGGTCGCCTTTTTACACTGCCAAATTTGAAGTTCATGAAATAATTGAATTTGAATTAGTTCCTTACTAAAAGTGGACTAAAAGTGGCAGTTTTATTTCATGAAAGTCGGTTGTGTTAATTTTTAGTAATTACTAGTACCGCCTGGGGTCGAAAATCAACCAATTTTTGTTTGCTTCTTTATAGTTGTATAAAATAGTCGGTGCACTCCTTCTCCGCACTCTTATTCATTTAAAAGAAGAATTATCAAAATCGGTTGAAAAATACGGGAGAAAATGGTTCTTAACTGTTTTCACTACGCCTATTTATATTAAGATGAAGTTAAGGTAGACTTGAAAAATTCCAGAAATCCAAACAATTTAGAATTAACTCAAACAAAAAATAAATGTATGCAACAAATTATTTGTGCAGTTGATACAATTTTAGCAACTTTAACCAAACATTAATTCACTTCAAAACAACCCTGTTATATAAATATCAAATATGACAAAAAGTATAACAGATGTTTATAATATTTTCGTAAGGACTATAGCTGAAATATTTCTGAAAAATATTTTAACTGATGATGAAATAATTGAAGTAAAAACAGACTGAAAACTGAAAGTAACAATGCACGTATTGTTTTTTATGGTAAAATTTGCTTGCATAGGTTGCAAAAAAGTTTGGCAGGCTTTCAGTAAAAATTTAGAAGAATAAAATATTTTCAGTGGCAACTCTGGTCTGCATTGCCCAAATCTTAATTGCGCTCATTACAAATCAAAATCAATGTTGCTTGCTCAATGATTTCATAAGGTCATATTTAAACTAATCGTTAATATTTTGCAAAAATATTATTATTATAAAGCAAACACTTACGTTGAGGTAGTGACTTCACGTTTTTTTTTTAAATTTTTATTTGTAAGAAAATAACGCGTCTTTAAAGTTACATAATAGTTAAAGTAACTTTATTTTCAGACTCATTTTTAAAAAAAGGCGAAGTTACTTCCTCGACGTAAGTATTTGCCTTACATATAATTATATTTTGTTTTTTGCAGATGACTACAGATCGTGTTATTCTACAAGCAAAATGGTCCTACTTCTCTCGCATCGCTTCATAGAAACGTTACCTGCACGCAAATGAAGTCACAAAACAAAAAAAAAAAAAATTTATTTTTATATACTTTAATAGTTGTTGAAATTAATAAAAAAACTAGAGTTTAACAATGTCTCTGAACATTTTTTTGTACTATTCTTTCAAAACGCCTTCAGAATCGCATATGGATACATAAAAGTACCGTTAAGCTGTGGGCACAATTATTTTTTCCAAATAAAGTATTAAAAAGTAAAGTATTTAAAAGTTTTTGAGGGGGGTTAATTACCCCCTTTACCCCCTTGTATGCGCGCCTGGCGCCAGCCTCTTTTGTCGTGCGCTTGCTGGCGCCAACTGGAAACTCCAAGCGTTGTCAGATTATCCAATGCCTGGTCTTTCCAACGTAGATGCGGTCTTCCTCGTCTGCGTTTGCCACCGCTGGGTACCGAATCCAATAATGTTTTCGCTGGAGCTTCGTCGCTCATTCTCTCGACATTACCTAGCCAGCGAAGCCGCTCTATTTTAATACGCTTGACTATATCGATGTCGACATATAGCTCATACAGCTCGTGGTTGCATCGTATTCGGTACTCGCCGTTGACGCAGATTGGACCATAGATCATGCGAAGGATTTTTCTTACGAACGCTCCCAAAGTCCTTTCATCAGAGCTGCTCAACGTCCAGGTTTGTGATGCGTATAGTAGGACGGGCATGATTATTGACTTATAGAGCGTCAGTTTTGTTCGTCGAAAGAGAGCTCTGCTTCTCAATTGCCTACTGAGCCCAAAGTAACACCTGTTGGCAAGAGTTATCCTTCGTTTAATCTCAATACTGATATCGTTGGAGGAGTTAATGCTGGATCCCAGGTAAACAAAGTCCTTCACTACCTCAAAGGAGGTGTTGTCAACAGTGACGTGGTTTCCAAGACGCTGGGACTGTTTGTTTGTTGACACAAGATACTTCGTTTTATCTGCGTTCACTGCAAGACCCATTCGACTCGACTCTTTTTCTAGCCTGGAGAATGCTGCTTTGACTTCGCGCGTATTTTGCCCAATGATGTCAATATCATCAGCATACGCCAGCAGCATAACACTCTTATAGAAAATTGTTCCGCTGCGGCTCAGGTCAGCAGCTCGGATGATCTTCTCCATAACTATATTAAAGAAGTCGCACGATAAGGAATCACAGTCTGAAACCTCGCTTTGTATTGAATGGAAGGGAGAGGTCCTTCCCGATTTTCACTGCGCTGCTGGTGTTCTTTAGTGTCATCCTGCAAAGACGTATTAGCTTCGCAGGAATACCAAATTCAGACATGATGGAGTAGAGGTGACTCCTTATTGGACTGTCGAAGGCGGCTTTGAAATCGATAAAGAGATGGTGTGTGTCGATTTGTTTTTCGAGGGTCTTTTCCAAGATTTGTCGGAGCGTGAAGATCTGGTCGATGGTGGACTTTCCAGGCCTGAAGCCACACTGATAAGGTCCAATCAGTTGGTTAACGATGGGCTTCAGTCTTTCACACAATACGCTCGACAGGACCTTATATTATTGTTAGATCTGGATATCTGTCACTAGATCCCCATTCTCATCCTTGCAGGAAGAGGCTCCGGTCTTAAAACCATCAGCCAGGCGTCTTATTTTTTCGAAAAATTTTCGAGTCTCATTCCTGTCGCCATGCATCTCAATTTTCTCGCACTCACGCATTTCCGCCTCTCGTTTTTTCGCCTGAAAATGCGTCTCTCTTCCCTCCTCTTCTCTCGCTATCGCACCATAACAGCACGCGTTACAACCGACTGCAGGGTGGCTTTGTAGTCGGCGTCCTTCTCTGCAGTGGCGTCGCGACACTCCTGGTCGTGCCACTGGTTTCGGCGAGGGCGGTGGTAGCCTATCACCTCTTCGGCAGCCGTACGCATAGAGTGGGATATGTGCGTCCACTGTCCGCATATATCGTCGATCGGAGGAATGGTTTCTTGAAGCAGGAGTGAGAGTCGATTAGCGAAGGCCTCGGCCGTCCGTTTTGACTGCAGCTTGTCGACGTCTAGCTTTCTTTGTGTAGGATTGCGAGCATTTTTAACAGACGTGTGCGGATCTTGGCTGCGACAAGATAATGATCCGAGTCTATGTTAGCACCACGGATCGCACGTACGTCTAGTACACTGGAAGAGTGCCCTTCGTCAATCAAAACGTGAATAATTTGGTTGCATGTTTCTTGACCAGGGGACAGCCAGGTGGCCTTATGATTATTGAGATGTTTGAATCTAGTGCTACTAACAACCATGTTTCGTGCTGCGGCGAAGTCAATCAATCTCATTCCGTTATCGGATGTGTTGTCGTGGAGACTGAACTTTCCGACTGTTGGACCAAATATGTTTTCCTTACCCACCTTGGCGTTTAAGTCACGTTGTCATGACGGGGGAAGCGCTCATATGCGTCTTCAAGGCACTCGTAAAAACTTTCTTTGATCTCGTCATCTTTTTCTTCTGTTAGAGCGTGCGCTCATAGTAGGCTTATGTTGAAAAAATTTGCCTTGAAGCGGATTATGGCGAGTCGTTCGTTCACAGGAGTGAATCGCAGGACATGATGTCGTATTCTCTTGCCAACTACAAATACGCATCCAAACTCGTGCTTCTCCGCATGGCCGCTGTAGTAAATATCACAGGATGTTTGCCGTAAGCAACTCTGTCCCTTTCATCGCATTTCTTGGATTGCAGTGATATCAGAATTATATCTTTCCAAGATATCAATCTGTTGGATAGAGGCACCATCTCAATTTAGGGTTCGGACATTCCAGGTGCATATCCGTAAATCATAATCAGTTTTTCGTTTGCGCTAGTCATCATCAGATTTGGGGATCATTCTTTTATTTATTCTTGAACTTTTCATTGAAATAATTTATTACGTGGTGGGCTTCAAACCCAACGCACAACCTTTGCTTGATTGCCAAAGGAAGCCCGCCGCTCAGATTCGCCGCCAAAATCTATCGGGTGATAGTTTTTTGACGTTTCCAGGAGACACCACGCGGAGGTTTGAGTCGACTTGAGACAATTTCAACATGGATAATGTTTAATAATTTGCTCTTTGTTTAATAATGTGTGGCTCTTATTTTATTTCCCCATTTGTTTGCAATTTACCTGAAGGTAAAATTTTCAAAATCCAAAATACTGTATATTTATACTCTTTAATTACATTTATAAATCCTTATATACATTACATTTTGAGCACTACACCACCGCCCGCACATTGCTTTAAATGAAATGAAATTTAAAACGGCATGAAATTTCCAATTTTTAAGTTTGTGGACGGCATTTCGGCTCAAAATCTTTCATCTCATTTTAACCACCCAATTCTTATCCGTTCTCGCTTACACTTTTTATCATGGGCATGACGGTCTAAACAGGCACATGGAAAATAAATACATATTAAAATAATAATATTAATTTATTTATTATTTATATTAAAAATAAATTGAAATATTGAAATATTAAAATAAAATCGCGATTATGTGTTACTCAATGCTTGCAGACGAATTTGTTGTTGAGAATCGGAGTACAAGTTTTACTACTAATATATAGGCAAAGAGCTATCAACCCTGCATTTATTCATGTTCGCCGAATGCATAATTTTCTGTTTAGACCGCCTGAACATACAAGATGGCGGACAATGTTCGTTCGCGATTGATGTTCGCCCGGTGTAGACGGTACGCCGAACGACGTTTTTATCGCAATAAATTCTTCGCAATGAATTTTTCGTTCGTTCAGTAGTAGGATTCTGTAACTTGATCTCAACTTCCGATCGGAATCGCAATTTGCGACTATTCTCGGTTGTCATACCGAAAACGGTATTCACTAACTTGTACTTTGTGACGAAATTCGGTTGCTTACAAATTTGTTCGGTTCACTTATCGTCAACAAAATATTCGTCGCAAGTTTCCCACAAACTTTTCGATACTTTCACCGAAAAAATCGGAAAAGGTGTTTACTGAATACCATTTTCCAAAAATAATCGCAAACAGAGCTTTGCGACACCGAATATCTACCGAAATGTGTTACAGAATTCCGTTACAGGCGGTATAAACGCACGGTCAGGGAACATGTTGTGTGAGTGTTTTATGCTACATAGACCTCTTTTACATTGATCAAGACTTGAAAGCAAGTTTTTTGACGTTTTCCTTTGAACTTGACGAAACCTTTTACATTGTTCAAGACTTGAATTCAAGTTTTTTTCTTCTTTGTTTGCTTTCTATGAAATAAAAACAGCAAATAGAAGCAAATAAAACAAATAATGAATTGTTAAACATAAAATAATAACAATACCAAAAAAAATGCTCTGCATATATGAAATAGCATAAATTTATAGCTGCAGCATAATAAACGCACGTTGTTATGCGAAAAATAATATAAAGAGCACAGCCAACAACGCAAATAACAACACAAAATAACATAATGAACACGAAAAAATTGACGGTACAGCTTCAATGTTCTTTTTCCCTTCCGTCGCTTCCGATGTGCGGCGAAATGCCAACAAGCTCACAGAATTGATTTCAAGTCTTGATCAATGTAAAATGGGTCATATCATTCAGCCAGAAAGTTGTGGAGCAGCTACGCAGCAAATTTTCTGCTGAATGCACTCATTGATTTTTACATTTTTTAAAACGAATTTAACCTAACGCTAGTTATTATCACTTTTTGGTTGAAATATTTTATGTTAGAGTATACTTTTAAACTACGTTGTCTCTTATGTTTGTGTACTAATTTCAGTGACTTTTCCATTGGTTTCTAAAAAGTTAGATTATACCTTAAATTGATGATAACATGTTGATAAAAATATATTCAAAAATATTTTGCCTACTGTAAACCATAAACTAATTTCTGTTGAATTTCAGTCAACAAGTTGAGTTTGTGTCAATTCTTGCTTTTTTCGATTACGTTGCATTCCTCAGCTCAACTATTGGAAAACTAGTATCAACTATAAAAATGGACGATTTGGGTAAGTTTTGTTTTTTTTATATATTTATATTTATAATTTTACTTTAGCTACCAGGCCCGAATATTTTTTTTTTTTATTTTTATCAAACGTATATGGACCTCCTAACCTAGCGAACACATGAGACAATTTGTTATAACAATTTCACTCCCACACATTCTTTACTAATACAAACATATTTTCTCATTTGGCAGCTCAATTGTCTTAACAATCAGGCAGACAATTGAACTAACAATTGTTTGGACATAATTCTAGTTTGGCCCACGCCCCTTTTTATTTTTTTGGAGTTGGATTATATGTATTTGGCCCTCCATATATTTTGCTATTTTTTTTATAACAATTTTTCGCCTGCGGCGCTTATTGCTCAAAGACTTATGCCCCTATTATGATTTACAACTGAATTCAAAGTTGAGTTGTCAGGCACAAATCGGTATTATGACATACAACTCATTATGGGACACAACCGTAACAAAATTATGTTGTATAAAGTGTCAAAATTATACAATTACATTTTTAAGGTTGTCTTGAAAAGTTTAAATGGAAAAAAGCTTGAAAATAATCAAAAACACCTTTGAAACAACTTTATTAATACATAAAACAGTATAGTATTTATAAAAATAATAAACAAAGCACAAATCGGGCTGATGGTTTCATTGATGGAAAATAACCTATTTTAAGTGATGTTTGGGTATCATCTAATAGATCAGCTAATGCTTCTTTGCTTAGCCTAAATAAGCTAAGGAATCTGTAAAAAAGCATTTCGTTTATACAAATTTGCAGGATTTCAATAAAAAAATTGCTGGATGTGCGGCACCTGCAAAAGATTTTTATTATCGCGAAGTGATTTCCGAACGCGCGACACATTGAATTATTTCACTTCACAACTTCTTCATGGTTAAAAAATAAATCAAAAGGAATTTTCATTTTAAAATTCCTGTGTGCTTAAATTTTATTTCACCAACTTATAAAAGCAGCGAAAGTAAAAAACCAGCTGTTTTTATTTACATTCATCTGTCAAAATTTCCATTAAATTCTATTACAATTTGGAAAGCATTCCATACAACTCAACTTAAAATGGTTGTAAGCCATAATACCAAAAAATATTTCAGTGGTGTCCGAAGTTGAGTTGTGTTGAAGACAACTCAACTCAGTTTGGTTGTAAATCATTTTAGGGCTATTTATGGCGTTCTGATTTTTTTTTTTATTTTATTTTGAAGATGTCTATTAAAAACTCAAGATGTTTTCTGACGCCTTTATTTTACTAAATTAATTATTAGCTGCGTTCGATTCGTCAGTGCTCAACTCGCTTGTGAAAAGAACGTATACTCATTTTGCTTTTATTTGCTCAATAGTTGGCAATGCTTTTGTTATGACGACTACATCAATAAATAAATAAAAATTTTTTACCTGCCAAAAATTCAATCAACATGAAACATTTTGAATATATTTTGAAAATAAAACAGTTGACTGCTTGGAGGTATTTTGTTTTTGTGCTCACATCACATTTTGGCAGAATCTATGACGTTTTACTCAATCCCGTACATTAACCAAGTAAAAAAATAAGAACTTGGCAACGCAACTTTACTCAACTCAATAGGTAATTGACTTTCTCTATGCTCAACTAGCTGGAGACTTTGTTGTTGTTTTCTCATACAAATTTTGAAATAAGCGACATTAGTTGAGTTTAGGCTGGCGAATCGAACGCGGCTATTATTATGATCAAATCAACCAACAAAAACTATCAAAAACTATAAAAAATACAGTTTTTAAGAGAAGATAAGATGCACATTTCCTTAAAAATTATACTAATTATTAAAATTAAATTTTGTTCTCAATCACCGAACGTGAAGAATCAACAGATTTCTTGGAATTGCCAGCTCTTTTTGAGCCATTCATGACTCTTGACCTTGTCCAACCTGGGCAAGTTTGCTTTGGGAATTATGTAGATGATGAGAATGAAACAAATTTTTGATATCAATTTGGTATCACTGTAATATTGTGATACTGAGATATTTATGGTGATATTTATAAAGCAGTCAATTGTAACAGACCTCAATCTTGTCTATACAAGTCCAAGCGGAGATTAATATGAAAATGTAATTTATAATTTTAGTATATTATTTTAACTTTTAATTTAAATTTTATGCAGAAAACAAGGGTTGATTTCGAAAAAATATTTATATGAATAGTCATAGGGAAAATTCGAATTACATCAAATCTAGCAGTTTTTATGATGAATTCTCTGTCTTATGTCGATGACTTTTTCAAAAATGTTTCTCAAAACTGAAAGCAGCAAGATTGGTCGATAGTTATTGACATCTTTAGTATCACCCGTCTTGTGATTTGCAATAGCCACTGTTTCTTTAATAACTTCCGGATATTCTCCTGTACTTAAGGGGACGCGATGCCATACAAAAATTTCTTTTAATGTTTTAAAATGCCTATAAGTTGAATAAAAAACAAGATATCATTTTGAAAAATTAAATATATATTTTTTAGTAAAAAATTTACACAAAAAAATTTTTTTTGATTTTTTTATTTACATATCACGAATTCCATGTCACGCACTGTTACAGCGTGCGAATAATTGTAAGTGATTTAGTTAAGGAAACATTTTTTGCGAAAAATGGTTTGCAGTTTTTATTAATTATTTTTACTTTCTTACACAGTGTTTGAAAATAAATAAAACTACATGTTTTGGGAAACAAATACACATTGTGTAGTATATTTTACTACAGTATTTTTTTGAGTGTATTAAAACGTGTAAATGCTTTACCAATCCATTTGTATATTTCTGTGAAATTAAGCAAAATATAGCGTACGCACGTGCTACAAAATTTATCCTTTAAAAATTTGATGTCAGTTCATAACTGAAATTTCTGCGAATCGACTTGAGATAGAATTTTCATATTTTTTTTACAGCTATAAGAGGAGCTATTGATTATATTAGTATTAAAGTTATTTGAAAAAAAAAAATTATAAAACAATTTTTTCAACTTTAAACACGGTCACGCACATGTTACATGCGTCACGCACAATTACAACGACCGTTCATATTACTCTTTACCATCGACCATATATATTAAAAACTGAAATGCAAAACAAAATTATTAAAATTTTCCAATTTTTTTAAAATCTTTTTTATTGGGAACAAAAAAAAAATAACTCAAGAAACAAACGTTAAAAATAAAAACATAGAATAAGTATGTATTCAGGTGATTTTATAATTCAAGTATTCGGTTTTTACATATTGTGTGGACTTATAAGTAAAGCGAGAGAAAAGACAGTTGTGAGAAACTTCCACAAAATGTTTTAATTGGAGGTTTTGAATTCCGAGCAAACGACAATTTTCCCATATTGGATTAAGTTTTATGCGAGTTACCGCTATGGATTCCATATTTTTGTAGAATATTTTAATATTTTTTAATTTGTCGGTTGCGCAATTGGCAAAATCTTCTGCAGTATGAATTGTTGTTTGTCGCGACTTTATTTGCGTCCAAACACATCTTTTTACGATAGCTCCAATACCATCAACAGCACCCTTGCCGTGTGATGTGGCGAAGAATGACCAAGTAATTTTGATATTATAAATTGATTGAAGCATTATTAAACTTGATAGAACAAATTTATTTTTAAACTGTGCAGCGCAGCCATCAGAAAAAATGTTAAATTTCTTTAATTCAGGAGTTTTCATAATCAGGAAATCTAAAATGGTTCTTAAGAAGTTGAAAACCGAATATTTATCATGACTCAAATCATTGCTTATAATGGCAATTGACTGAGTCTCATTTTTCGTCCAGACGCAAGAAGTGAACACTGTGACTTGCTCATAAGAAAAATGAGCAGCTTGCACTTCATCCTGCAAAACTATAGAAAAATTCTCGGCGAAGCCAACTTGAATTATAGCCTCGTCTTGATTAATTGTTTCTTTTACATTTTTGAAGCGTTTTGACTGAACATTGTTTACGTAACAGTGCATCATTCATTTTCTTGAACTCGACCATTTTCATTATTTTTTTCCCATTTTTTCCAAAATATGTTCGTATCGTAATCAAACAGTAATGGTAAAACATCACTGACATTATACTCGCAATCTCGGCATCTATCCAACATACAATTTTCATTGTCCACATCACAACAAACCTTGTTTAAAAGTTGCTTATATGTCATTGGAAACCCGTCAATGGTTTTTAGGGCTAAGCATAAATTTATAAAATTAGCGTGGATTTGGCACACACAAACATTGTGTGGTGTATCTCTCACAACGATGACATGTTGGGGGCGTAGTTGAAAGAATTTTGAGCGCCCTATTTTGTCAGTTACATCAATTTCATCACAATATATTTCATACGCTTCGTTTATTGACATTATCATGTACCGTTTTTGCATTAAAATTTTTGTATTGTTTACTTTTACGGAAACTGCGTCAGATTTACCAGGTGCTTGGTATGAAATGTAATCTTCATTATAAAATTTGACAACTTTTGGTGTGCGAAACCTTCTCTGCGACGTGTTTTTTTTTTCATTTCATTTTCCAGTTTGCTTAATTTAGAGGACAGTTCAGGGTAAAATTCATCGCATAGCTGCTTTATTATTATTTGTTTTCGGTGCAAACTTTCAGGTAAAGTCTTGCGCACCCGGTGTACTGCTTTAAAAAATGATTTTTTCGTCTTGTAAGGTATACAATTCGACTCCGGATTCTCAGCCAAATACTTTTTTTTAGCACGATACTGACGCATTCTTTCAGTATTTTTCTTTTTTTGCTCTCTACTTATAGATTTCTTTATGACCTGTCTTGGTTCATTTTTCAATTTAGCTCGGTAGTTTCTCATTCGTGTTCGATTATTCTCTTTATGTTCTTTCCATTTTATTTCATTTTTCTGTACTTTCTCACGAAAACGTTTCATACGATCTTTTCCACTCATGTTCTATCATCAAAATCAAAAAGTGTGTAAAAAATTACATTGTTATACAGAATATAGTGTAACCTGTGCGAAACGCGTGGATTTTTTTTCAATACAGATAGTAAAAAAAATTGTTTTCAATCGGCTTTGCCATGTCAATATCCACACAGAAAACCATTTTCCGGAAACAAATTTCTTTTATCATTGTCTGCATTGAAACTTATATCAATTTTGTCACGCACATGTTACATATTTTCATCATTTATTTAACTGCACTTACCACGGTATGTCGTTGATAATTATTTATATATATACACGATTATTAGGAAATCACTAATAAGTTTAAAGCAAATATTCTTTATTAAAATTATTGCAATGAACAGCGCACGCACTCACGGCAAATAGCAAAATAAAACTGCAAAATTTACACTTTGCTTATTCACCACGTGAAAGTAAAAGAAAACAAAGGATAACTACCGTTATCTTGAGCAATTCAACTAAAAACATGTTGTCGAAATTCTATAGAATATATTATATATTATTTCTCTTCTCTCTTTACAATTTGATTTTTCACCTATGCGGTTGACTTTTTGGTGGAATTCGTGATATATATATATTAAGGTGCCTTGAAAAAAAAGTTTCATTTGTACCCATCCTAAAATGAACCTTGATGTATTTTATGATGATTCCCAAAATATTTTGGCTATGTCGAAATCCGTCAGTAAGCTAAACCATTTTGCAAAAACCTCAAAAAATCATGTTTTCCGTACATATATCAACTAGTGTAATAGTTGTTAACAAATAAACTGTCTCAAATTATACGCCTGAAAAAGTTCGTTCAATCTGCATCAAAAATTTGAAAATATTTGTAATTTATAATTAATAATATTTGAAAATATTTGCCGTTCATCGAGTTAACTACCTTCGGTATATCATGACTGATTGGAATTTTCTAATATTGCAGTTTAAAGTGCTGTTCAGTTGTTCGGCTGTCTTTTAGGCACTTTCTTCTTCAAATAGACCCATAAATTTTCGATGAGATTTAAGTTTGGGCTCTAGGCTGGTGTATCCATCACTTTTCCGCAGTTATATTGAAGCCACATCCGCACTATATTCACTTCGTGCTTTGAGTCATTGTCTTGATAAAACTTGAAATTTGGCTTATGAATTCTAATGAAGCCAAACTTATTCGCACTATATGCCAAATGTGACTTCAAAATAGTTAAATATTATTGTGCATCCATGGTTGTTTCTATGAAAGCCAAATCTCCGATCCCTCTGCTTGAAATGAATCCCCTAACCATATTCGAAATTTTCCTAAATTTTACAGTTGGAATTATGTTTCGATTTTCTTATAATGTTAATGGTTTCCACCAGACTCCAGTTGGATCATCATTATAATACAGCATGATTTTTGTCTCATCACAGAATATGAAGTCATCCCAATACTCACCAGGTCGAGAAATGAGCTTTATAGTGAAGGAGAAACGATTTTCGATATTTTGTGAAGAAAGCAGGGTATTTTTTCTACCAGCTCTCGATGAATACTTGTAACGTAGAATTGCTTGTAACACTGTTTCATAGGAAACAACAATATCGCACTCTTCCTTAAGTTCTGCCATAAGTGTTCTGGTTGAAATTTTTGGATTTTGGTCGCTTTTCTTCAATATTAACCGTTCTGTTAGCTTAGGCTTACGGCCACCTCCATACTTCAATTCTAGTTTTCCTTTGTTTTTAGCACGATTTAAGATATTAAAGATTGTCTTTCACATTTTTAATATTTCTTATAATTCCTTTCCCATTTGGAGATTGTAATATATAAGCTAAATCACTTCAAAAGATATCCGTTTGCGCCTGGCTTATGGAAAAAAAAAAACTTTAGGCAAAAAATTTGGCATACCTTTCCAATTTCCAATTTTTGCTGCTTCCAAGACAAAATGTAATGACCATCTAACAAACTTAACGTGAAAAAAATCCTAACAATGCCTAGATTCGAGAAAAGCACCGAATACGAAATTTAAAAACAATTGTAAAAAGAGTTTCTTGACAATAAGAAAATTGAGTATTAGTTGTTTTTGGTGCATATTTAGTACGGTTTCAATTGAATTTTATTTTTTTTTTATGGAACCTTTATACATGCTCTAAATAACTATAATTGATAGTTTAAAATTTTGTAATATGTCAAAAAGTAGTATTATTTTGGTAAACAATTTGAAAATTCGAATTTATTTGCAATGTAAAAACTCATTCTTGACAAACTGTATATATTGAAAAATAAATTTTGGCCAAAATTTTTTTAAGGTTTTTTTAAGGATTAATATATTTTAATCTTTTATTTTACACAATAAAGTCATGTTTAAGCACATGCGTTGTGACACAGAGTTGTGACTGTAACGCAATGTAATATAATATATTACGTTATATTATTACTTTTCCCTTAAACTGGTAATATAACCATGAGGGAAAGTAATATCACCCAGTAATATTATTACTATTTTGCTAGACACTTATTACTTAGTTACTTACATATTACTTTGAAAACCCCTTTTTCAAAAAATCAATTTAATCTTAAATTTATCTTTTGTAATTAATAAATACCTTGTCGTGTACAAATTCTATTCTGTTTCGTTTGTGTATGGTTCTCACTTTCACCGGGTATTCAAACTCTTTTCTTATGGAGACCAGCACAGCCATTAAAAAAAATGTTTGTAAAAAATACGCATATGTTAATTTATGCAATATTGAATACGTTAATTTACATACATAATGTTTTTATAAGTGCACAAGAAAAACTAAAAATGTTGCTTGTTTTCTGTTTTTATTTTTGTTGACTTTTAAGCAAAAAATGAATAATAAAGTAATAAGTAATATGTAACTTATAACTTTTATTTGGAAGTAATATGTAATATAATGTTATTACTTTTATTAATCGGTAATATGTAATAAGTAACATATTACTTTCCAAAGTATTTTATCACAACTCTGGTTAAGAATGAATTTGAATTTCCTATTAGGTTGATTTTTGTGTACAGAAGATAAAGGAATTATGAAGAAACCATTTTCTACAACAGGAATACAAACAACAGGAAGACAATATCAACGCTTTGGATAAGACTCAAAGGGTTGCGTAGAGTACAAGAGATAGGAAAGGATGCAGCAACAACAATAACATATATGGATAACAGTGTAACTTTTGAGCAGCACCAGCGTGAAAAATCTTGCATGATCTCCAGTGCTGTCACTTTATTATAAGTTTATTTTTTTTACTTCTACCACTTTTTCCACTAACTATATACATTGTTCATATTATTTAAATATTCTTAAAAACCCTAAGTTTATGATAAACACATAAGATAATTTTAGAATTATTTGGTTCTATTTTGCATATAAAATAAATACAGGTTAGCAAAAAACTGTTTTCGAATTTTTATGAGAATGCAGCATTTCAATAATAATTTTTTTTGTGAAGAATATATCTACCACCCAATTTTTAAATTAACCACCAATTCTAGACAATATCTACAACTATTAAATATTTGTAAGTGACATCACTGCTGCTAGCTTCCGCAGTCGCCTGGCAAAAAAAAAAAAATCAAAACACACGACTACAGTACTATCGTGCAGTATGTTACAATGCACATTCTTTCTACTTCAGATTTGTTTACAAGTTCCAATGCTTGAATGTTATATTACTTGGTTATGCAGTGCTTGTTTAAATACCAAAACATATCTTACTGCAGTGCTTAGTTTAAAATGCTATTGCAGAAGGTTGATAGTATTTGAAAGCATGGCAGATGCTTGCAAGTAATTTTTTTCATGCTTGTGCAGCTCTTTAGTGTATACATGCTTTGCCTTTCTGATAACCGATAGATATTAATCTGACGATTTAATAGGGGCGGGGGGCTGAGAAAAGCGATTAAAAAAAAAAAAGTTATTCGAGCGTGTCAGATATTGAAACGGAACGTTTAGTGAACTCAAAACAGTGTTCGATTAAAATTACTGACGATTTGACCGTGGCCTACACTCATGACTGATTTTTGAAAATGTTAAAAAAACTGTTAACTTGAAATACTTGAGAGCGTCAGATTTTTCTACTGTGGGTTCATTTCGATGTCTGAGTTGCCCTAAATGATAATCTGACAATTATGTAGAGGCGTATTCTTAATCTGACAATTTGAAAAATTTTTAATGTGACAGTTTTTGAATAAAACAAATTTTACATTCTGTTTATTATTGGACGTAATAAAAAAATTAGCATACATACTAGGGATGTTACGGAGGTGAGTTTATCGGAACTTGAGTCGGAACCGGAGTTTTTAAATTTGATTTATCGGAGCCGGAATCGTAGCGGAAGTCGGAGTCGGAGTCCAAGAAAGATGTGCTAGGTAACTGTTAAGGTTATTAATTATAAAAAAATAATAAACATAGCACAGTATTCACTATCTTTAATCAGCACTGAAAATTTAATGTAAATAGTACACACATGTACGTATAAACGCATCAATAGGAAAATATCTAGTTTACTTTTTGCTTAAGTCAAATGAAGTGACTCTAAAATTACTAAATTGCACTTAATGAACAAAAGCTTGTCAGCTTTCTCTCCGTCCAACCGATTTCTTAGAGGACCATATATGACACTACTAAAAAGTTGCTCACTTGCAACTGATCCTGGAGGACACCATAACTATTGACGAGCAATTGAGTCCAAAAGAAAGTTTATAAGCAATTAAAATTATTAAACAAAGAACTGCGCTCGTGTGTGAGATAGGTAAAAATCGTATAAGCCGGAACATTTCGATCTTCGTTATAACTCCGATTCGAAATTGTCGGAGTCGAAGTCGGAGTCGGAGGTGTAAAATCAACCGGAAGTTCCGACCTTTCGGAACCGAAGTCGAAGCTCCGTCACATTCCTAATACGTACACATACCATTTATTTATTTATTTATTGATGCATACTTTACAAATAAATTTTTAAAGTATGATAGCGTGTAGGGCAGCTTGGCCATATTACACCAGTAGTATATGAAAAGGATTTAAACTTCGATATTTAATTATATATCATTTGTTAAGTTTTGTTTTCTTATGGCTTCCTGGATTATTTTGGCTGTTTGATTTGTTTCACAATTCAATATAGATTTAAGAGTTTTGTTGATCATTTATATAATAGAAGATAAAAAGCATTATTAAAGAAAAATAATGTAATTCCATTGGTTCCAAGGTTGGTTTACACTTTTGCAACTTCCTCGTCATCTCGTGTTTCTGTAAGCATTTATTTTATGATATTATTTCTGCATAATTTTTTTTTGGATCGGAGAAATTCATGAGTACCATGAAAAATACGTATTTTAAAGGCGTTTAAAAAACTATGTTTTCGAAAGTCATGAATTTTGCACTGGAACGCCCTCTAGCGTATACTTTACTAAAAATCGGTTTACTTTACTATAAAAAAGAGAATTCGATTTTGCGAACTTTAAAACTCATTTCTACCAAGATTTGTCAAAATCGAACGGTAATTATGAAAATAAAATAATAACTGGGCCGAAAAAAGCTGTTTGAATAACAATTTTTTAAGTTTTATATAATTGTGGCACTTAGTTTTGGTTTAACCACACCATATATGATATGCCATTGGAAAGAAGAGCTCAATACTTTTCAAATAAGCTTAAATTTTAAAGGTGTTTAAAAAAATATCTTTTAAAAAATGAAATATTGATTTTTTGGGGTTTCAAAAGAGTTTGTAAAGGCAATTTATTTCAACATTTTTTTAAACACTATTTGTGTACCATAAAGATCTTTACTTTTTTTCTTATCTTGGGAATGCATTCTGAAGAAAAAAAGTAATATGCAAAAAACTTGATTTTTTGGCCTAAAAAGGGGTTCAGGAGAACCAAAACCGCTCCGTGGGTTTTTGTGTTAAAACTTATGCAGAAATAGTTTTTAAGAGTCTCTCTAGCTTTCCGGCAGAATTTTTTCTCCACACAAAATCGATCCGGCTTAGTGTACATGTGAAAATTTGCTGTGTAATGGAATGCTCAGGCCTGTTTTAGCTTCATCGCCCCATTAAAACCGTCAGATTATATGTTTTTCATAATCCTGATTGAATTCCCTTCAAAATAAAAAAAAAAATTAATCGCGCTCGATTTCGTGGTTTCAGCTTTTTTTACAACTTTGTGAATCCCCCATTTCCTTATGCCACTCTCAAATTGTCAGATTATTGAAATATAGACATTTATTAATGTACTTAACTTTCCTGTTCTCAATCTGACGCGCTCGAATATTTCTGAGGATCGACTTTTTTTTACTAACCTGACGGGCTGCCCTCAACGCACGCCCCTATATTCAGGGTTCATAAAAGGACGATGCTCTCAAGGACACCTTCTACGCCAGCCTAGAGGACGTGTATAATCGCTGCCCGGCCCACGACGTAAAAATAGTTCTCGGCGATTTTAACGCGAAGGTCGGAAAAGAAGGTATCTTTGGCTCCACTGTCGGTCAGTTCAGTCTCCACGAGACCACTTCGAATAACGGTCCAAGACTGATCGACTTCGCCGCGGCGCGAAACATGGTAGTTAGTAGCACCAGATTCCAACACCCCGATATCCAAAAGGCAACCTGGCTGTCCCCGGATCAAAAAACGCGAAACCAAATTGATCATGTTGTGATCGACGGAAGGCACGCTTCAAGTGTACTGGATGTGCGCACATTTCGGGGGGTCAATATTGACTCCGACCATTATCTTGTTGCAGCCAAGATCCACATGCGATTGTGCAATGCGAAGAATGTACGCACAGGTGTGCAACGAAAGCTTGATGTCGATAAGCTGCTATCACAACGGACCGCCGAGGCCTACTCCGCTCAACTTTCGGTTAAGCTCAACCAACCTTACTCTTGCATCGACGACGCTGGCGGACTTTGGGCGCATATATCCCACTCCATGCGCACTGCTGCTGAAGAAGTCATTGGTTTTCGGCGCCCGCAACCTCGCAACCAATGGTATGACCAGGAGTGTCGCAACGCAACAGCAGCAAAATACGCCGCATATAAAAAGACGCTGCAGTCAGCTGCAACGCGAGCCATGCACGAAACTATCGCGATAAGAGGAAGGAAGAGAGATGCCTTTTCAGACGTAAAAAAAGAGAGCAGGAAAAGCGTGAGCGAGAAAAAATTGAGGTTTACCAGGGCAAGAAGGATACTCGAAAATTCTACCAGCAGGTTAAGCGTCTAACTCAAGGTTTCAAGCCCGGAGCATCCACTTGTAGAGATGAGAATGGTGATCTGGTTACAGATACGCAGTGCGCATTGAAATTATGGAGACATCATTTTTCCAATCTGCTTGCAGGTGACGATACCAACAATTCCGCCCTTGGAGAATGCAGTCTGACACCACCAATCGACGATGATGGAGTGGAAATTCCACCACCTAGCCATGACGAGGTGAAAGTCGCTATCCAGCGACTCAAAAACAACAAAGCCGCAGGTGCTGACGGCCTGGCTGCTGAATTGTTTAAAACCGGCGGCGGTGAATTGATAAGGTGCATGCATCAACTCATCAGCAAAATATGGCTAGCAGAAAGCATGCCCGACGATTGGAATCTCAGTGTGCTTTGTCATATACTTAAGAAAGGAGACCTGACAATCTGCGCCAAGTACCGAGGTATCAGTCTTATTTCCATCGCATATAAGTTTCTTTCGAGCGTATTGTGTGAAAGATTGAAGCCGCATACTAAAACACTGATTGAACCTTATCAGTGTGGCTTTCGTCCTGGCAAGTCTACCATAGACCAGATTTTTACTCTACGTCAAATCCTGGAGAAAACCCACGAAAACCAAATCGACACCCATCATCTCTTTGTTGATTACAAAGCTGCGTTCGATAGCCCGATTCGGGATTGCCTGTACGCAACAATGTCTGAGTTCGGTATACCTGCAAAGTTGATACATGCAGCTTCGTCAAGGTAGGAAATGACCTCTCCGAAACCTTTAATACCGAACGAGGTTTCAGACAAGGCGACCCGCTATCATGCGATCTCTTCAATTTCATCATGGAAGGGATCCTACGAAAGGCAGGTGTACATCGAAATGGTACCATTTTCTACAAAGGTGTCCAGCTCCTTGCGTATGCTGATGATATCGATATCATCGGCAGAACCAAGAGAGATGTAACCGCTGCTTTCGCCGCTATCGAAAAGGAATCAGCCAAAGTGGGTTTGACGGTGAACGAGGGCAAAACAAAGTATATGCTGTCTGCAAATAGGGAAGTGCGGCGTCTAGGCTTCCATGTTACAGCAGGCAAATATAACTTTGAAGTTGTCAAGGAGTTTAAGTACCTTGGCACCGCCGTAAACAGCAACAACAATGTCAGCCTGGAGATAAAGCGAAGAACAACAATTGTTAATAGGTGCTACTACGGGCTAAGTAAGCAATTAGGTTCCAGAGCCCTCTCTCGATCGACAAAACTAACACTCTACAAGACGCTCATCATACCTGTGCTTCTCTATGGCGCAGAGGCATGCGTGGTATCGCAAGCAGATGCAGCCGCTCTTGGGGTGTTCGAGAGGAAAGTTCTTCGCATAATCTTTGGTCCTGTTCGAGTTGGCGACGACTATCGCATTCGAATGAACCACGAACTGTACGAGCTCTACGACGACATTGACATAGTCCAGCGTATAACAATTCAGCGTCTACGTTGGCTGGGTCATGTCTTTCGTATGGATGAAGAAGCTCCAGCGAAAAAGGTGTTTGAGGCGAAAGCCGAGGGTCGACGACGAAGAGGAATACCAGCCTCCGATGGATTGACCAGGCCGAGGAAGCCCTTACCGCGCTTGGTGAAAGAGATTGGAGGCGGCGCGCGCGAAGCAGAGACGCCTTACTAGAACTGATGAAGTCGGCCGTAACCCGTCAACGGGCTGTCATGGCCACCTAAGTAAGTAAGTATACAATTTTGCAAATGTTTTGCTGATTAACTGTCAACGATACTAATAACATTATAGTATTATGAATTAATTTTGCAAATTTAAACGTGCAGAAATTGCGACTTTTCGAGTTGATCTCGTTTATTAGCCGGTGTCAGTTGATGTTTACGTAGAGTCGTTAAATTATTGTTCAATTTGTGTGTTTTAAATTGTTAAATTGTTTAAAAAATTTGTTTAATAATATATTTGTTGTTATGTGGTGCCTGTTAGTGTTTGTATTTTCATATCTTTTGTCTTTTTTATTAATTATTTTAACTTATTATTTTCTTATTTATATATACATATTAGAGTACAGGCATACTGTTGCTGTTGCTTCTAAACTATTTAAAGTGTATTGTTAACCCTTTAAGCGATATTTAATTTTTAACACGTTTGCTCACACAAAATAATTAAAATCATTTATATATTTTTTTACACTGATAGTTTTTTGTGTTTGTTGTTTATTATTGTAATGAGTTATTTTTCTTCAGATAATATGGCTGCTTGTTCTTTAAACGCGCTTTGCAAAAGCCAAAACATTCTGAACCCCATGTTCAATTGTTCTGGGACTTGTGAGCAAATGTTCCATTCTTCGGGTATCTCCAAGTCGTGTCTTGATGATTTAATATCAACGAGATCAGGTCTTCGTTGGTATTGTGCTTCGTGCAGGGCCCTTTCCCCAGATGAACTTTATTCAAAAATAAAGCTTTTTGGGGAAAGTCTCAATTCGTTGAATAACAATTTCAGAGAAATTGTTACATTTTTTAGCGAAGTAAATGCCACACCCAATACCAGGGTCTACGATGAGGTTTATATTCCGGAAAATACCATTCCTTCTCTATCGCAGACAGTTTCATCCGGGACTCAAACTAAAAAAGACCTTAATAAAACCAAAAACAAGAGGAAAAATAAAAATAACAAGCGTCGTAAGACGTCTCTAAATACCCATCAAGCTATGCAGCCCTCAGCTATGCCTTTAGAAATAAATAATGTAGTTACTTCTGCGTTGCCATCAATTACTCCTCCATTGATTAAAAGTCCAATTTTAACTCAGCCCTACAATGAATCAAATTTAATTTTAAGGGCAGAGTCGAGGTGGAAAATGATTTTTATTTCACGCCTTCAATATGATACAACTTCCGAAAATGTTATGACATTTGTCAAACAAAATAATTTAATAAGCCATTATGCATTCTGTTCATGCAAAAAAACTAGATAGGCAATCCCTTTTCTATCAAAATGTAAAGAGATTACGTTCTAAGACGCATGACATATTTTTGTCAACTCAGAATTTTTCTGAGGATATTATTGTGTTAACGGAGGGAGACGTGGCTGAACGTAAGCATTACAGACTTGGAATTGTTTGACAATAGTTTCCAAGTTTTTAGAAAGGACAGGCACACTGACAATACTTCTGCTGTTGGTGGTAGTGTCTTAGTAGCTGTAAGGAACTCCTTTGTTAGTTCCTTTATTAATATTCCCTTCTCTTCCAATATCGAACTAATATGCGTTAAGGTTATACATTGTAAATCCAATGTATATGTTGTTAATGCGTATGTTCCTCCAAAGAGTAGTGCTGACGTTTATGCAAACCTTGCGGATTGCATAGAATACATTATAAATTTACTTGACGTTAATGACGACATTTTTTTGTTGGGCGATTTTAATTTGCCTGACTTAAAATGGCATTCTTCTGACGATGATACATATTTATGTGTATCTAATTCGAAGACCCGCCAAGAACATATATTTGTTGATAATATATGTTCTGACTTACAACAAGTGAGTTGTATTTATAATATACCTTGTTTATCCGCCGCTTCAAATCGGTTCGACTGAAATAGTTTTGGTTAAAACCTTTGCATAAATAGAATTTCAAACCGTATTCAAAATTTCAAGCCGATTGAATAAAACCTCATTTCAATTCGGTTCTTATTTTTTCAAGACGGTTTAAAATAGCGCATAAACAAGCGCTTTTTTTTTTTAAACGTTTCGGAAATCATATGCTTTTGTTAAGTTGTCAACATTTTTTTGCGATTAAAATTTGTTTAAATTCATGTGAAAAATTATTCAAACGTATCGCGGAAAAAGTAAAATATTATAATGGAAATAAAGTTAAAAAAAAAGAAACTTTTGGAAAGATTGTGAAATTATAGAAATGCTGGCTATTATAAAAGAAAAGCATGTTTAAGCTGCTGGACAGCAAAACAAAACGAAATAAAAATATATATCAGGATGTTGAAAAGGAAATGCGTGCAAGAGCCTTTTGAAAGAACGACTTGCAAATTCGTGCAAAATTTAAGTCATTAAAAAGCGGCTATTATAAAATAAAAAAAGCAACAATGCAAGTGGAGCGCAGCGCAGTTCTTGTGAGCATTTCAAGCTCCTTGATGAAATTCTCTGCAATCGCCCCGTTGTGGCATCTTAAGGTGTTGGCACAAGTCTTATGACCGAGTCAGAAGAAATGTCAGAGGAACATAATTTTTCTGTGGAATTTTTAGACACTAATAACGATTTTGAATGCATTAATCTTGACTCTCAAGATGGGCATGATGAGCAGCTTCCACAATACACCCTTGTGCAAATTAGTGTGGACAAAACATTATTTCCATGCTTTTTACAAATTTGGGTATGGCAACACTACTAAATGCTTCACTTCAAGCTTTTTTTTTGTTAGCTTTTAGTTGATTGCATTTCTAACCTCAAAACGTGCACGTGTTTGATCGTTCGGGCAGTTTTATTTTAAAATTTTCAATATTTTGCTTGTTAGTGAAATTTCATTAAATTACAAGCCACAGTTCGAATGCGTTTAAAGAATGGATATAGCATCAGAGATACGGACGAAAGTCATTACGCTTTTTCAACATGCTAATATGACTCAAAGACAGATTGCAGAAGAATGTGGCATTTCCAAAAGTGCAGTGAACAAGCTAATTAAGGTTTATAGGGAAACTGGAACAGTTTTGCCTCAAAGGAAGGGAAAATGTGGCCGTTTTCCGATGAAAGTCATTTTTTCGTGCAGGGCATGCGCCACCAGTTTGTTCGACGGTCTGATGGGGAACCACTTTCAGCAGCTCATATTCAGCAGTCAGTCAAACATCCCGTCAAACAAATGTTTTGGGATTGCTTCTCGTTTTCTGGTCCAGGCTCATTAGTACCCATTACAGGCATGATGAACAGCCAAAAATATTTGATGGTGCTGCAAGAAAACATGGTTCCTGAGTTGTCAAAATTGAATTTAGAAACTGCGATTTTTCAGCAAGATTTGGCACCTTGCCATGCATCCAAAATAGTCAAAAAAATTTTTCATTGACAACAAAATCACAGTTTTGGATTGGCCTGGTAATTCACCTGACCTCAATCCAATCGAGAATTTGTGGTCTATATGTAAAACAAGGCTCAGAAAGATGGATTGCACAACAAAAATCAAGTTGATTGAGTCAGTTATTCAAGTATGGCATAGGAATCCCAAAATTCTTAATGACAGCAAATCGCTAATAGAATCCATGCCAAAACGCATTAAAATGGTTCTCAAAGCTAAAGGTGGACACATAAAATATTAATCTTCAATATTTATAACATATTTTTATTTTCATGAATAAAACACATTTTTTGAGTAAAAACTAATTTTTCCACATTAATTTGCACAAGGGTGTATACTGCTACTGATGCAGAAATATTTACACAACAGAACAAAGACATGATGACGAAGTCACCAAGGGGTTCAGATACAGCACCGAATGCAAGCAATTTTAAGAATCCAAGTAAGTATTAACGCTAGCACAGTTTTTTGATAACACGATGTCGAAGTATTCGCTGCTATCCAAAATTATATAATGCAACTACTAGTTTTGTATGTGTTAATACAATTCTTACCCAATCCTGAAAAATAATCTAATATATAAAATCAAATGTTTGTCTGTCTGTCTGTCTGTTTCGTATAGGCTCGCGCACCGTTTATCCGATTGAGCTGAAATTTGGACACCGAGTACCTTTCATAGTGAGAAAGAACATAGGGGTGTAAAAAAGAGGGCGGAAGTATATGGGCGTGGCACTCTGTAATAACTTCTAAACGCCTGAACCGATTTCAATGAAATTTGGTATGAAGGTTCAACTGCACCCAAGATAAAGCATAGGTAAAAAATTGGGCGGAAGTATGTGGGCGTGGCACTCTGTAATAACTTCTAAACACCTGAACAGATTTCTATGAAATTTGGTATGAAGGTTCAACTGCTCCCAAAATAAAACATAGGCCATAAAAAATTCGAAAGACTTCCGCAAGAGGGCGCTTTAAGTAGTGCGTTTTCAAGACTCAATAACTCCTAAACTCCTGGACCGATTTCAATGAAATTTGGCATGAAGATTCAACTGCACCCAAGATAAAGCATAGCTTAAAGAGTGGGTGGATGTATTTGAACGTGGCACTTTATAATAACTCCTCAACAACTGGACCGATTTCCATTAAATTTGGAATGAAGGCTCGACTGCGTCCAAGATAACATAGGCTATAAAAAATTCCAAAGACTTCCGTAAGGGGGCGCTTTCAGTAGTGCGTTTTAAAGACTCAATAACTCCTAAACGCCTCAACCGATTTCAATGAAATTTGGCATGAACGTTCAACTGAGCCCAAGATAAATTTAAAATATAAAAAATTACAAAGACTTCGCAAGAGGGCGCTTTAAGTAGTGTATTGTTAAGAATCAATAACTCCTAAATGACTTGACCGATTTGACTTAAATTTGGTATGCGAAATAACTTGACCCTGCAACAGAATTGAGGCTATTTAAATTTCAGAAAAAAGTTTCTCGGAATATGATAAAAATGGCATCATATTTACTGAAAAATGTTATTGACCTTGCTCCAGAGAATGCTTTTCTCCAAATGCGCTCCTAAAAATTCTCTAAAAATTATAAAAACCTTCTATGAAAAAGAGAAATATATAAAAATAATTCGATTTTAGAGAAAAATGCTCTTTATTTTTGAGAAAACATTTGTTTTTATTGAAAAAAATACTTCTCATAGTGAATTTTAATCAAAATATAGGAAAATATTTTCATTTTCAAAACATTTTTCTGTATACACGAGAATTTTTTTGTGCGAGATATATATTTGTCACAGTTATGCACAACGAAATCAACAAACATTTTTCGTTTCGTTGAGCCAGAAAAATAAATTATCAAAATTATTTCGTTTTTAAATAACGTTAAAAATATATCAAATCAAATTTTGGTCCGTTGAAAAACGAATAATATTCTATAATTTTCTCCTATGCTAAAAAAAATTCTCTTCTGATACAAAAAAAACGAAATTTTTTTGTTGAAATTAACGTCATTTTTAACGGTTGATTGGGCACAAAAACGAAACAATTTTTATCGTTTTCTCCGAAACGAAATAAATATTTTTCGTTTTTTAATTAACGTTGTTTTTGATTTCGCTTCAACGAAACAAAAAAAATATTTTGGTTATCGTTAAAAATAACGTTAACGTGCATGCCTGATTTGTCATTATAAGAGACATTGAAATATTTCCATTTCCTAGAAGTGAAAATTTATTCTAATTGAAGAAAATTGTATTTGAAAAGAGAAAATTGCTATTATCGAAAATAGAGAAATTTTTCACCGGAGGAAGATATTTTTTTTTTTCTGAGATCGTGACGTTGAAGATGTCATTTTTTGTTTTAATAATGTCTGGCAGGTACAGTTTTACGGAAATTTGACTATACACTTTCGATGGAAGGAGGGAGCAAAAAACGATAACTTACAAAATTTTAAAAAATGAGAGCAGTTTTGAAAATCGTCCTCTTTCTGTGCTCGAGGCACAACCCCGAGTAACACCGGGTTACATCCCCTAGTTTAATTTATATATTTGCATTTTGAATTTATTGTTAACTTATTTCAGAAAAGCAAACGTACCAAAAAGTGGTTGTCTCCTTTACAAAAGAATGAAGAAAAGCCCAGAATGATTTAGTAGATGTTCTTAAAGATCAGGATTCTTAAAGATATGCAGGAACAAACTTTAAGAGAAGATGATGTTTTAAGAAAACATAGGGAAGAAATTGGACAAATGTTGGAAAGAGATAGAATAGAAACATCAAATATGTTGTCGTCTTTTATAAATTATTTAAGACCGCCAGCACCATGTTCACTAACTACACTGACACGAGGAGCTTTTCAAAATACACCTGAACCGTTACCATCTTCGTCGAAGGCTTTTATCCACAACATCTTTTAAGGAATGAATATCCAGCAGAATTTATTTTTTCATCCGCTAGTACGTCAGTTTTGTCATCTCCAACAAATGCCAATGAAAGAAATTGATGAATCGAAATATTCTGCTCAATAACTGTTTCTGTTGGAATGTAAATATTGCTATGGAAATAATTTCCTCGATAGTCAGTGTTTTTAATTTTGAATTGTTTAAGAATCACTTGAGATTTTCCATCTTATACGGTTCTCCAAAGCTAGTAGATTTGCGAATCTCGATTTCAAATTGAATTAATAAAAATGTATAAATCAACATGTTCTTTGTTGTTGCATGAGTTATTTTTGATTTTATGATTTTTGGAGATTTATTTAAAATTTTGATTTGGCTTTAAATGATAATGGAACTAATTTACAAATGTAATATGTATATTTAAAAATTCCAGGCATGAATATAATAAATACAGTTTTTAATAATGAAAACATTTCAGAAACATCTCATCTCTTAATGGAAAATTAATTTTTAAATAATTTTTTAAATTGTTTCGCACATCTTTTGGGTCAACACTTCCTTCCCTTATTATTTGAGAAGAGAAACTATCACGTGGCTGAGGATATTCTTTATAATTTTGTGCATCATGTACCAAGCAATCTAGAAAAGCTTCTTTTTGTCCTTCAACGAAGTTATGAAGTTTCGAAGAAGATAAAACAACCTTTGGAACAAAATCAGGATTCACATCAATTCTTTTGCAAACACATCTCCATCTGCCTTTCAATCTGCCAAAAGCATTCTCAACAACAATTCTAGCCAAACTTAAATGAAAATTGAAAGACTCTTCTTCAGCGCTAAGAGATCCAACATAAGGTTCCATAAGCCAAGGAAAAGTGGGTACGCTGGATCTCCCACTAGCATAAGAGGTGTCTCAAAGCTCATCATCATTGTTGAGAAATGTGGTATTAATTCGGCGGAGTTCAAGAATACTCCGGATTCCTTGAAAACAGTTGCATCATGAGAACTACCAGGGAGTTTTACGCTGATATCTCGGAACCTTTATAAATATAGCAAAATAAAAACTTGTACACTAGTTAAGAACCTTGCAAAGGATTTGTTGATTAAAAAATTAACTTATTTGGCATTGAGCTATAAATTCGTATTAAGAGAAAAATCCTGTTTAAATGTATCAACTGCCTAGATTATGTCCAAAAAGTTTCACTTATTATTGATTTATATGTAATTATTATCCACAACTGCCTGCATCACAATAGAAGGCCACCCTTTGCGGTTAATATAATCCAAATATCCTTCACTTGGTGGTAAAATAGGTATATGTGTTCCTAGAGGATAATTGAAATTATGAGCTGTTTATGTGTAAAATATAGAACAATTTTACCATCAATTGATCCAATAATATTTGGAATGTTGCATTTCTTTTCAAATTCTTTGGCAATGCTTAGTGCTTCGCTTAATTGAGGAAAATGTATGTATTCCATCCTTAATTTATTTATTGCTTTTATTACGCGGTGAAAATATTTGTGAACTGTGCTCTTATCAACACCGAAAACATCACCAATGACGCGGTATTCTCCACATGAAGCTAATTTGTAGATACAAATTGCCACTTGCCACTCTATCGATAGTAGATGCGTCACAAATATTTCAGAATTTCCAAGAAATTTTTCCAATTTTTGGCAAAGCAATTCGAATGAACTTTTCTTCATTCGAAAGGCTTCCAAGTAGCATTGCTCATTACCTGGCTGCTGAAGTGTCCACCAAAAATTTGCACACCTAGGCCGTTTCTGCAGCATTCTAAACCTGGGCACATTCAATTTAAAAAACTGCCTAGGAATTTCACTTTGCGATATGCATATTTGTCTTACTGCATTCCTTCGATTGTTGGTAAGCTGTTTTAAAATAACAACGTGAGCAGTTAATAACTGTTCAACAAGCAAAACTCTCCTTTTTTTAATAGAATTGATTATTAAAGAATGAAATTATTTCAAGTTATTGTTTTCCATTGTTATTTAAGAAAACAATTGTCAAATTTTCAAAACGCTTTGATAACCGTTTTCAATGAAACCGCTTGCTGCTTATGTATAAACACAGGGCATAAAATCGTTCTGAGTCAAAGCGATTGTGATCAAATCGACTTGAAGTGTCGAATAATCAAGGTCTTAATCGACTTCTTGACCTGGTCTTAACTAAAGACAGTAACAATGTCATTGTTAAGAGGGCCGTCCATCAGGCGCGGATACAAGGGGGGCGTAAAGGGGGTAATTACCCCCCCAAGAACTTTTAAATACTTTATTTTTTAATACTTTATTTGGAGAAAATAATTGTGCCCACAGTTTAAGGGTACTTTTATGTATACATAAGCGATTCTGAAGGCGGTTTTTGAAAAAATACTCCAAAAAAATGGTCAGAGACATTGTTAAACTCTAGTTTTTTTTATTGATTTCAACAATTATTAAAGTATATAAAGTATATAAGTTTTTTGTTTTGTGACGACATTTGCGTGTAGGTGCCGTTTTTATGCAGCGATGCGAGAAGAGTAGGACCATTTTGCTTGTAGAATAACAAGATCTGTAGTCATCTGCAAAAAACAATACATAATTATATGTAAAGCAAACACTTACGTCGAGGTAGTAACTTCGCCTTTTTTTAAAAATGAGCCTGAAAATAAAGTTACATTTCGTTCTAGTACTCAAATTTACTGCCATTTTTTAAACAATCAACTTATAAGACGCGTTATTTTCTTACAAACAAAAATTAAAAAAAACTTGAAGTCACTACCTCAGCGTAAGTGTTTGCTTTATAGTAATTATATTTTTGCAAAATATTAACGATTAGTTTAAATATGCCCTTTATATGAAATCATTGAGCAAGTAACATTTATTTTGATTTGTAATGAGCGCAATTAAGATATTGGCAATGCAGACAGGAGTTACCACTTAAAATATTTTATTCTTCTTAAGTTTTACTGAAAACCTGCCAACTTTTTTTGCAATCTATGTGCTAACAAATTTTACCATAAAAAACAATACGTGCATTGTTACTTTCAGTTTTCACTTTATAAATTTTCAAAAAAGAAAGTTCAAACAATGTAAAATCCAATACCTTGTTTTTACTTCAATTATTTCATCATCAGTTAAATTATTTTTTAGAAATATTTCTGCTATAGTCCTTATGAAAATATTATATACATCTGTAATTCTTATGTCATATATGTTATATAACAGAGCTGTTTTGAAGTGAATTGATGTTAAGTTAATGTTGCTTAAATTGTATCAACTGTGCAAATAATTTGTTGCATACAATTATTTTTGTTTGAGTTAATTCTAAATTGTTTGTTTAAATTCTGAAATTTTTCAAGCCTACCTTAATTTCATCTTAATATAAATAGGCGTAGGGAAAACAGTTAGGAAACATTTTCTCCCGTGTTTTTCAACCGATTTTGATAATTCTTGTTTTAAATGAATTAGAGTGCGGAGAAGGAGTGCACCGACTATTTTATACAACTATATTATTTATAAACAAACAAAAATTGGTCGATTTTCGACCCAAGGCGGTACTAGTAATTATAATTGCAACAAGCCAACCAAATTACCACAACCGACTTTCATGAAATAAAACTGCCACGTTTAGTCCACTTTTAGTAAGGAACTATTCAAATTCAATTATTTCATGAACTTTAAATTTGGCAGTGTATATAGGTGAGCGAAACTAAGGTTATTGATATCAACACCGTTTTTACTCTTTGTAATATTGACATTTTTGCACTAATTTCTAAAACGTTTGCTATCTTTGCCACGCTTCCTATCAGTGTAGCAACAGCTGAGCGAAGTTTTTCTACACTGCGACGATTAAAAACATGGTTACCTTCAACTATGACACAAGAACGATTGAACGGACTCGCATTATTGCATATAATTGGGATTTTAAAATAAATATTTACGAAGTTATTGATAATTTTGCGATGATTTTGTCATATAATTTTTTCTCTATCAAATGACTATCTAATAACACAGAGTAACAAAATGAAGCTTTATAAAAAGTGCAGATATCTCGATAAACAAGCCCGAATGCATTTTGGTTGTTGATTTCAAATATGGACTCCTTTTTCTCCATCAGCTCGAGTTTTTGAGTTATAGGCAAAACATGAAAATCAGTTTTTTTCTGATAATTTTGCTGAATCGATTATATTGATCTACCTATTTGTTTTACTATGTTTAAATTCAACGAAGAAATACTAGACCTTTCAATTTTTGCACATTCAATAACAATATATTCGACAGTTTCGAAGATATCGACGTTCAAGGTCGAAAAAATTTCACAATTTTACGTAGGCTGCCCTTTGAAACCCTTGTATCTTTGATATTTTTCACCGAATTTACAAAAACTTTTTTTACTTGGTAAAAAATCTCTGAATTTTTAATAAACATTTTAGTTTTTAGTTTTTTTTATTTTCTTGCATATTTTCAAAGAAATTGAAAAAACGAACAGTTTTTTACATTTCATTTTATTAAAATTCACTTCAAAAAGTACGTTAGTAGAAACGATTTTTATATAAAAGTAGAGAGAATTTTAATAAATTTGAACGAAGAAAACTGTTTGTTTTTTCAATTTCTTTGAAAATATGCAAGATAATAAAAAAAAACTAAAAACTAAAATGTTTATTAAAATTCCAAACATTTTCTACCAAGTAAAAAAAAGTTTTTGTAAATTCGTTGAAAAATATCAAAGATACAAGTGTTTCAAAAGAGCAGCGTACGTAAAATTGTGAAATTTGTTTGACTTTGAACGTCGATATCTTCGAAACTGCCAAAGATATTGTTATTGAATGTGCAAAAATTGAAAGGTCTAGTATTTCTTCGTTGAAATTATTCATAGTAATACAAATAGGTAGATCAATATAATCGATTTAGAAAAATTATAAGAAAAATAACTGATTTTCATGTTTTGCCTATAACTCAAAAACTCGAGCCGATGGAGAAAACCGGAGTAAATGTGAAAAATTTGAATAAATAGACCTTTTTCAGTTTTTATTTACTTTTCGCTAAGATATTATTCCAGAAAAGGGGAAAAATAAATAAATACGGAAATGTGCGTGCATGTGTCTGGGAAAAATGCTTCTTAAGCAATCCAATAATTTCAATTCAAAAAAGTACAATTTGTCTATTTGTAAAAATACAATATTTTATCAAATCGAAAATGTGTGTCTTTGACAATTTACCCCCCCCAAGATTTTTTCCAGATCCGCCCCTGCCGTCCATACTCTTACAATTGTTGATGAATACCATCCACCATCCATTTTTTTTTATTGAAAAGAACTATGTTTTTTCATTGCACATACTTGAAAATATAATTTTGGAAATTTTTTTATAATGGAATAAATGTGAAAAATTTTAATAAATTAACCTTAATTCTAAAATAAGTAAAATTTAGAGTTTTTATTTATTTTTCGCTAAGATATTATTCCAAAAAAAGGGAGAAATAAATTAATACGGAAATGTGCGTGTATGTGTCTGAAAAAAAATCTTATTAAACAATTCAATAATTTAAATTCAAAAAAGGACAATTCATCTATTTGTCAAAATACAAAATTTTCTCAAATCGAAAATGTGTATCTTTGATAATTTACCCCCCCCAAGATTTTTTCCAGATCCGCCCCTGTCTAGAGGTGCCCACTATGATAATTTTTTAGAATCATTCTAGAAGATTTTTAGTGGTCACACCGTGTAATTAACAAATGCGATCATTTTATACTAAACCTCTTTATTTGAAGAAAATAAAATCATATAAAATTGAGTTGATATTTTAAAAAATTTAGCATGTTTTTTCTATGAATGTATATTGCTTATGAAAGAAATTGTTTTGAGTATTTTTTGTAAAAAAAATTACCTTGAGCTAAACGAAACACCTAAATACTCAAAAATTTCGTGTTTAAATAAGCTTGAGTTGATATTTTAAAAAATTTAGCATGTTTTTTCTATGAATGTATATTGCTTATGAAAGTAATTGTTTTGAGTATTTTTTGTAAAAAAAAATTATCTTTAGCTAAACGAAACACCTAAATACTCAAAAATTTCGTGTTTAAATAAGCTTCAACAAAAACAAAATTTTTGGATTTTAGCCAGATTTTTCTGTAAATTAATTTGAAGTATTAACTTTTGACTTTTAAAATATTGTATACACTTTTACATAAACAAGAAAGTTATGTAAGTTTAAAAAGTGACATTTTGCGAAAAATTTTAAGTTTTGTAAGGAAAAATATTCAAAATTAAGCAAAGTTCAAAAAGTGATTTAAAAAAAAGCGATTATTTCAATTAAATGAAACTTGTTTGTAATTTTTTTTGAAATATTAACTTATTATTTCCAAAATATTATCTGCACCTTTTTATAAATAAGAAAGTTATGCAGGTTTTAAAAAGTGACTTTGTGCAAAAAATTCTCATTTTGGTATGGAAAAATATTGAAAATTTATCAAAGTTCTAAAGGGAATTAAAAAGAAAAGACTTTGATTTTGTAGTTATTTTTACGAAAAAGTAAGTAGCAAAGAAATAATGATTAATGATGATGTCAATAAAGATTAAGTTTGAAATTTTTTGTAAATACCTCGCACACATCGATATTTAAACTTCTTTATTTCATATTTTGTTAATAAAAAAAAGTTACCAGTTTTATTTTTCTACTTTAAATAAAAATAAAATGTGCCTTGAATTGGATTTTTTTGAAAAAATGTATAACATTTTTTTTTAAATTATTATAGGTGCAAGAGAGGTACCCTAAGGTCTTACCAATTTCTATAACATTCAGTAAACATCTATTACTCTATTTATCTAGCATTCTCACTGACTTTCGTTAGGATCAGCTTACTTTTGTATCTACCTCTATCTATTAAAAACACTTCGCAACAACAGAAACAGAGCATGGAAGAAATATGTCTGTAGCTTAGACTCAAATGACCTAGAAACTTACAAATGTTTGTTTCTGGAATTTGAAAATCGCTCAGCTACGTTATATAATGAATACTTAGACAATATTAAGCTGAGAATATTGTCTGATCCAAGGAAATTTTGGGGATTCATAAATACAAAAAAGAAATCCGATGGATTCCCTTCATCATTTAAAACTCTTGACGGATTTACTGATGATCCCGTCATTATCTGTGGCCTATTTGCTACTCTTTTTTAAGAATCATTTTGTTCCGATTCTTTTAACCCTGATGTTGGGTATTTTGATTATATGAGTTCTTCACCCAAGGTTTCTTTGGAATCTATATCCTTTACCGCTTATATTTTTAATTATATTGGATCGATAGATGATGATTTTACCGCTGGACCTGATGGAATTCCTGCCGCTGTGTTAAAACACTTTCTTTGTTGTTTAATAAATCTATAAATGAAAGCCTTTTTCCTCAATTTTGGAAAAAATCGTTTATAAGCCCCATTTATAAAAAGGGTTGCAGGAATGATTTTACTAATTACAGGCCCATTGCTAAACTATCATCGATTCCAAAACTTTTTGAGAGAGTGGTGTATGATCGGGTTAAGAGATACTGCGGAGAAGTCATAACAACTCGTCAGCATGGTTTTGTTAATGGCAGATCCACTGTGTCCAACCTGCTCGATCTTACATCTTTCTGCCTTAATACAATTGAATCAGGTAACCAGGTCGACTGCATTTACACTGACTTTAGTAAAGCGTTTGATAAATTACCACATAGTTTAATTTTATTTAAACTGAAGTTATTGGGATTTCCACAATATTTTGTTAGCTGGATTAAATCGTATTTGACAGAACGATCTTATCAAATACGATTCCGAGGGGTTTTGTCTCCTGAATATGTTGCGGAATCAGGTGTTCCTCAAGGCAGTCACTTCTGTTTATTTCAGCCATTAATGATGTTACCCACATTATTAAACACTCACCTGTTAATTTATGCAGATGATATGAAAATATACAGAACAATAAATGCTACAGACGACTCCAACCTACTCCAGGCTGACCTGAAATCTTTTGAAGTTTGGTGCTTTAAAAATAATATGTTTCTAAATCCTGTTAAATGCCAAACTATGACCTTTTCGCGCAAAAGGAATAATTTAATTTTTGACTACAATATTAAAGATACTGCTTTAAGTCGTGTTGAGGCCGTCAAAGACCTTGGTATATGCATGGATTCTAAGCTATCGTTCAACAATCATATTGATTACATTTGTAAAAAAGCATCTTCAATGCTTGGATTTAAAACGTTGGGCCAAAGAATTCAATAGCATGATTACAACTTCTACGTTGTATTATGCAATAGTGCGCCCTCACTTGGAGTACGCAAGTCAAGTTTGGTCCCCAAGTTATAGAGTGCATGTTGAACGTATGGAGAGAATCCAAAAACGTTTTGTTCGGTTTGCTCTTAGGGGCTTAGGTGGGATTGATTTTTTGAACCTTCCTCCTTACGAGGATCGTTTACAACTTTTAAAAATGCAATCTTTAAGTGAACGAAGGAAGTCTACGGATATCGTCTATTTACACCAACTCATAACTGGTGTATTCGATTGTCCGGAATTACTTTCTCTTGTAAACTTTAACTCTAACCGTAGAAGTAGTAGAAATGCTAACAACTTAATTTATCTACCATTTAGTAGAACAAATTACATGGCTACTGCTCCCTTGAACCGCATGAGTGCCTCTGTTAACAACTGTACTTTTTTTGATGTTAGTATGTCAAAAGGTCAACTCAAAAGTAGATTGAAAGCTATTGTGCAATTAGATCTGTGTTTGTGTATGCATGGTTAGTTGTTATGTCCTGTGTTGTCCCTGAGCCCAATCCATTCTGTGGTGGGTAAATTTTTCCCACATTGATTTGTTTGGAGCCACTGGAATTCATTACATTGAAATATTTCAATGAAATCTGGATTGTGGCTTCAAATAGATTAATGCTGAGAATGTGGGAAAAAGCTGTAGTAGCTGAACTCTATTGTTATTGCATGGTACCTCCTATATAAGATCATGTACAAATTTAATATGGATCCAAGGGAGGTACCCCTAAGGTTTTATCAATTTCTATCATTTTCAGTGTACATCTATTTCTCTTATTGCTTAGCCTTCTGAACAAATTTTATTATGATCGGACAAGTTTGTGTATATCACCATTACAAAATAATGTAAAAAATTAAATTTTACGAAACCGGAAAATCGATATATCGACTCGGTAGAGCAAGTAACTCTAACATCAATAAACTTACTTAAAAATGTATAAAAGTGTGGAATAACATAATAAAAGTATAAATAAGAGTATCTTCATTTGTATATTAACATATATATAATCATATCAACTGGTACTTACGTGGACACATATACCTCAACTTAGAGTTTGTGATATGACTGAAGCATATATATGTATCAAAAAGTTCAAAAAAATATATAAAATGTAAAAAAACTATCAAAGAAAAAAAAAAGAAAGTGGAGCTACGCCGCACGTTGGAAAAAAATGAAGCAAAACGCGCTCATGGCTTATTGTTTGCTGTCGTTTCTACATTTAATAACTTACAATGGTGTAATTTGCACATGTAAAGAAGAATTTACTAAGGAGCAGCCAGTATGTTTTTGTTTTTTTTTTTGCACCCTATACTTATACCCTACAGTTCAAAAAAAAATATTTAAAATGTCCGTTTAAAACGGAAGGAAAATTAAAACGTATACAATATTAGCAAAATACCATAAAATTATGAAAAATTCATGTCTGCTCATTGCTTTTTATAGTCATGTATATCTTTTTTTGAAAATAGGTACACTTAAAAAAAATTTTTTTAATATTTATCTCCATAATGCAACTTCACAAACAACCAGCATATATATGAGCAGATTTGTATGCGAGGTTACTCAACTTTATTTCAAAACAGAATCGGTCTGCTGGCAGTAGAAAAAGTACACTGAAAAAATATTTTCTTGTAGACAATTTTTTTAAATAACACAGTGCGACACGAAAAAATAACTTCAAATATCTCAATGGTTTCTAGTAGTACATGGTCTATATATTATGCCCTCTTACTCAGTTTTATCGGATATGGTCAAATAAGAGAGAAATTCAAGGTAAAATTTCACCATTAAATCACCAATTTTTTCTTATAACTCTTAAACTAAATTCAAATACTGTGTAGTAACTGCATCTAAATATTTGCAATGGATGGTTCTTTACATTTTGATACCATTTTTTGCTCAAAGAGTTACGTAAGGGGGTTAATTATTTCTTCGAAAACAGGGCTTTTTTAATAAAAAACAAAATTTTCAATAGTTCATTTACTTTGTATTTGTCTTCAAAAACAATAATATTTTGCTGAATTTTTGCACACACCTTAAGTAAAATAAAATAACCCACCTCTGAAAAGATCACAACAATTACATGTGCGCATCCAAAGATATTCGGATTCAAAGATTACCAAAAATGGTAACTTCGTTAATGTAAGCCCTAGATTAAAATCATTTAGATGAAAATTATAGATCCAACAATTTTCTTCAAAACTGTCCTTCACATTTTTACCGAAAGAGTTACCGTTTTAAAGATATGCGCGTAAATATGTATTTACAACTTATATGAAAAATTCGAATTTGAGAAGAAATAGAAATAAAAATAATTTTTATTTTAACCGTTTAAATTTTTCATATATAATTTTCAGATAATTGTAATAACATATTTACGCGCATATCTTTAAAACGGTAACTCTTTCGGTAAAAATGTTAAGGACAGTTTTGAAGAAAATTGTTGGATCTATAATTTTCATCTGAATGATTTTAATCTAGGGCTTACATTAACGAAGTTACCATTTTTGGTAATCTTTGAATCCGAATATCTTTGGATGCGCACATGTAATTGTTGTGATCTTTTCAGAGGTGGGTTATTTTATTTTACTTAAGGTGTGTGCAAAAATTCAGCAAAATATTATTGTTTTTGAAGACAAATACAAAGTAAATGAACTATTGAAAATTTTGTTTTTTATTTAATAAGCCCTGTTTTTGAAGAAATAATTAACCCCCTTACGTAACTCTTTGAGCAAAAAATGGTCTCAAAATGTAAAGAACCATCTATTGCAAACATTTAGATGCAGTTACTACACAGGATTTGAATTAAGTTTAAGAGATATAAGAAAAAATTGGTGACTTAAAGGTGAAATTTGACCTTGAATTTCTCTCTTATTTGACCTAATCCGATAAAACTGAGTATGAGGGCATAATATATAGACCATGCACTATTATAAACCATTGCGATATTTGAGGTTATTCCAATTGACCCTTAAATTGTCGCACAGTGTAATTGTTAATTATTTTGTATAAACATTTTTATATTTCGATGTATTCAGGAAGTCTTTGACCTCTGCAGGCAATTCTTTTTCTTTTTTTTTATTGTATTTGGTGATCGCAAGAAAATAATGAATGGATCCGAAGTGATCATAAATCTATAAAATATGTCAGTCATATTTGCTGTCCTATTTGTTCTTCTTGAATAACTACTCCGGAATTGGTCTGCCTTTCTGTGACTTTCTTCGTTAAGAATATATGTTATTAACACAAAAATGGAAAATCGTGATGTAGGGAAGCGAAATGGCAAATTTCCTCATACAAATTTTTGTAACTTTGGTACCATATGGTATATCTGTATGAAATTTACGTGTAACGAAGATGTGCCACTTAATAGCTTAAATTCAAATTTCAATTCATTCCGTGCGCTCAAACTCGAGTTACATTTTATTCCGTCTAAACCTGCTAAACAGTCCACTGTGCAGCGCAAGCATTTTAAAGTTTTAAGTGTTGATGCTTATCTATTTAAGTCATGAAATTAAGAATTCTGATAGCTTAATTGGTTATCAATATATTATTTGATATTACTTATTAAAACCAATTCAAAAACCAATTAAAAAACAAATTAAAAAAAAAAAAAAAAAAAATAAAAAGCATTTTAAGGCTTTTATTATACACAGAATAACAAGCAAGATTGCAACAAGTAGCAAACAGATTTTGTACCATTTGTTTATAAAGCTTTATATTTTCATGTCCATAGTTTTGATCATTATCCGCGATTACCTGTGGAAGTTGCATATGAAAGAAAATTGATAATTTTTTTATATTTTCTTAAAATTTATGGTATTTCAAGGAAGTATATCTCCTTATTTTGTCACAGGACCAAACTTTAAGGCTTACAAATTTAAAGTGTATTTTCTTGTGATTCATTGTTGAAAATTTTATTTATTTTCACTTTAGTTTGAAGTTTTTATGAGCATTTTAGTAAGGTGAAAGGTTTAGTGAAATTTTTGATTAAATATTTTTGAAGTTAGGCATTACTTTGGAGGTCCATTAAAAAAAAGTGGTAAGGCATATGAACTTTAAAAAAATGAATTTCTATCATTTAATATATCACAAATCATAAAATCATTGCAAAAAACCAATAAATAAAAGTTGATATGTCATCGCTATGCGCGCGTTTTGCCTGATTTTTTCCCAACGTGCGCCGTGTCTCTACGTCCCCGTCGTTGGCTCTGGGTAATGCCAAAGGATAGTCACTATAGCCTAAAAATAACAGGTTTTACACAAAAACTAATATCACCACCGTTTTCTACGACCCCAAAAACCTATTGGAGCCAATTTCCAGTGAATTTCAGAATTTCTAATTTTTTTTACACCTGCATTACCGGAAAGTCGATATATCGACGCGACCAGTTATTGGAACTTTACCTAAGTTATATTGGAGATATAACGACCATGTTTTGGACATTTTCTATGCCGATACAAACTCTTCAAATCCCGGACATGTAAAGTTTAATATATGTAGGTCCAAGGAAGGTACCCCTAGAAACTAACCGATTTCAATATTTTGCAAATTTTCTTTATTAGCTTAAGCTAACCAAGCCTACATTTCATTATCATAGTAGCACTCCTTTTTTTATACTAATTTTCTATTGCATGAAAGCACTGTGCAGCGCCATTTATAGTTTTCTTTGTTTAACCTTATACCTAAATATCTAAATACTAGCATGCCACAGTCGTCCGAGGCTTCGCCACATTATCGGACATTATCTCTTTATCAATAACGCCTTTGTATATTTGAAAAATTTCAATAATAAAAAACGTTAAAATATTTGTATATTATTTGTATTTGAAAGCAAATTGTATTAAATAGTATAATGATAATAAAGTGAAGATATTTTCATTTTAGTTATTTAATACTTCAGTATAAACAACGTTTTTTGATTCATTGGCATTACCAGGAATAAGAAAAAATCGGATTTTCTGCTGTACCGACTCGTTTACCATATCTACTTTGCGTTTTTTAAAGTTTTTTATAAAATATTAATTATACTCCACGCGGAAAGCGTAGCGGGAACATTAATTTTGTCACGAAATTTTTTTCACGACCATGAGTCGATTAAGCCATGTCCGTCTGTCTGTCTGTTCATTCGTCTTTCCAAACGATTACAGCCGTCTCTTTACTGCAAATCTCTTTAAAGTCCATAGTAAAATAATTTTCATGATTTGAGATTTGTCATACAGTGGTGCTTCAGTTTAACGAAAGATATAATGTCCAGGGTCGTTTGGTAAATCGAAAAGTTCTTTAAATCGGTAATAATATTTTCGAGTTTTTATCATATAACAAAGCTAATAAATTTGTCAACTTGAACAAATACACTCACATTTTTTGTCTTGTTTAAGGTATTATTAATTATTATTATTAAATGTTTAGAAATCTGCTGGTTAAAATCTGTTCACTCTCCAAATGAAAAATTCAAGAATATGTCAATACATTCCTATAATGTTTTTTAAAAAAGAAACCCTACAATATGTTATTAACCCGAGGGGACTTTTGAGAATTAGATAATAAATACATATTAATGTTATTACAAATTCAAAAACAAACGAAGCACGCTCAGAGAAGCAAATGTTTGTTAAATAGAATACCTAAAATTTCAAATGTTCGCAATAAAGTCAACAATGAACATTAAATAAGGGTTCGTTATATAGGAAGTTCGTTAAATCGGTGTTCATACATTGAAAGTTCATACATTAGTCTTGTTTTCTTGATAAATAAAGAAAAGTTTGAAATATGAAAAATTGGAAAAAAATATGCCTATCCCCTTTACAAAGTGTCGTCATCAAATTAATATAACCTAAATAAATTCGAATAAACTTAAACCTGAGTATTTTGACTTCGGGCAAGTCGAAGATTATTTTTTAATGGTTTTATTTTTCATTTGTCTTTTATTCATCATTAAAGTGATGAATTAAAGTTTATTCCTATGTATATATTACTCACTTTATATTCCATAAAGTTTTTTAAAAAAGCTTTTGTACTTCAAATATTCATCTTAAGAAGTGCTCAAACATGCTAATATAGTAGACATTTCATCCAATATCCCAGCAAAATTTTTCGTTAGGTCTTGTTTTTTAATCGATTCTAAAATGCATTACATAAATGCTAATGCATGAACTTAAATTTAATCCGTAATAAATTCACGGCAATGCATTCACATCAACTTGAAAGTTGTTATTCGAGTATTAATTTCGTGAAATCAGTTATAAACCAACCGTTTTAAGCGCTTAATCTTTTCAAGTGACAGAGCTTTCGATTACCTCTAATGACATGGCTATATAAAAATAATGGGTTCTGTAAGCGAGAGGGTAAGCGATGAATGAAATTTTCTGGATTACTTTTTCGATTATATGTAAGCGAAGATTTTGCTGGAATGTTCTCCAGCAATAGATTTCTCCAGAGTTTTTAGAAAAACGTGCTCATGTCATAAATGTCAGGAATAAAAATATACTTTATAATTTTGTGATTACTAAGTTCTGAGACTAAACATCGACAAACAAACCTTATTTGCAGCTCTTAACCTGCTAGAACATAATTTTTAATAGTAATATGTTTTTGGGTATCCTGTTACATAAACAATTTAAAAGCTCAATTTATTACTTGCTTTAAAATTTCTACAAAAATTTAAATTGATTAAAATTCATTAAATTTTTTATTTAAATTAAATAAGTGGCGTTTTATTACAATTTAATGGCGTTCTGATGTTTTTTTATTTTATTTTGAAGATGTCTATTTAAAACTCTAAGATGGTTTCCTAACTCCTTTACTTTACTAAAATACATAATTATTATTCTGTTCAAATCAACCGACAAAAACTTTCAAAAATACAGTTTTTAAGAAAAAACTATTCTAAAAATTATTCGAATTTTCATGACCTTGTTCTCCCAGGGCAAGTTTGCTTTGGGATTTATGTAGGTAATGACTATGAAACAAATTTCTGATATCAATATGGTATCACTGTGATATTGTGATACTTTGATATTTATGGTCGAGAATAAGGCTTTCAAATGTTCACCTCAGTTTTGTCTATTAAAGTCGAAGCTGAAATGTATAAAGAGTAGGGTAGAGTGGGGTGTTGTGAGACAGGTTTTGTTTTTGGACGATAACTTCTTTAAAAGTTAATATTTTTTTTTCTGGAAACATTTTTTATTTAGCTTATTCAATTGCCTAACATCCTGCGATCACTTTTTTTTTAAATTTAAAAATTTTTATAATTTTCTTAAAGCCTGAAAAAAAGATGTGATTTTTGGATTTTAAAAAATTATGGGGTGTTGTGAGACACTACTATAAATATATAAAAATGGCATTTTTTGTTTCAAAGTCTATATTGAAATAGGGAAAAATAAAAATACAGGCAAGAAAATTATTCGCTTTCATCTGATTCGGCTAATTCGCAGCGAGTACAGTAAAAATAACCGGTTTTCATTTTGGCACACTGCACAGTTTTGTTTTCGTCCAAACTTGTTGGCACGTTTGACCTGCAAAAGATGCAAAAGTCAACATCTTCCTCACCTGGTGACAAAACTCTTGCGGTACGTATTTCGTATGACGAATACGCTTTGCTGGTTCTTTCAGCGATTTTTTTTTGTTTAAGGTTTTTTTCTTCTTTTGGTCGGATTTTTTTCTCAACATTCTTGGAAGTTGCTAATACGGTTGTATACATAGGCTTCCGGCCGCGTTTTGATTTTTGGAATGGAGGATCAAAGTTCACAGGACTTACCTTCTTTAATGCACTGCTCAGCTCAGACGCCATTAAAAACCAATTTAATTTGTAAAATATTGGCCACTTTGCTATGCAACAAAATCGACTAATTTATCATTTAAGCCGATGTGGAAGAAATTTTGACTTCTACTTTTTCATATAACGGGTTCCATAAACTCGCGATTTATCAAGATTATATGATTTGCAGACAGCCCGAAAACAATAATTTTTTGTGGCAATTTCTTTGATGGCCGCCATAGGTGGATGGATGCCACATTTCCTTTTGGCTTTGTCAATATTTTATTTGCATTTAAATAATGATATAAAAACAAAAATTAACTGTCTCACAACACCCCATATTTACTGTCTCACGACACTCCATATTCGACATTTTCAAATGGCCACTGCGCCACTATCACATACAATATTTTTTGCAAAATCACTTCGGTGGGCTTAAAGGCAATGGAATATAGATCATTTTAATAAATATTTACCTTTACTTTGAATTGGCAATGTTTCTGGAAATTGAACAAAGGCAAACTATACAAAAAACTTTTAAGAGCGCGATCAAAACTCAAAATTGTTACAGACACTAGGTACACGTGTAAATGAGATGAGTGCACATAATAAGTTAGATCCCATTGAGAAAATATTTTACAATTGTTGTGAGCATTCACAACATTACCACTGCGTCAAATATTGACGTGTCTCACAACACCCCACTCTCCCCTACTATAAAGAAATTTATAAAAATTAGGAAAAAAGTTTATAAATTATTTTAAATATTTTGTTCTTAATCCACTTAACTTTTATATAGAAGACGTGGATTGATTTCGAAAAAATATTTAAATTGATTAAAATTTTTATTCAGGGTCACTGCGGGAAAATTTGTTAACGTTTTACTTCCCGGTCCTATTTTTCATCAATTATGCAAAATTATTCAAAATAGATCTTTGGGGATTTATTCACTATTGCAAGTCAAAATTTTGCATAAACAAAACATTTTTGAAAAATTCCTTGATTGCGGAAAATTTTTCAGTTTTGTATAAGTTACCAAATTATCTTTCAAATGATATCAAATATATTAATATCGATGAGATTAATTTTGTATATTGTTACCGACTTTTATATATAAAACAATGAATTAAAATATATATGTTTACTCATTTGCACTTTAACAAAATAATCATAACAATAAACTATTATTTAAAAAAATTATATTAATTTCGTAGTACTTTTTAAGCATTGCTTTTATGAGGTTAAGTATAACCTTCTTAAAAGGTGCACAATTTATTTTCCGCCCCGGGTGCCAGCAACCCTAGCTACGCCACTGCCTCACTCCAATCGCAGTCGTGTAAGCAAATAATTGCATGCATAATTTACCAACAATTTTCTCTTTGAGTCGCTGCTCTTGCTCTCCTAGCGCGGAGCATCGCTCTTGCATTTTCTGTTAAACTTGTCAAACTTGTTTTACGTCGAGGCATTTATTTGTAGTTTAAGGGAAATACGAACACTTCATTTTTCAAACATTCAATTTATCTTTAATCTATACAAAATATGCTATCACACTTGTGAATGCCACATTTTAAAATATTAAAATATCTTTCTTTCTCAAGTGTGAATTAAAAAATTGGAAAACTACAATAAAATATGTGTAAAGAAATTGCATGCGGCGAAACAAATATGCACACTAGACCGTATCACCTTGTATGGCAGAAAAATATACCTTTTTTGACCCCGCCTCAATCGTTAGATATTTGAAATACAATTACGAAAAAAAGATTGTTTATGGTGCTATTTTGGTTTTTTCGTTATATCTTCGGTGTTTCTTGTTCGATCCGGAAGATTTTATATCTGTGTGTTTGTTGGTGCTATCCAAATATTTTCTTATGTTTTTTTAACTCAAATGTTTTTTTTCTACTGATTACACAATCGATCTTCGTTCCTACCATATTATCATGCTCCAAAAAGTCCAACAAATTAAAGCTTTGAAAAAATCATTATAACCATGGGTAGAGTGAAATCGAAAAAATGGCTTTTAGGAGCACTTCCGATTATTTAAAAATAATAAATTTTTTTTTAATTTCCGAAATCGGAAATTCGGATTTAAGATTTAAGAATTCGGATTTAAGGTGGCTGTAGCGGTCACTTCATATCAAAAAGTAAATCGGTGTTTTTAGGAAATTACCACCGATTCTAAGCATTGCTTGGTCGTTTGCTTTTCACGCGTTTGTGCTAAGAGAGTTTCAACTACATGTTGCTATCAACCCTTCTCTTTAAAGTTTATTGATCTCGCTCTCCACACTCATTCGAAGAGTAACCAAAAGCATTTGGCGCTCTTTGACGTGATGGGAACCCACAATCGAAGCCAAATTCGGCAATTTCGTGGTCCCAACCATCAACCCCACATCAACTATAGCAGCACAACTTACACTGAAATGATCGACTGGTCAAGAGTTCAGATCACTGAGCCGCCATGTCTCCAGTTTTACAAGCAAGACTCTGATCTACAGTATTCAGACGAAATCATTAAAATTCCAGGTGAGCACCACAGAAAACATTAGTATAATAATTGAATGATGTAATGTTGACGTCATAATTTAATCCGTTTGTATCACGTTTTATTTTCGACAGATTATCTTTGCCACTCGCAAAACACGGAGCGTTTCGTTCAAATAGTATATAAGTCGGCCACAGCAGTCACTGACGAAAATCGATTGGGGCACATTTTCGCGAAACTTGACAGTTGCGAGCGTTACAGCCACCTTGAATCCCGAAAAGATTTCGAAAATTCAAAAAAAATTTTATTATGATCCAAAGTGTTATTCTTTGCAAAATAGGTCGGAAGTGCTTCTAAAATCCATTTTTTCGATTTCACTTCTTCCCATGGTTATGATTTTTTCAAAGCTTTAATTTGTTGGACTTTTTGGAGCAGGATAATATGGTAGGAACGAAGATCGATTGTGTAATCAATAGAAAAAAACATTTGAGGTAAAAAAAACATAAGAAAATATTTGGAGAACACCAACAAACACACATATGGGTCAGTGCGCCGAGATTGATCACAAAATAGCAAATTCGGTCGCTCGACTATTTTAAAAAATTTTTCTTTTTTTTTTAACCATAAATTTCGTCATGTTTCAGCACCTTAGAACTGCTTTAAAAAAAATTTATTTCGTTGTATTTACAAAATGGCGGCCATGCTTGTCATGCAACCACGAGCGATTTTCGTATCTTATAGAGTTTGCGGTAATGATCATATCTCAGCTCCTATTAAATATACAGTAATAAATGAAAAAACTAAATATTAATTATACCTTAGGCTATTATCTTAAAGGTACCAAAAAAAATCGTAATTTTTGGTAACTTTGAAAAAAAAAATTTTAATAGAAAGAAGCTAGTGGCAGACCTATTTTTTTGGTATTAGATACGTCTTAGTAAGAACTTAAAATATAAATTTTTTAAAGTGACTAGATCATAAACTTTTTGAGTTACATCGCTTTGAAAAATAAGAAATCTCAAATTTGCCCCAACTTTGGGGTCAAGTATCTCCAATGGGCACGGGTGAAAAAATTTTAAATTTATTCTAAATAAACTACGTATTAAGAGGATTCTGATGATATAAGAAGGTATGAAAAACGAACCCAAACGATGATGAACCGAATACTTACGAACAAAACCGAAGTTAAACGAAACCATTTCGAATGGATACGAAGCCAAACGATGATAAACCGAAAGCAAAAGTCGAAAAGCGAAGGCGAACTTCACTAAAATTTTAATTCCCTGTAACTTTTTCCTACTAATGACATTAAATAGTTTCTTAACAAAAGTTTAATGATTTTTTATGAACTTTAGTTATATTAAAAAAAAAAAATTTTAAGTTTTGGGGGTGCTGAGGAAATACGACGAAAAATTTAAATATTTTAACATAGATGGATTCCAAGAAAAAACTGTTATAAAAACGGGCTATTGTACTAATTGAAACCTATCCAACGATATACTTCTTTTCACGATCGGGCTTAAACTAGTGAAGTTATACAAAAAAGACCATTTGGGGCAGATTTTGGGTTCACAAAAAAAAAAATTGTTATTGTTCTGAAATCCTCTCAACATTAGCTTTCATATTAGGGGCCGGAAATGAAAACTTTTTTCCCCATATGGGTTGACCCACCTAAATAATCATACCTCATGTAATAAAATGCATGAATTTAAAAATGCTATATCTTTTTAATGAACCATAAAAACCACCTTCATTCTTATATCATCAGAATTTTCTTAATACGTAGTTTATTTAGAATAAATTTCAAACTTTTTCACCCGTGCCCATTGGAGATACTTGACCCCAAAGTTGGGGCAAATTTGAGATTTCTTATTTTTCAAAGCGATGTAACTCAAAAAGTTTATGATCTAGTCACTTTAAAAAATTTATATTTTAAGTTCTTACTAAGACGTATCTAATACCAAAAAAATAGGTCTGCCACTAGCTTCTTTCTATTCAAATTTTTTTTTCAAAGTTACCAAAAATTACGATTTTTTTTTGGTAACTTTACGTTTTTTTTTAAATTAAGTAACATCCCAATTAATTTTTCTGATATGCAAGATAATAGCCTAAGGTATAATTAATATTTAGTTTTTTTCATTTCTTACTGTATGTTTAATAGGAGCTGAGATATGATCATTACCGCAAACTCTATAAGATACGAAAATCGCTCGTGGTTGCATGACAAACATGGCCGCCATTTTGTAAATACAAGGAAAAAAATTTTTTTTAAAGCAGTTCTAAGGTGCTGATCTAAGGTACAGAGTACGTTTTATTTATCAAGAAAACAAGACATAAGACTTATGAACTTATGAACTTTCAATTCAACACATTAATTTTTGTGTAAATTATGAAGGTTTTGATATTTTGTTAACGTCACTTTCTATGGAAGTATTCACAAAATTTTGTTGAGTTTCAACTTCAGGGTATATGTTTCAAATTTAAGCATTACATATGACAAATCTCAAATCATGAAAATTATTTCATTTTGGACTTTAAAGAGATTTGCAATAAAGAGACAGCTGTAATCGTGTGGACAAACGAATGAACAGACAGACAGACGGACATGGCTTAATCGACTCATGGTCGTGAACAAAATTTCGTAACAAAATTATTGTGCCCGCTACGCTTTGCGGGTGGAGTATAATAAATATTTAATAAAAAACTTTGAAAAACGTAGAAGTAGATTATGGTAAATGAGTCGATACAACAGAAAATCAGATTTTTCTTATTCCTGGTAATGGTCTTTCAAATATCTAACGATGGAGGCGGGATCAAAAATAGGTTAGTTTTGGTGATACGCTCTAATGCACACATTGGTTTGCAGCTCATCATTCTACAGCAACAACAGCACAGCAAGCTTTATTTAACTTGTATTCCCATCACGTCAAAGAGCGCCAAATGCTTTTGGTTACTCTTCGAATGAGTGTGGAGAGCGAGATCAATAAGCTTTAAAGAGAAGGGTTGATAGCAACATGTAGTTGAAACTCTCTTAACACAAACGCGTGAAAAGCAAACGACCAAGCAATGCTTAGAATCGGTGGTAATTTCCTAAAAAACTTGACAACTTGATTAAATATATTTATTGTTAAATTTTCTTAAATAAACCCCGCTGATGGCATTCTGTAGCACAAATATGATATTTTAAAATTTTTTTCATAAAAATCGGTCCAGTAGTTTTGGAGTCTATAGCGCACTTAAAATTTCCACTTCAATTTTATATAATAGTATAGATGTACATGAAAATGTAAAATTTTTGTTCCATTTTTTAACCGACTTCAAAAAGGAGGATGTTCTCAAGTTCGTTGGTTTCTCTGTTTTTTTTTTTTAATAAATCATGTTTTCAGTATACATACTGGCTAGTGTAATAGTTGAAAATAAATAAACTTAAATTATAGGCCTGAAAAAGTTCTTTCAATCTGCATTAAAAATTTGTATAAATTTGCAATTAGATTAAAGATAATGATGTTTTTTATGATTTTTTTTTTAGTTTTTTTGGATGATTTTCAAAAATTCTACATTGAAACAAACGCTTGATATACAAAATACAGTATTTTTGATTTAGAAAATTTTATCTTCAGGTAAATTGCGCATAAATGGGGAATAATAAAATAAGAGTCACACACAACAAAGAGCCTCACATGCCCATCGATGGTTTACAGTATTTTTTCCAGCAGGTGTTTTCTCCAATATAATTTATACCCTAAATCTGAAAGGTCAGGGTATCCTAACTATGTGCAAACGTTTGTAACGTATAGAACGAAGCGAGTCCGGTATAGAAAAGTATATAAATTCTTGATCAGGGTCACCTTGTAAATTGAGCTTGATATGTAGTATGTGTTTTGTAACAACACAAAGATGTCTTCGAAAAATGGGTATCATCCGCCTACGGACACGCTCATCTTCCATACAACCCAAAAATATAAAACACAATAAATAAGCCTCTGTTTAGCCTACAGAAATAGAATTTGGCACGTTTGTTTTTTATAACAAAACAAAGATAGTTTTGAAAAATGGATATCCTCCGCCCACAGACACGCCTACCTCCCATACAACGCAAAAATTGAAAACCGCATAAATAAGCTCATAATAAACCTACAACAATAAAATTTGCTGTGTATGTGTTTTGTGTCAACACAAAGATGTCTACGAAAAATGGGTGTCATCCGCCCACAGACACGCCTACCTCCCATACAACCCAAAAAGATTAAAACTCAATAAATAAGATTATGTTTGTCATAGAGACATCAAATTCGGTATGTATGAATTTTTTACCAAAACTAAGGAGTGTTCAAAAATTGGGAGTAATCCGTCTATGAACACGCCCACCTCCCATAGCGAAAGCACATTAGCTGTGAGCTACAGGATAAAAAAAGTAGTAGACAAGTAGGTTTAGGGTATTTCATAGTCGGCCTAGACCGACTAGACTTTCTTTACTTGTTGTTTTTTTAAATAAGTCCTTTTTTGTTCGGACTTATTCGGTTTTAGCAATTCTGTCAAAAAATAATTGACAGCCGTCCATACCTTTCCAACGATATCTTGGTTACGACGGTCGTATAAGAAATAATAAAGTTATTTGAATTTTTGTGAAAATAATCTAAAAAAAAGCATTAAAAAACATCTTTATCCTTAATCCAATTCCAAATATATTCAAATTTTTGAAGTAGATTGAACGAATATTTTCAGGCCTATAATTTGAGACATTTTATTTCTTTACACCTATTAGACGAGTTAATATAATTATATACGGAAAACATGATATTTGGAAATTTTAGCAAAGTGGTTTAGCTCCCTGACGGATTTCGGTATATCCAAAATATTTTGTGAATGATCATAAAATACATCAAGGTTCTTTTAAGGATGGGTACAAATGGGACTTTTTTTTCAAGCAACCTTAATGTACATCGATTACTCCTAAAGTACTTGCCCGATTGCCGTTATTTTTAGTCAACATATAGAGACCATAAACGCGGAGGTGCCCGTTTGTAAAAGTGGGCGGTATTCGACTAAAGGGATGTGTCGAAATATGAAAAATACGGTATCTCAGTAAATATGACACTAGTGTGGGATGTCCACAAATATAAATCTTTTTTATTTTTTTTATACAAATTTATTTTTTATAACTTTTTATTACAAAGATATTGTCACAACTGAAAATGAAAATTAAAATATTTGAATACAAAATTTTTGATTACTTATAAATAAAAAATTAATTTTGAAGCAAGTAGAAAGTGTAAAGTGTATTTTGAATTGATTGTGTTAACTGTATGTAGTGTGTATGTATATGTAGTGTATATGTAGTGACACTACATTATTCCCCACCATAATGTTTAATTGTGTTGACTTATAAATTGGACTTTTTGTGGTTTGTGTGGCGAGGAAAATGTCTTGGCAATGTCTGTGCATATTAACTGTTACTGAAGAAAATGTTGGCCTCTAAGTTGTGTATTAAACGTTCAATTGTTAAAAAGATAGCAAGTTATTCTCGATAGAATATACTGTATATTGTTTCTGCGGCAGTCAGTGTTTTAAAAAGAAAGCTAATGGTCCAAGTATACCATGTGTGTCCTTGTGTTACTGCTCCGTCTACTGCTGTATTGGATGCATCAACAGCAATCTATAGTTTTGCTTTACTATTTAATTAGTATTTGCGTAGCAAAACTATCTCAGATTGTTGCAAATGCATGCATGCGAATGTATGTAAGGTTATGTCTGCCCACTGTAAGTGATTGTTTTTATTTTAAGAGGCGTTGGTAATCATTTCGTATAATCTAGTTGTGTGTATTTGAAATGTGTCCCTGAAAAGTGTCCCTAGGTATGGTGTAGTGCCTACGGAGTAAAACGATCGGTTTCCTCCGGCTCGATCGTTTGCCAACCGTGTAAGAAGCTAAGTGTGTAGTGTTACTAAGTGTTGTGCAATATTTACAATAGATTTAAATTTTATTTAACCGTAGAACACATAACCAAAAAATACCACGCCAACACATAACCGGGGCAGCGCTGCCGAAAGTACTACTATCGGAGTATTTTACTCCTATTGACTCTTGAGTACTACTATACTCCCCAAACACAAAAAGTACTACTATTTATTAATAGCTCAAAATGGCCTAATTTGTTGTCGCCATTAATGCAAAAAATAATTTTTTCTGAAAGCTTCCTTTTTTCGTTCACTTTAGTCGTTAATTTTCTTCTCCACCTTGTCTTTCATTATGCCGCACAGTGTAACGAGGCGGCCAAATATAAAAAATTCGCGAATTTGGAAAATAATTAAGCAAACTTTTAGTTAAGAACATACGTTATGTGAATCTTACTCCATTCGGCGATATCTTTCCATTTATGGAAGTTATGCTCATTGTTTTAAATTTAACGAAATTTCAGTTTCTGCAGTTTAGTATTATATATCGTTAGACTAAGCAAAAACAAAAGATAGTAAACGATTAATTACTAACATTTTCTTATACCAAAACAAAGTCCACGAAATCGTAAAACAGCAAAAGTTGTATATACTTAAAAAAAATGTATGCTTTCCTCTTTTATTCATTAACTTTTTCACACGTTGGATAATCAACGCGTAAAGAGTGTCTCCGTAAGAGTGCACTTTCTTATTTCAAATTAAAGATGCATATTTTTTAAGAGAGTTGTAATTTTTTTATTGAATTGTAAAAAAGACATGTTCCGATTATGTATGGAATAAAATATCCGACAAATGGCCCCCACGGCCCTGATGACAGACCATAACACTTTTCATGAAATTTTCGATGAAATTTTCACAGAGTTGTGGTTATATCTCACCGATGACGTGTCGGATCTCGGATTTGAGCTCAGGAATTTCTCTGGTTTATTCACATAATCCTGTGATTTCAGAAAGCCCAAAGAAAAATCGCACGGCGTTAAATCGCATGATCGTGGTGGCCAGTTGACATCAGAATTTATTGATATAATTTGTTCTGGAAATCGTTCCTGCAATAAATCCATTGTTTCATATAAATGCAATAAATCTGTGGTGTGGTAGGTGGTGCCATCTTGCTGAAACCACATGTCGTCCAGATCCATCTTCCAGTTGAGGCCACAAGAACTCTGTTATCATGTTCCTGTAACGAATGAAATTTGAAGTTGTTGAAAACGATGCCGAATTGATGTTGTCGGAATTTCGGCGACACTCTCGCTTACAGTAGCAATTTTTTCAAGAGACCAACCAGTACGTTGACGCACAGTAGTCTTACTGTCCATAACCGACACAGTTTCTTCAAATTTTTTGACCACTCTTCGAATGGTTGACACATAAGGTGCACTTTCTCTACTGAAAATGGTTCGAAGTTTGCGAGCGGTCTTTCACAATTAACTTTCCACAATTATAACGCATTGTTCTTTCGTAAAGCGCTCCGTTTTTAATAATCGGAATAAATATATGTTCCAACTGCGAAATCTCAGAGTTGCACAAAATAAAAATAACACTAAATTTAAAAAGTGCACTCTTACTGAGACACCCTTTACAAGTATTAAACAAGTATTAAACAACATGCAACGTATATATTATGTATTGTTTAAATGATTCAAAGGCGATTATTTCAAAATTTTTATTTTTGGCTTATCATGTTTATGCAATAAGCCCTTCAATTACTAAGCACAATATTGTCGTTTTCACATGGCAATGCAACGCAGAAAGGAAATTTTCAGGGCTTAATTTAATAAGGAAATATCGTAAAGGTTGGGACGGGTTTCGTTTTTCGAGTGTCGTTTTGAACCGGATGGCAAAAATTATGGTTTGGATAAACCAATAAAAAGGTATGCTTAATAGGCTACAACTATTACGAATGAAGCTAAGTGATATTGCCATCATGGCAAAATTTATAGCCATTTTAATGAAAAAACTTTGTTAATGAAATGAAAAACAAGGTAAACTAATAAAAAGGAGAAAATAATAACATTTTATATATCATTATAACTTATAATAATTTATAAGTTTGTTTTGCTAAAGTTATTTTTTGTCATTATTTTCAAGAACTAAAGTACTCCTAAAACATACAAAATACTCCCCAAAATCTGGAAATTTACTACTATTCAAAATTGTAAAACGGCAGCACTGAACCGGGGTACACGTGTACCCCTAACAAGTTTTTATTGATTAACAGTTATAATTGTAATTGTTATTGATTCAAATTCGAGATGGGCGCTGCCGTACTTTTTCCGTGACACGACGTGCCTACGAAAAATAACTTTGTGCGTGCACGTGCGTGCCCGAGCTTGAGAAAAGCAAAGTCATGCGTGCTTTACCGTGTTTTAACGTGCGTTTTTGTGCAAGTACGAAAAATTCAATATCGTGTTCGTGTCGTGTGTGCAATTGGTCGTCGTACTCGTGCCTCAAATATGTTGCATATCTCTTATTCAAATCATTACTTCTTGAGTGCTATGCAAGTGAACATCATAAAATTTTCAATCGCGACGATTAAAGTTAATATATATAAAAAAAATAGCATCAAATCAATCTTCGAGTGCTTATAAAAGGTAACATAACAGAAATAGTCCCACAAATTTTAATTTTTAATGTTTTTTCTTTTACAAATTAAGTGATGCAGAGAAAGAGGCTTACATTCAGGCTATTTTTGACAACGTTGTGGAAGATGAAGAAGATTCTTTTTCAGAGGACGAAGAAGAGCAGGAGCTCAATGTAAGGGATGTCGAAATGTCTGATGCGGAAACGCCTCCTGAAAATGAAGAATTAGATGAAGTAGGCTTTGACGACGAATTAGATGATGAAAATGAAGAAGAAGAAGCGGCACCGATTAATCTGGTGGGCAATAAATTTGTGGCGCGTGACGGCACTGAATGGAATTCCCAACTATCAAATGTCGCTCCTCAATCATTGAGGCAAAACATTCTTCGACAACGCTGTGGTCCATCGAGGCACACCGAAACGATGTTCATGGAACAAACGTTCAAGTGTTTCACGAATTTAGAGATGGTAGACATTGTTATGCGTCATACCAACAAAAAAGCAAGAAATTTTTACAACGCATGGAATGCAAGCCACCTCAATGCAACTTCAAAGGTATGGAAAGAAGTGCCGGTAGCAGAGTAATATGCCTTTTTTGGAATATTAATTATGGCAGGCACAAATCGCAGCAGCAATGATAGCGTTCGGGACTTATGGAGCGCCAGAAGTTTTCCACAGTATCGCGCAGTAATGAGAAACAACCGCTTTTGTACATTGTTGCAATTTAAACGATTTGATAATGCAGACACTCGGGCTGTACGCATACAAATGGATAAAACTGCACCGATAAAAGACATACGGACGATGATGAACAGCAATTTGGCTTTTTTCTACAAGCCAAGTGAATATTTGACTATTGACGAACAACTTTTTCCATATCATGGCCGCACTCGTTTCATGCAGTACATCCCTTCAAAGCCTGCAAAATATGGGATAAAGGTTTGGTGGATTTGCGACGCAAAAAATTCTTTTCCACTGCATGGACAAATATACACCGGCCAAGCTGAATCTGGAAGAGAAACTAGGCAAGGCAAACGAGTTGTGAAGGATCTGGCTGTCAAATACAAAGGAACCGGCCGATATATAACAATGGACAACTTTTTCACAACATTGCCGCTAGCAGAGCATTTACTATCCTGAGACTTAACGCTGGTTGGAACGCTCAGAAAAAACAAAACATAAATTCCGGCAGAAATGAAAGCGCAGAAAGATAGACCCATTGGTTCAACCTTGTTTGGCTTAAGAAAAATATGACAATCTGTTCTTATGTTCCTCGCAGCTGTGGTGCTGCTTTCTTTTATGCACTATGATGAAGAGATAGCTGAGAGTGGTAAGCCCGATATAATCGAATTTTATAATAAGACTAAAGGTGGCGTCGACATTATGGACCAGTTGTTCTCAGAGTACACAACAAAGCGAGCGACAAAACGTTGGCCACTTTCACTATTTTCAACATATTGGACATAACGGCCTTGGCAGCTTATAAATTATACTATATGAACAATAACATGATCCCGCATTCTGCCAATAGACGAAAGCTTTTCCGTCGGAAAGTGGCTGAAGAAATGTTCATTAGAGTGGGTCGGCCTCCATACAAAAGAAAAAAATTTGAAAAAACCACCCCCTATTTTAAAGTTGACCTCGAGAGGATTCCGAAAACAAAAAAATTTTTTTTTTTGGACCACCGGAAAAACAGCCAAAATGGTATTTTTTGCATAACTTTAGCATTACATGTCAGATCTTAAAAAATTATATGTCGTTGAAAAGGGCTTTACGAGCACTACAATGTCTTCTCAGGACATTTTTATTTTTGAGGTCATATTCAACTAGTAAGCCCCATTAGCCCGATTTATCCCCCTTAAATTTCTTTTTTTTTCCCCATATAATTAAACTCCTTCAAATATGTTTAATTTGTGTTCAAAAAATTATTTATTAAGTTTAAAAACAAAGAAGTTATAATAGTTCAAATATTTGATATAATCCTTTTTTTTATAAAAAATTTACTTTAAGTTTAGTCAACCAACAATTACATAACATAAACAGAAGAGTAAAAGAAACTTAATAAATAATTTTTTGAACACAAATTAAACAAATTTGAAGGAATTTAATCTTATGAGAAAAAAAAAAAAAAAAATTAAGGGGGATAAATCGGGCTAATGGGGCTTACTAGTTGAATATGACCTCAAAAATAAAAATATTCTTAGTAGACATTGTAGTGCTCGTAAAGCCCTTTTCAATGATATATAATTTTTTAAGATCTGACATGTAATGCTAAAGTTATGCAAAAAATACCATTTTGGCTGTTTTTCCGGTGGTCCAAAAAAAAATTTTTTTTGTTTTCGGAATCCTCTCGAGGTCAACTTTCAAATAGGGGGTGGTTTTTTCAAACTTTTTTTTTCGACCCACTCTAATGTTCATGCCTCTCATTGAGGAACGTGCACTAAATCGACAAACCACTCGACACTTCACGACTAAAATAGCGATAGAAAGTTATCTGAACCGACCACTTAAAACAATATACGACAGTGGTCCATCAACATCTTCTGCAGCAGCCTCGAGGCAGCCAGTAACTGGATCTTGCTATTTATGCTTCATTCAGAAAACAAAATGTAGAAGAAAAACGCGAAAAGCATGCAGCAACTGCAAAAAACCTATGTGCCTGGAGCACTCGGTGACAAATTGTTTCTACATCCTTTGTGACCGAAATAATTAGTATATTTTTCATAATATATTCATTTGAATTTTGTGTTCTTATATCTAAATGTTTTTTTTATATACTCTTAGTAATAATTTCACGATAATTATGAACAAAAGATATTCGCTTACTTCTTCATATGGGGTACACGGGTACCCTGGTTATGTGTTTGCGTAGGTGTTGACTTTAGCAGTTTACAGCTGCGGAACCACTGAACCGAATTTTAAAGATGATCACTCAAACGAAGCAGAAAAACTTAAATTTCTTAGATCCGAAGTTTCAATGCTATACTATGATTGATTCTTCAGCGACAGCAGTTCAAAGTTGCTGGTGGACACACGGGTACCCGGTTATGCGTTCTAGGGTTAATTTACATCTTTGTTATTATATTTACGTTTTGCCGCTGTTGAAGTCGCTGTTACTGTTGACGTCGCTGTTATGTTGACGTCGCTGCCAACGTTGGCGTCGCTGCCGCTGTTGGCGTCGTTGTCGCTGTCGATGTTGGCGTCGCTGCCGCTGTTGGCGCTGTTGGCGTTGCTGTCGCTGTTGGCGTTGCTGCTATTGTTGACGTCGCTGCCTCTATTGGCGTCGTTGTTGGCGTCACTGCCGCTGTTGACGTCGTTTTTGTTTTAGCGCTGCGGTTGTTGTAAATTATAAGTTGATTTTGCGTTCGTAAATTTGCATTATTCTGATGTATCGTATTATTGTGATGATGGGTTGTGACACACAGTGCTTTGTTCCATAGGCAAAATTAAAATAAAATAAAGTGCTTAGAATATTTAAGTAATATACATTTTTGTAAAGCTAACAAAGTACCTTAAATAAATTTGTTAATAGAATTTATCATCTCGTCTTTTTGTTAACAGTAGAGGGTGCTAAAGTCAGAAAACGTTTGAGGTAAAACTGTTGAACGGAAAAACTGTTTTTACTGTGTTACAAATTTTTTTTTAAAAATTTCATTTTTTATTGTATTGCTTTGTCAGAAAACGTTTGAGGTAAAACTGTTGAACGGAAAAACTGTTTTTACTGTGTTACAAATTTTTTTTTAAAAATTTCATTTTTTATTGTATTGCCTTGAAACTTAACAGTTTTGTTTGTTACTATAAGTACAAAAAACCAAAAATAATTGTTTGTAAATATTTTATATAGAAAAGTTGTTTGTGCCATCGAAAACTTTTGCGATTTTTTGTTTGGAATTCCCAAAATGCAAAAGTTTGATAGAGTGAAAATTTTTTTTTAGAAGAATAGGTAATTTTTTTATTTTCATTTTAGTACACTTGAAAGGTCTTAAATGGAATAAGTGGACAAGTTTTAGATTTTTCACCCGGAAATGTAAAAATGATATGAATTTTTTGAGACATATTTCCTAAGTTTCAGAAAAAGTTGCAAAGACCTAAGTTTATGGTACTGCCAAAATTTAAAAAAAAAATAAGTTTAAACAATTTTTTTGTTTTTTTTTTATTAAAAATGAATCAAAGTTTGATGTAGTGTATCATTTTTATTAAATAGTGACAAAAACTTACCAAAAATTGAAAGAATATATTTATTTTTTTTTAGCGGAAACCCTAAAGTTTTGCAAACTTTGAAAAAATTAAAAAATTATATAAATAAAAAGTAGGCGATTTTTTATTATTCATTTATATACTTTGTTAACTAATCTAACCACTAGTAAAAAAAAAATTTTAGATTTTTTACCGGAAATTTGAAATTATGTATTTTTTGAAAACATCTATATTTTTGAGTTTTACAAAGACCAAAAATATGATAATATAATTTTTTCCAAGTAAAGGGCTCCAGCGACGTTCAATGTTCAATTCAATTTTTGCAAGCTGTGCAATTTTATTGACTAGGTCTGTTTGAGAACTTTTCGAGTTAAAAATATAAAGTAACTTTTACTGGGAGAGTAAGAATGATTTTACTCTCTCATTAAAAAATATCACAAAAAGTAAACGAACAACATCCAGTAAAAAGTATCAAGGAATCAACATTTGGTTGTAAACAGCTGATTCATGTTTTCCTTTTTGCTTTTCGTTTCATTGGTTTTCCTATGTTTCAACTCATTTACTCCGTGAAAAATTGTTACTTACATTTTGCTATTTTCCGTTATTTTTTATATTTGAGCAAGAGATGAGAGCATGTTTATTTCAGTTTAACGTGATTATTTTCTAATAGTTTGCGATTGTTTTGAAGTTTTCACCATTTTTGTATCAATAATATTTGAATTAATTGTGGAATTACCACTTAAACATTAAATGAATACCTAGTCAATATTGAAATAACCTCGTGCTGCAGTAGTCATTATAACCTAATAGTGAGCCCTCGTGAGTTAAATAATCTCACTGGTTCATCTCTATATATGTATGCATATGCATAATAAAACTATTCTGTCAAATTTATTTACTAGTTGTGAAGCAATATTTTTCGATAATGACAAATTGTATTATTAATTCCGATATAATTGATTTTTGGTTATCAGTGTCTTCAAAAAATAAAAGCCCAGAAGTATATAAATTTATAAAAGACAAAATTGGGGATTCAAGTCTTGAAAAAGAAGTGTTGTTAAGAAAAATTAAATTGTTTGACAATAAAATAAAAAAATATTGGAGCGAGAGTAGATCCAATAGACAATTCTTCGATAAAAAGTGGTTGAATTGGAAATTTTTCGACGCAGACAATTTAAGTTGTATATTGATATTCTTTTTAATCTAAGTAAAAAAGTTAAACTTTAAAACTAAAATATTTAGTTGAGCAAATTTAGAAACAAATATATTAATAACCCTTTTTAAAGAGAATATTAAATTATTTGCATTCTGATCACAAATGTAGCTAAAATTTAGTTTTTGGTAAAAAGGATATATGGGAGATAGTCATGTCCTTGTATCGAATGAAGCGAAATTTCCCAGAGAGCCCAAAAATATAGTTTTATAAGTTGTTATAAGTTTTCAGTGCATTCTGATCACAAATGTAGCTAAAATTTAGTTTTTGGTAAAAATGATATATGGGAGATGATCATGTCCATGTATCGAATGAAGCGAAATTTCCCAGAGAGCCCAAAAATATAGTTTTATAAGTTGTTATAAGTTTTCAGTGCATTCTGATCACTAATGTAGTTACAATTTAGTTTTTGAGAAAAATTATATATGGGAGGTAGGTTGCACCGAATGAAACAAAATTAACCACTTAGCTAAAAGACATATTTTAACAGATAGTTACCAACTTTCAATTTATTCTATATACAATTATAGCTAAAATTAAACTTTTAAATTTAAAGGTGTATGGGAGGTAGTCATGTCCTTGCACCGATTTTTCCGAAACTTCGAATTTTTCTTAATTAACATATTTTGAACCAGCACACCAAATTTCATTTTTCTGCGATAACTTCTCTAATTTTGCCGATTCACTATATGGGGACAAAGCACTGTGTGACATGGGTCCTAGTCCAGTGGCAGTCATCGGCGATTGTGGAGTTGTATAGTCTCATTGTTAAACTGAAGCGGCGGTGGTGACATCACATTGTTGAGTGTTGTAAAAAAAATACTAGCACTGTTGATAGTGCGTTTGTTGATTTTGTACCTGAATATGTTGTTGTTGGGGTGGCGAATTATTTTGTTGATGATTGGCAGAATTGTGATCATACGTTTGGCCATCGTTATCAGAATTTTTGCGAGTCATGGTAAAGACAGCTGGTCTCGTTTGAATTGGTGGCGATGAATTTTGAGCAAGTTGTGGTAGTTCCAAATGTTGCTGGCGATAGGTGCGCATCTGCTTGTTTGCGTGTAGCGGCAGTTGGCGGTTGGTAGTTGGCGTTGGACTAGCAATGAGCGCTGGGCTGTTATTGTTGGCTACGAAGGATTCGTCATTTGCTGAGTGATATTCATCCAGAGAGTTGTCCATGCTGCCACACATTCTATTTATTGTAATTGTTGGTGGTGACTCGATGCTATTATTGATTCCTCCTGGCAGAATCGCCAATTGTGGGGTGTCCACAAATAAAAATCTTTTTTATTTTTTTTATACAAATTTATTTTTTATAACTTTTTATTACAAAGATATTTTCACAACTTAAAATGAAAATTAAAATATTTGAATACAAAATTTTTGATAACTTATAAATAACAAATTAATTTGAAGCAAGTAGAAAGTGTAAAGTGTATTATGAATTGATTGTGTTAACTGTATGTAGTGTGTATGAGGACACTACACTAGGGTACTGAAATTTACAGTAAAAATTGAAAGGTAGGTACAATTATAAAAAATTACGGTCAATTAAGTGGACTTTATTCGAAAAAGAGTGTGTCAATATTAGAAAAACTGTTTCTCGAATAAAATTGACACTAGAGTACTGAAATTTAATACAGAGGTAGGCACAATTATTTAAAATTACTATAAATAAAGTGGGCGGTATTCGTCAAAGGGGTGTGGCAATGTAAGACAATTACTGTATCTTGAATAATAGTGACAGTAGGGTACAAAAATTTATTACTGGTGCAGAAACAATTAGAACAAATTTTTTCAAAAAATGGGCGTTATTCGACAAAGAGGTGTGGCAATAATAAAAAACAATATCTCGATTACTATTGACACTAAGATACTAAAATTTAGTACAGAGGTAGGCACCAGTATAAAAAATGACTGCCAAGAATATGGGCGGTGTTCGATAAAGGGGCGTGTCACAAAAATGCAAGGGTGGGTACAATCACGAAACATTGCGGTCACTTAAGTGGGCGTTATTCGACAAAGAGGTGTGGCAATATTAAAAACTCTGTATCTGGAATAATATTGACACTAGAGTACTGAAATTTACTAAGAGGTAGGCACACTTATAACAAATTTCGGTCAATTAAGTGGGCGTTATTTGACAAAGGGGTGTGACAATAATAGAAAAACACTATCTCGAATACTATTGACACTAGGGTACTGGAATTTAGTACAGGAGTATGCACAATTATTACAATTTACTGTCAATAAAGTGGGCGTTGTTCTACAAAGGGGTGTAGCAATATAAGGAAACACTATATCGAATACTATTGACACAAGGGTACTGAAATGAAGTCCGAGGAAGACACAATTATTACAAATAACTACCAAGGAATTGGGCGTTATTCGACTAAAGGGTGTGGCAGTGTTTGAAAAAAACTGTATAATATTGATACAAGGGCAATAAAATTTATTGTGGAATGGGTACCAACTAAAAAACTACATCATAAAACATGAATATATTTATGATAAAGAATAAAACAAATTAAGAATAATTAATATAATAAGATTTCCAAAATAATAATGTACATAAATAAATTATCAAATTTTACCACGATTAATAGGAAAAGTAATTTAAAATTATTTTTTACTTTGTAGTGATTTTGAAGTAGGTTTTTTTTTGTTAAAAAGTTTTTACTTGCAAATTGTTATTGTTTGTCATCTGTTGTTTTTTTTTTTTTTTTTTTTTAAAACAAAGATAAAAATCAAAATACTAAATCTAATCGAATTGGTTTCTTATTGCATTTAAAAAATTCTTATAAGGGTGACACCATGAGTTTCCGCCCCAGGTGACACCAAGCCTAGGAACGCCACTGTCTCACTCTCTTCTCTCTAAGTTTTTGGTCCTCGCATTAAAAAAATCAATAATGAATAAATGAATTAAACTCTAAATCTGAGCGAAGTAATTTACGTAGAAAACTGCCGATCTGGTAGTGGAGTGTTGACAGTTTGAGGAAAATTTACCTTTTTGAAAGATTCTTCTATCGTCTGTTAAGCTAAAATTTTTCAACATTTGAAATATTTTGGTTTCGTAGAACAAAAAAGGTATTTTTTAAATGGAAAATTTTGCACGAAGAGCATACAAAAAAAGTTGCATTACAAAATCATTGAAAATAAAAACAAATCAATAACCAAATTTAAAATCAATCTACAAATTTAAAATGTGTATTATATAAAAATGAATGGCGTCCATGTAACAGTCGTGTTTTTTTTTCACAATAAATAAATAATAGTGAATAATTTAATAATGTAATAATAATTACAATTATAATACTAATAATAATAATAATAGTGAATGCCATTAAAATTAAAAATTCTCGGCCAAGAGCTGTAAAAAGAAAATTGCAAATAAATTGCAAGAGGAAACTAATATTTTCGGAATAAATTTCAACCGATTCTGTGTTTTCTTTTACTGTACTGCGTTACATGCCAATTGAAAATAGTAGTTATTCCAAAGTGCCATACGGATCAGTTTCGAATTCGAGATGAATTTACTTCTTCATATGTTTTATCCGAAACGGATTGCGTTTTAAATTCGAAACTGATCCGTTTCCGTATGAAATTCCTCTAGACAACGGGAATCGCTTATTCTGCTTTGTCGAAATTATATTTATCTCGGAACGGACTCGATATTAATCCGTCTTGTGCTCTTTTTGTTTAATCGAAACGGACTCTTTTTTTTTAAAGAATTCAATTTGATAACAACTTAAAATCTGCCATTAATGTTAACGTTCTAACAATTATTTTTATGGTTTAGTAACGGGTTCGCAACGTGTTTGAAATGGATCCATCGAAACAAAAAATGGAAAATGGAGCTACCCGGGTAATTCGGGTACCCGGACACCCGAAAAAAGCTCGAAAAATATCGAGTTTTAACGAGGAAATTCTCAGACAAGCCAGTTGCCATATGCATGCCATTTTGGGAACTTTCTCCACAAGAGCTTTTATTTTAAGCCGTGGCGAACAAATGGATTTTTATGCATACAACAATGGGTAACTTCTCAAAAACTCGAGTAAAGAGCATAAAGTTTCAAATGCTAACACTGGACTGGACTAAAATAACGCAAAAACTTTGGGTTTTAAAATGTGACTCATTAAGTTTAAGTTTTTGGCTGTGCGGTTTTGAAAATAAACTTTCGGTTAAAATAAAATTTAATTTAATTTAAAATAATTGATTAAAACCAAAACCTGAGGGTTTTATTTTCAAACTGAATGAGTAACGTTTATAAACAATTTTGTTTGAAAAGTGGACTTCAGAAATTTAAAAAATGTTTATACATTAAGGCGCCTCACGCCCCATAGCAAAAAAAAGGTGTTCGACAGAGTTGCTCGAATTAATCCTTGGTTTATGTTATAATGATTCCCAAATATTTCGACTCTAACGTTGGCCATCCGTGAGCTGGAATGGTTGGAAATAACCTCTAAAAATCGAGTTTTTTTATAAATATTGGCTGTGTTTAGGAATAATAGGTATAAAAAAGTTCTTCGAATCTTCATAAAAAAAAAATTAAATTATTTCCGTGGTACCAAAAAATACGTGGATTTTCATGACTATTTTTTAAATTATTTTCACTAAAATTCAAATAACTTCATTATTTTCAATGCGGTTCTGGTTTTGAAGATACCGATGGAAAGGTGTGGATGCTTATATTGCAGAATTATTTTAAATTATATAATTATACATTATTAATTATATTAAATTGATAACCATTAAAAATTATATGTTTAAAAAATCATATATTGCAACAAACAAAAAACGAAAAAAAACTTAAAAATAATTAAGTTATTTGATTTTAAAGAAAAATATATGAAAAACTAGTAAGGTATATCTTCGACTCAGCCGCAGTAAAAATACCCCCACGGCCGATTCGTAATGGTACAAAATCTTAAATTGTAGCTCTTTTTGTGTGAGATTTTAAAAAATTTTACTATTTTGATGACGTCTAAAATACAATCATATCAAATTGTTATGATATAAAGTTTTCAATTAGGGGTTGCATGGGAGATGGGCGTGTTCTTGGGTGGTTTATACCAATTTTTCTAACACGCCTCAGTTTTGATATAAAATACACATATACTCAATTTTAGATCTGTAGCTTAAATATTATCGTATTTATAGAGTTTTCACTTTAATAGGTTGTATGGGAGGTGGGTGCGTTCGTATGCGGATGACGTCCGCCTTTCTTCCACAATTAAGTTTTGATATAAAATACAAACTTATCAACTTTTTTTCCTGTAGCTTAAAGAAAAGCCTTTTTATAGAGTTTTAAATTTTGGGGTTGTATGGGAGGTGGGCGTGTTCGTGGATGGATGACGCCCATTTTTCTAACACATCTCAATTTTTATACAAAAATAATAAATATCGTAAGTTTAATTTTGTAGCTTCGACAGAAGCCTATTTATATAGTTTTCAATATTAGAGTTGTATGGAAGGTGGGCGTGTTAGTTAGTGGATCACGCCCATTTTCGAACTCACCTCAGTTTTGACATAGATTATACAAAAACCAAGTTTAAGTTTTGGCTCATTCCACAGAAATGAGGAACGGAAACATGAATTCTAAAATGCATGTATTTGAAGTAATTTTTGGTTTTCGAATTGAAGTGGTATCTTAAGTTAGTCCTGCTGCAAAAATATTTTTAAATTAAATGCTTTTTTATATTATTTTGACAATTTAACTTAACAAACTTAAGAGTTGAAAAAAATTTTTAAAAATTATGATTTAATTTAAACGTTGAAATCAGTCATCTTTTGATACAACTTTAAAAAAAATAAGGTTAGTAATATTAAAAAATATATTAATGTTGTGTTAGAATAGTTTGTAATAATGATTGGTTACTGCGTTTTCAAAGTACAAAATATTTAAACTGAGTATTTTTTCTTTGTCACACCCGTCCCAAAAACGGCTATAGTTTTCCTAAGAAGCAACATGGGCTTATGATAAGAATGAAACTTTCCTAAAGTAAGGATGTTGATGTTTTACATAAATTTGTTTACTTTTTTCATTCAATAAATTATTTTTATTCTTAATTTCCGTAACAAGAATTTGGTCACACCCGGAACGGTTTTCAAAATTTTTTTCTAATAATGAAATTTTTGCAAGTATATGAATAAATTCTTTGATTAAAACAAGTTTTGTAAATTCATGTATAGCGAAATCATTTGTTTAGGTATTAATTTGATCAAAAATTCATGCGAAAAATTTTTTGCAAAAAAATATTTTTTTTTTTTAAATATATTAAAAACTTGAAATTATTTGTATAGGTATTAATTTGATAAAAAATTCATGCAAAAAATTTTTTGCAAACAAAAATTTTTTTTTTTAAATAAGTACATTAATTAAAAACATATTTTTTTGATTTAAGTGTCAAAAATATGCAAAAGTTATTATACCCATTTAGTTCTTATATATAATTCCCACATCATTCACACTCGTCACACCCGGGACAATCTTATGTCACACCCGTCCCATTTAAAAGTTTAAAAAAGAATGGTTATCGCCATTTTTTCAAAATATTTTTCACTGGTATTCAACAGAAAATATATTAAATTTGTCTATATGTAAGCCAAAAATGGTCTCATTGTGGCAGATGGACTAAATTTCAATGTTAAACTCAGAATTTTTAGTTTTTAAACTTGTGCTCGTCACACCCGTCCCAGGTGTTTAAGCGAATGTAACTATTAAACTAGTATAAATAATTGCATTATGTTTTAGCATTTTGAAACCTTGGGGCATCTTCTAAAATACCCTATAGTAAATTGCTAAAATTTTAACCGGTTAATACCATTTTCAGCACGATAAAGTAGTCAAAACGTCACACTCGTCTGTATGGAATGAGCCTTTTGTAGCTTAAATATTTGCTTCTTTATGAAGTTTTCATTATTGGGGTTGTATGGGAGGTAGACGTGGTTTTCATCCGATTTAGCCCATTCTCGAACTTGATCTTAGTTTTCAAGAAAAAAGCTTAAATATCGAATTTCAGCACGAAAGCTTCAAAATTACGGTTGTAATCGTGTCCACAGACAGACGGACAGACAGACAGACGGACATGGCTAAATCAACTCAGGTGGTGATGCTGAGCAAGAATATGTATACTTTTCTATACCTACCATGCCTCCTTATGGGCGTTACGCGTGGGCAGGCGCGGATACAACGGTGGTAAAGGGTGTAATTACCCCCTCCCCCCAAGAACTTTTAAATACTTTACTTTTTAATACTATACTTGGAAAAAATAATTGTGCCCATAGTTTAAGGGTACTTTTATGTATACATAAGCGATTCTGAAGGCGTTTTTTGAAAGAATACTACAAAAATATGGTCAGAGACATTGTTAAACTCTAGTTTTTTTTTCATTTCAACAATTATTAAAGTATATAAAAAAAACTTTGTTTTTTTTTGTTTTGTGACGTCATTTGCGTGTAAGTGCCGTTTTTATGAAGCGATGCAAGGAGAGTAGGACCATTTTGCTTGGAGAATAACAGGACCTGTAGTCATCTGCAAAAAACAAAATATAATTATATGTAAAGCAAATACTTATGTCGAGGTAGTAACTTCGCCTTTTTTTAAAAATGAGCCTGAAAATAAAGTTATATTTCGTTCTAGTACTCAAATTTACAGCCATTTTTTAAACAATAAACTTTAAAGACGCGTTATATTCTTACAAACAAAAATTAAAAAAAAAATTGAAGTCTCTACCTCAGCGTAAGTGTTTGCTTTATAATAATTATATTTTTGCAAAATATTAACGATTAGTTTAAAAATGCCCTTTATATGAAATCATTGGCCAAATAACATTTATTTTGATTTGTAATGAGCTCAATTAAGATTTTGGCAATGCAGACAAGAGTTGCCACTTAAAATATTTTATTCTTCTTAATTTTTACTGAAAACCTGTCAAACTTTTTGCAACCTATGTGCCAACAAATTTTACCATAAAAACAATACGTGCATTGTTAATTTCAGTTTTCACTTTATAAATTTTCAAAAAAAAAAAGAAAGTTCAAACAATGTAAAATCCAATAGTTTGTTTTTACTTCAATTATTTCATCATCAGTTAAATTATTTTTTAGAAATATTTCAGCTATAGTCCTTATGAAAATATTATTTACATCTGCAATACTTTTTGTCATATATGTTATATAACAGGGCTGTTTTGAAGTGTATTAATATTAGGTTAATGTTGCTAAAATTGTATCAACTGCGCAAATAATTTGTTGCATACAATTATTTTTGTTTGAGTTAATGCTAAATTGTTTGGAATTCTGAAATTTTTCAAGCCTACTTTAACTTCATCTTTATATAAAAAGGCGTAGGGAAAACAGTTCATTAATTCTTTTTTTACATGAATTAGAGGGTGGAGAAGGAGTGCCTCGACTTTTTTATACAACTATAAATAAGCAAACAAAAATTGGTCGATTTTCGACCCGAGGCGGTACTAGTAATTATAATTACAACAAACCAACCAAATTACCACAACCGACTTTCATGAAATAAAACTGCCACGTTTAGTCCACTTTTAGTAAGGAACTAATTCAAATTCAATTATTTCATGAACTTCAAATTTGGCAGTGTAAATAGGCGAGCGAAACTAATGTTAATGATATCAACACCGTTTTTACTCTTTGTAATAATGACATTTTTCCACTAATTTCTAAAACGTTTGATATCTTGCTGAGCTGAGCGAAGTTTTTCTACACTGCGACGATTAAAAATATGGTTACGTTCAACTATGCAACAAGAAGGATTGAAAGGACTCGCATTATTGCATATACTTGAGATATTAAAATAAATATTTACGAAGTTATTAATAATTTCACGATGATTTTGCCATATAATATTTTCTCTATCTAATGACTATCTAATAACACAGAGTAACAAAATGAATCTTTATAAAAGGTGCAGAGATCTCGATAAACAATCCCGAAGCATTTTGGCTGCTGATTTCAAATATGGACTCCGTTTTTCTCCATCAGCTCGAGTTTTTGAGTTATAGTTCTTTTTCTGATAATTTTCTTATATCTATTATATTGATCTACCGATTTGTATTACTTTGACTAATTTCAGTGAAGAAATACTAGACTTTTCAATTTTAGCACATTCAATAACAATATTTTTGGCAGTTTCGAAGATATCGACGTTCAAATTCAAAAAAGTTTCACAATTTTACGTAGGCTGCTCTTTCGAAACACTTGTATCTTTGATATTTTTCAACGAATTTACAAAAACTTTTTTTTACTTGGTAGAAAATCTTTGAAATTTTAATGAACATTTTAGTTTTTAGTTTTTTTTATTTTCTTGCATATTTTCAAAGAAATTGAACAACAAACAGTTTTTAACATGCCATTTTATTAAAATTTACTTCAAAAAGTACGTAAGTAGAAAAGAGTTTTATATAAAAGTAGTGAGCATTTTAATAAAATTGAACGTACAAGACTGTTTGTTTTTTCAATTTCTTTGAAAAATATGCATATGTCTATTTGTAAAAAGACTAAATTTTTTCAAATCGAAAATGTGTCTTTGATAATTTACCCCCCCCAACATTTTTTTCCAGATCCGCCCCTGCGCGTTGGGGTATAAAAATTTATGAAAATCCGCATTAACTTGGTCCTACCGGAAAAATTTTATATATTTTGATGCAGATTGAAAGAACTTCTTGATATCTATTATTTCTGACCGTTATTCTTTATTTTCAACTATGTACCACTCCAGCCAATATTTAAAAAAAAAAACTCAATTTTTAGAGGTGATTTCAAACCATTCCAGCTCACGATGGAAATCGCTAGAGTCGAAATATTTGGGGAACTATCATAACATAAACCGAGGCTTATTTCGAGCAACTGTGCCGAACAACTTTTTTTCGTGGGCGCCTTAAGCAGGGACATAACATTCGCGGCAGGGAAAACAGACCTTTTTTAAAAATTCATAATTCAGTCAAAAACAAATAATAATAATAAATAAATATAAATAAATAAATAATAATAAATTTACTAAAATACAAAATTATAAAAAAAGTCAATTTAAAAAAACGGCCAATGTCATGTCCCCCGTTAATATACATACTATTATTTTGTATATTATTTTAAACGGAAGGGTTTTTATTGAATACCTTTTTCGGTTTGGATAAATGTTGAAACCCTTAAAATTAAAAAGTTTAATTTAAACCATAAGTTGCGACATTGTATCATTTTCGAGATAAGTAATAATTTTTTAATAATTATTTGCTAAGAACTGTATTGCATTCATATAAAATTCAATAAATTTGTATACATTTTATATTGCTTGCTTAATATTTGTTTGTTCTTATAAAAAGCTTAATTTCATTGTATTTCTAGATGCCCTTCTTGCCGATTTACAAAAAAGTGTTCCTGGCCATCATCAAAATTTGGCTTCAGGAGTGAGATCAGTGCAGCAACATAAAACCGAGCAAGAACAATATTATGGTGCAACGCCGGGGTATGGAAGTCTTAAAGGAAAAGCTGATTCACAATCTGTAATAAAGATCTGTATATATTTTGAATAAAAGTGAAATTTAAGGGTATTTTTGTTTTAAATATAGCCTAGTTATCAGGACCAATATGCTTCAATTGAGACAAAAACATCTCCACTGGCTCACTCACAAAACAGTTCAATGGGGAGAGTAACATCAAATCAAGCCTACCCGTATCGGGGCCAAATTACATATGCACCAGGCGGTGGTTATAATAGTTCTGTTATATCGTCGCAGACCCAGAATCAAGCGCACAATAATACGAACAGTATGTCGGAGTTGGACTCACTTCTACAGGATTTGAGCAGTGCTCGTTTCAATAATTTTGAGAACAAAAAAGGTTTGTTTTTATAAGAGTTCAGTCAGTAAAATATTTTATTCGCTAGCATAATATGGGCTACAAGGGTATATAAATTTATTATTAATGATCTTGGATTGTTTGAAGGCTAAATTTGTGTGAATTACAACTTGTAATTTACAAGTAATAACATCAACTTGTTTCACTGCTTTTACCGATTTTCTTATATATATATTATTCGACAGGCTACAATCACAATACAATAATACGGTAGGCTCATATTAATATAGCAGTTTAAAAGTAAAATTTAAGACTGACAAAGCTATGAGTCTTAATTGCCAAATGGCAAAGGCAAAAACAACAACTAAATAAAGCTTCAATTCGCCAAACAGCTAACTTTAAACCCTATCTCACTTCTTCTCTAATATGCAATCCATACGTTTACTGCCTTTTCGTGAAGGCGTTTTAGTACTTGTATATCAGAAAAATTGAAAGTGTGCATTCAGCCCATACAATGTCTGTATCGAAAATTTTAATTTATTCAAAAGTATTTAAAGTATTGGGAGCCGGTATTTTGACCTGATCATCATCAGAATCTATATCGATGGCCTCATAAAATTAAATTGTTGATAAAACAAGTACGATAACGAAAACAAAGCAATTTTTGGTTTCGATTTTAGATGACAATTAACATATCGCTCATTTCGTGCGAGACTGTCACAACCCAAATTTGGAGTTTTAAAAAAACAGACTATTTTATAAAATTTATATCTGGAATAATTGAAGAAAAATTATGCTATAAAATTAATAACGGAATGGTTATTTTATGTAAAAATATTATTTAAATCTTTAATTTTTGATAAACGGTATCGGATATAATAAAGGGTGGGATGACATTACGTCCACGGACATAAGGTCCATGGATATTATGTCCACTCTACACGGTCATAATGTGCTTGGACTTTATGTCGCTTTTGAAACGGACATTATGTCCATGGACCTTATGTCTTTTTCGCATTGGCAGCACGGTTTATATGAACAGAGGGTTGCTTCCGCCGTTTACCACAAACTGCAGTCTATCAGTCAGATAGTTATCCATTTACGAACACGCCCACCTCCCTTACAACCCCAAAATTGAAAACTATAAAAATAGGCTTCTGTCGAAGCTACAAAAGTAAAATTAGATATTTATTATTTTTATAATAAAACCAAGATGTATTAGAAAAATGGGCGTCATCCACCGATGAACACGCCCGTCGATGTTCATACAACGGTGTTCATACAAACCATAATATTGGAAACTCTATAAATAGGCTAACATTTAAGCTACAGACCTGAAATTGGGTATTTGTGTATATTATCTCAAAATTGAGGCATGTTAGAAAAATTGGCATCAACCACTCAAGAACACGCCCATCTCCCATGCAACCCCTAATTGAAAACTTTATATCAAAACAATTTGATATGAATGTATTTTAGACGTCATCAATATAGTAAAATTTTTTAAAATCTCGCACAAAAAGAGCTACAATTTAAGATTTTGTACCATTACGAATCGGCCGTGGGGTATTTTAACTTCGGCCAAGTCGAAGATGTACCTTACTAGTTTTTTTATAAGTACCTCATGGTCGACGCATTCAAAAGCTTTTTGAAGGTCCAGGAATAGGCCTCCGACCTCTGCACATCCTTAATAAAGATTCGCGCATATGTCCTCTACGGCTTGAATGAGTGCAGGCTGCGTTCCAGATTAGCAGCGGAATCCATACTGATGTCTGTACAGTAAGCCGATTCTGTCTATATGAACTGCAATTTGTTGTTTCATCATTTTCTCTACAACGTTGTTGATAATTGGCAGAACTGCGATTGGTCTATAGTTCTTTGGATTTTGTTTTCCACCGCCTTTAAATATGGGAAAAACTTTTTGTAATTTCATTTTAAGAGGGTACACACCAGTTCTTATAATTGTAGAAAAAAAGTGTCGCAAAAGTTCCGCGCAGGGTCGGGATGAGTTTTTTAGAACGGCTGCCGGTATTTGGTCAGCCCCATTGCTCTGTGGGTGTTCAAATTAAGAATGATATTTTCAAAGTCTTCGGTGAAAGCTTCATTAAAGTGGAAAGTTTCTCGTGCGGTACTGAGTGTTCCAAACGCGTTAATATCATCATCGTTGGCGCGTTCGACAAAAGCTTTGTTTAGCGAGTTTGCCACCTCTACGCGGTCTTGCAAAATTGTGCCATCAACATTTTCAATAGTCTCGACTGCTGTATTTTTGCGTTTGCGATTGAGGAGCCCATTGAGAACTTTCCATGTGTTTTTTATATCGCCCTTGACGTCTAAGAGTCGCTTAATGTAATACGCATCAGAGAGGTGTAGATTGGTAAACTCTTCAAGTCGAAGCCTTGGATCATGCCAATGTGGTTGGCGCTCGAGTTTTTTATAAAGGTTGGATTTCTTTCGCACCAAGGCCTTGAAATTATCATTGACCCATGGCGCCAAGAGGTACTTCACCTTGACGCTGGCAGTGACTTGTGTCTTGTTTGAGTTTATTGATTTCAAAATAATACGCCCGATTTTCTCCTAGACAGCATTCGAATCGGATAGTTTAATATTTCGTTTCTCATTATTTCGAGGTCAGCTTGCAATTGATCCGCTATTTTTTTTATAATCATACAAGGCAGCAAATAATGTTGTGGTCGCTCAGCGGGCATTCAATAGACGCGACTTCAACTTCGGCAATATTTGATGTTATGCAATCAATTGACGACATGGATATGGGCCGTGTGATAAGACTGTGACACATGCGTAGGCAGTACGTAGCAACTAAATTGTTAAGCGATCTGGCGAAGATGATAGGCAGTCAATGTTGGAGTCGCCAGCTAGGATGCAATTCTAAGCTGTTTTTCTAATAGTTCAAGGAATGTGCTTGATGAACATTTCGGCGATCTATAGAATCCAACTACCATTAGTGATTTACCATTGTCTGTGATTGCCTGCAGTTTTATTCTTATAACATGGCATTAAGATTCGTTGAGCACCTCTTCAAGCGTGAACTGAAGTTTCTCGTCAATAAACATCGATAGCCCACCATGGCTATCTCCTCTACAGCAGTGAAGACTTGTATAACCAGGAATTTCATAGAGTTGTATAACGTTCTCCGCAAACCAGGTTTCCTGAATGCACATTATTCGATGAGGTTGTTGAAATAATGATATTTCCGTACGGAACGCATTAAACTTATGAATACCCGCGATGCTTCTTGCATTAAAAGAAATTATGTTAAAAAAATTGTTTTGTTTACTCATATTGTTATCGTATTCTGTGATGTTATTATAATAGTTCATTATTTGATATGAAAATGTATAAATGGGTAATTAGATTTGTATATACTTGTTAGATATATGCTGCCTGTCAAAGCAATTTGTTAGCTGTTGGCGAAGACGGACATTCGCGTTCATCATCACTTGTGATTTGATCGGCGTCAGCAACAGCGGCACTGCGAATAGTGTTATTTGACCGCGCTTTAGCTGCTAGGAGCAGCTCATCCACACGACGATAGCTGCTGATTCTCTCAGCGTGCGAGTTTTCAGCTCATTTTGCAAAGATGGTATTACCTTTGGTGTATACGAACTAGTATCCCACAATTTTTAGCGACTTTGCGTGGCCAAAAAGCTTCAAGGTGTCTCTTGTTAGAAAATCATTCACAAAAATTTTCGTTTTAGAACAGGGTCCTTTTTTATTTTTTTTTTGCCGCCAGCAGTTGCATTTTCTCTTCATGAGTGTGAAATTTCACCACCACGGATTTCAGTGCTGATGGGTTAGCGCCGGCTCTGTTAACACGACCGCCAAAGAAGTAAGCTTGTGCTATGTCTCTGTTGCTGACTGGCACTTCCAGTATTTTTAAAAGTTCAGTAGCTTGCTCACTTGCTGTTCTTTTGTTGCTAGTGTCTTCTAAGCCTCGCAATATGACATCGTTTTTGACTCTGTCTTCTGTTAGGTATTCAACCGTAGACTTAACCTCAATTAATTCGGCGCGAAGTTGCAAGTTGTCTTTGGTCAGTTTTTCGATGTCCGTTTTTACTGCAGCCATGTCTCTCACTAAGGTGTCTAGCGGACTAAGTTTATACATAAGTGCTTGGAATTGCTTTGAGCTGAACCTGACCTGATAGCGTCAGGTTTTGCTTGCTGGTACGCCTCTTATTACCCATTCTTAATGTAAAGTTTTTTTAATTGATTTTAAAGTAAGAAACTTGGTAGTTATAGATTTTAATGTAATTATTTTAATGAAGGTAGAAACATTTTTTGAAGAGCAAAATTGCTAACAACTGTTGACATTTGAGCAGAGTTGCCAACAACCAACTTGACCTTCAACCAACGGACCTTCTGTCCGGTTTGCTTTGGACATTATGTCAGTTTCGAATAAGACATAAGGTCCATAAACATTATGTCTGTTTGAAACGGACATAATGTCAATGGACCTTATGTCGGTGGACGTTATGTCATCCCCCCATAATAAATATGTTTCCGTCAAACATTTTTTCATGATTATCTCTTAAATTTTAAATTTTGAGTTGTGGCAGTCTTGCACAAAATAATCAGTATGCAGAGTTAACTGTGTAGCAGAGCCATCTAGATGATATGATATATAAGCAGAGCCATCTACACGTCAATATTATTAAACTTTGTAACATCTTAATATATAAAAGACAAGCGTCCTGCTCCGTGCCCTATATCGTAAAACATGTTCAGCCTGTACCAGAACCTGTTGTAAAATTATCTATTTGAAATCTTTGTACGTACTATACTTTTTAGAACCTGTTCAGAATGGACCAGAACCTGTTATTAAATTATGTATTTTAAATCTTTGTACTTTAAGACTATCGTCATTTTCCTCAACTACTATACATCAAACATCATGTCTTGCTATTACAGTGCTTCTTAATTAACAGAACCGCAACCTATTCGGTCTGCATAAACTAAACAGCAATTATTACATTCAGTGACGTTAGTGTCAATTGGAATTGCTAGAATTAAATCACAATGTTCGGTCTTCTGATCCAAGTTTTAGCGATTGGCTACTCAAGTTAGGAAATGGAGATGAAGATATCATAGAAATTCCAGATTATTTTGTCGTGGACAATTTTTTTGAGCTTATATTCCCATCATTTAAGCAATAAAAAGATTAAAAAACATCCCTCTGATTTTTACATGAGCTGCTTTGCTTTTGGCAGGCTTTCTAATATAATGGACAAAACCACGATAACGTTGTATTATAATATTTTAGTTCAGCTAAAACAACCGGAGACAAATGCAAAAGCGTTATTTATGCAAATGTTATTATAAAAAAAAAATTATGGTGATCGTGGCGTACAGGTTAAGTGTGTGGCTTAGTACGCTCGGAGCCCGAGTTCGATCCCCATTCGCAGCGAAAAGTTTTTTCAATAAAACATTTTTCAATGTTTTGACCAATGACAATGGCAATCCTCAGAGAGTAAATAATGCCATGTAAAGCTTCTTGAGAACATGAACTTTAGCCGTTCGGAGTCGGCATAAAACGTGTAGGTCCAGTTCTCGGTTAATTGTGTGCAAACATTTAATAACACACATAACACAATTGATGATAAGAAGCTCGGTCAAAGTCCTTTCAAGGGCTGAAATGGCCAATTTGTTTTTTTTTTTTTTTATTATAAAAAAAAAATTATACTTTGCACACCAATCACAATAATCACTTCTTTTATGTAAAATTTATTAACACGCGATATAAAAAAATTGAAGGGTTCTGATGGGCATAAAATCGAAAATCTAACTAAGTTAAACGTTTTATATCTCCCTAAAAATATTTTTGTCATGTTGGCACAACTTCACTTCATAGCACCAACCTATTTGATTTTAAAAAAAAACTTTGGAAAATAAAAAAAAAATATTTTTCCGAAGTGTCCAATATAATGGACAAGTCCATTGAAAGGGTTTAATAGATTTTTGGCGATGCTTTGAGTCCGAATAACATCAACCGTTATTCCAAAATTGCTATCCTGTACCCAAAAAATTCCGATGTGAACGAAGTCAACGAGCAAGTTCTAAATATTTTAGTTGGTGACACAGTGAGAGATTTGAGCACGGATTAAATTGAAGACAGTGATGATAACGATAAACAAAATTACCCTGTCGAGTTTTTGAATGAATTTTATCCTTCAGGAATGCCACTGCATAAGTTAAACCTCAAAATTGGAAGTATTATAATACTTCTTCGAAATTTCCATACCAAAAGAGATATCTGTAATGGAAGGTGGTTAGTTTTGAAAAACCTAAAAACTTAATTAATCATCGCACAAGTATTGACAGGTGCACTGGCGAACATTAAATAGTTTTCATACCTACAATTGATTTGGCCCCGACAAACACAGATTTGCCTTTCACTCTCCGAAGGCGACAATTTCCAGTTAAACTGACATTTTCAATGACCATAAATAATTGCAAGGTTAAATATTGCAAAAAGTAGGAGTTTTTCTAAAAGAACTGGTATTTAGTCATGGGCAGTTTTAGCGGGCTGATGATGTAAAACTAAGCATTATAGATGGCAAGGTACAAGGTTAATTGGTTAAAATTCTAAAGCATGGTTTTCACTATGTCAATTTCAATGGTCAGTTGTTGTCAGTCACATGAAAAATGCCAACACGTTGTCATTTTTTTCTGTTTGGCAATGGCGAAAAATAGGAAAAACTGATCTCTTCACATGTTTATAGCAAAAATTGCAAAAAAAAATTTTATTTATGTGATTTTTTAAACTTTTAAATTTCATGTCAAACAAAAAATGACTAAGTGAAAACCAAGCATAAGAATTTTTTTACTAGAAATGTTGTATATACGGAAGTTTTATAAAAATAATTTAATAAACATGTTTTCAAATAAAAACCTTTGTATATAAATCCAATAAATTTTTTGTCGCATTTTGTACTCTAAATGGTTCCTTCCCGTCGTAGGACGGGCTTTTACACTAGTTTATATATATAAACCAAACGAACTTCACAGTAGTTGCGAAAGCTTCAAGCAAACCACCCTTACTTTACTGCATTTGCGAAAGCTCAAAGCTTGAAGGTTTCGTGACTATAAAAGAGCGATCAAACTGCGGAACTGTGTCATTTTGTAAAACACGGTCTTAGCAGCAGGTAACTTTCCACTAACATTAAATGACAGATCAGGAGCAGTGTTCGCTAGTGGTCGGTTGAACAGCGCAAAGCTGGTCACCTACCACTAACAAAGCATTGCCCTGACTCTAACATTAATTTTATCAACGGTGTGTGCTAACTAAAAGTTGAACAGCGAAAGCTGTTCGCTTGCCCTTAGCAAGACATTCTTTGATAACTTTTTATTTGTAGAAATCTTTGCTGAACAGCGTAAAGCTGGTCGCAAAGATGGCACACAATTTATTTGTAATCTTTTAAAACTCTCGCGTCATGTTGACTATGTTGAACGGCGTAAAGCCGGTCGCATGTTGGACACAACGACGTTCCAAAATGGTTTAATCGTTCTTTCTTTATTTTTAGGTTCTACACAATTTTTTCACTACACATTGAAATCTAATCACACAACTTTAAATTCTACACTTTATACAAAGCATTGTAATTTTACACCTATTTTTTTTAATAAAAACTAAACTTGCACTGCTAAAACTGTAATTTTTGCCTTTCACTTATTTTTTAAAATTGATGTGCTCTTTTGTCTATTTTTGTGTTTGTGTTGTGCTGCCATTCCTAGTCATATAACAATTTAATGAAATAATTTCATAAATTATAAAGATAGTAACACAATATTTATTTATTTATTTAAAATTAACGTTTACATGTTGGACATAGTCTTTTAAATGCAATAAGAATTAACAAATTGTCAACAATTTATAGTATAGATAACCAAAAAAATACATACTAGTAAAGCTTAGAATTAAGTTATAAAAAAAGAAATGATTTGAATAAGCAACCCATTATAACAACAGGACACAAGTAAGTAACAAATCAGGACTTAAGAATAAATTATGTTAATGTTGATAGAAAGATGTAGACAGTATTAAGAAAAGTGTAGACAAATTTCTTGCTTAAAGATGTGCTTCTTCTGAATTCCACAATCTGATTGCATTCACGAAAAATAATCTGTTGGAGTTTAAATAATTATAAACAGGGATAGTGAGGTTCAGATTTCTATTAGATCTACAAAATTGAAGCTTCTCATATAGGTAAATGGGTGTTTTAGAATGTATCAAATTATAAAAGAATATGCAGTTTCTAGCATTTTTCAAAATACTAACCGGATATAGCAACGCCGGGTATCGCAAGTCTACTTAATAAAAAGCAAGTTAATTTTGTTCCTTGCACTTTCTACAAGTGAAGATTTGTAATCAGTCACATGGGTAATTTGATTACCCATGTGACTGATACGGTCAAACCTCCGAAGGCCATAAACATACCTTACTGCATTGTTAAAAGCATGTTGAAGCTTTAGTTTGGATCTGGAATCAATTCTACTGTATACAACATCTGAGTAAGACATAATAGGCATTATGAGCTGCCGTTCTAACTTTTTTCTAGTTGCAATAGGAACAAATGACGCAGTCCACCTTAAGTTTCGCAGGACATAATAGACCTTACTTACAACAGAATTGATATGGTTTACGCAGGAAAGTGAGGTGTTACTGTGGTAACCAATTGTTCTGCTGTTGTTCAGCAGCACTGACATTCGCTACATAAGGTTCGGTTTGTTGATCATGATCAAAAAGCAAATAATGTTTTTTGATCAAACAGCATAATCCCTAACATTTTATTCCGTTCTCTTTCTTAGGCGTGGTAGTGATTGTGCGTGTGTTTGAGTCGAAGAGCGAAATGCGGAATGGAGAGAAAAAATGTTTAGGTACGCGCGATTTTTATTCGTTACGTTTAAGGTACGATTTTTTCCATTCTCTGCTCAGAACCATTCGACATTCCCAACAATTTTAAGTGCAGGGCCTTTTCTCCAGATGAACTATAAAATAAAGCTATTTGGTGAAAGCCTAATCTCGCGTAATAACAATTTTAGTTAAATTGTGACATTTTTCAGCGAAGTTAGTGCCGCACCCAATACCAGCGAATGCGATAGAATTTCTATGTCGGAAAATATCTCCGCTCCTCGGTCTCAGACAGTTTCTTCCGGTGCCAAAACCATCCTTCCATCTAAAAAAGACCACAATAAACCTACAAGTAATAAGAGGAAAAATAAAAATATCAAGCGGCGCAAGGCGTCTTCAAACACTTTACAGGCTATGCAGTCCTCAGCTATAGCTTCAGAATTAAATAATGAAGTTATGTCTTCATCGCCATCAATTAGTGCTTCATTGACTAATAGTCACATTACAACTCAGCCCAATAATGAACTATATTTCAATTTGAGGGCAGTTTCGAGGAGAAAATAATATTTATTTCACGCCCTCAGCCCGACACAACTACTGAAAATTTTTTGACGATTGTCAAACAAAATAATTTTATACGTAATAGTACATTCTGTTCATGAACAGAAATAGTAAACAAACCTTCCCACGCTTCCTTCATTTTTACAATTGCAGCTGAAGAGTTTTCAACTGTTTTAAACTCTAAGTTATGGGGCGGAAAATATTTTCGTTTCTGAGTTTAAGTCTAAAAATAAGTTCGGAAGGTCGAATAATATCGTCCAACAGGCCCAAGAAACTAAATAGGGCTATCTCTTTACTATCAAAATGTAAGGGAATTACGTTATATGACACGTGACATATTTTTGTCAACTAAGAATTTTTCAGAACTGAAGAACAATTTTTCAGAACTGAAAAACGAAAAACTTTTCGCGTTAACTGAAACGTGGCTCATTACTGACTTGGAATTGTTTGACAATAGTTTCCAAGTTTTTAGAAAGGACGGATACGCTGACAGTTCTTCTGCTGTGGGTAGTGGTTTCTTATTAGCTGTAACGAACTCCTTTGTTAGTTCCTTTATTGATATTCCTTTCTCTTCTAATATCGAATTAATATGCGTTAAGGTTAATTCCAATATATATGTTGTTAACCCGTACATTCCTCCAAAGAGCAGTTCTGACGTCTATGCAAACTTTACAGATGGCATAGAATACATTATAAATTTACTTGACGTTAAAGACGACATTTTATTGTTGGGCGATTTTAATTTGTCTGACTTAAAATGGCATTCTTCTGACGATGATACATATATATGTGCATCTAATTCAAAGGCGTGACAAGAACATATACAGTGGTTCAAACGACTAACCGGACAACGCAGTGAGCGACTTTAAATGCCATTTTTTTAACAAAAACCCTAGTATAAAATACGGAAAGTTGAACAGAATGTTTTATTATTGTTTTAACTTTTGTTTGGTACAAAGAATTTACCAAAAATATACTCCAATTTCATTCAGTTCGCAAAAATATAAAAAGTCTTCTATTTAAGGGTCAAACGTCTAACCGGACATTTAAAATTAGGCATGTTGTTGTCTTTAAAAAAGAATTCAAACCCAATTTGTATTGATTCCGCTCATTGTTTTTTGTCTTCGGTAATCGCTACTACAAAAAATTCTACAATATTGCAAAAACGCACGCACACAACATTCGAAATTTGGCCGCTTATTATACGGCAATACTGTGAAAGTAAAACTATTCGCTAAATCGGTGATATCGCTGTTCGAAACCATTCTACGGTCCACGATATTATTGAAAAAGTATCGTGACGACTTCCAAATCCTCAATAAAAGTCGGGAGGGTCAAGGCAAAACACTAGGTGACCGTGATGAGTGCCAAATTATCCTAAAAATAAAAAACAATTCATTCCAATCCGCAAACGAGCTGAAAAATTATGCAAAAGAAGTTAAGGAAAGGACTTATGTGTGTAAACTATTCGTAACACACTTCGTAAGAATGATTTGCATGGAAGAATTGTGCGAAAGAAGCCGTCCATTAGCCCAAAAAACAAAAGACTATGACTTCAGTTTGCTAGAGAATACTTGCTTAAAAATTATGCTCTTTGGGATACGGTAAGTAAGGTAATATGTAAGAAATTAGGTTAAATGCAAGTGGTATGTTTTATTTAAGGTACTATATACTGACCAACGCAAATTCAACTTGGACGGTTTAGACGTAGGGCTTAGGTATGGCGACAACCAAACACCGAGTTTAAAAGCAAAAATACTTGTACTACAATGAAACATGGAGGTGGTTCTGTGATTGTTTGGGAGTGTATATCTAGTGCAAGTGTCTGGAATCTAGTGTTTATCGATGGTAAAACGGATATATACTATACCTTAACATATTAAGGCAAATTTAAGCCTTTAAAAAAAAAAAAAAACAAAAACAAATTGGCCATTTCAGCCCTTGAAAAGACTTTGACAGAGCTTCTTATGATCAATTTTGTTGTGTGTGTTATTAAATGTTTGCACACAATTGACCGAGAACTGGACCTACATGTTTTATGCCGACTCCAAACGGCTAAAGTTCATGTTCTCAAGAAGCTTTACATAGCATTATTTACTCTCTGAGGTTTGCCATTGTCTGCAGAGAGGTGGTGACCGATCAGAAAAATTTTTTTATTGACAAAACTTTTCGCCGTGGCTGGGGATCGAACCCGGGCTCCGAGCATGCTACGCCACACACTTAACCTGCATGCCACGGTCACCAACATGGTACAACTATGGTACATAACAGCCCCAAATTATTGCAAACCGGTCCCCCATCGCCTGACATCAACGTCGTTGCAAATGTATGGAATGAAGTGGGTAAAAGGATCTACAACCCAAGCGTTCGAAACATAGCTCAGTTCAAGGAGGAATTTATCAAGGAATGGAACAGCATTCAACAAATGTTTGAAACTTGTTCCCCTCCATAAAAAAACGTTTTTAAGCTATAATAGATGCAAAAAGTTCCTCAACAATGTATTGATATAATGAATTTAACAAGAATTTGTTTGTGTCCGATAAGACGATTGACCCTTAAAAAGGGGTTTTTTTTATATTATTGCTAACTGAATGAACTAGGAGTACATTTTTGGTAAATTCTTTGTAACAAACAATATTTAAAGCAACAATAAAACATTCTGTAGAAATTTCTGTATTGCAAATATCGTCTTTTTCCTAAAAAAAATTGCTTTTTAAGTAGATCACTGCGCTGTCCGGTTAGTCGTTTCAACCACTGTATTTGTTGATAATATCCCAGCGGTCAGAATAGGCCTGAATCAATACATTCTCTCAGGCCTGAGGGGTAATGGTAAGGCCTGAGAATTCAACACACCTCTTGATTTCCTTTTCCCATATAAATGTCATACTTACGGAATACCTGCTATAGTATAGCGTTAACTCAGGCCTGAATATCCCTAAGAATATTCCTCCGAAAATTCAGGCCTGAGTGAATGCTTAAATATCAGGCCTTCTATCAGGTCGTCCCAAGCCTGAAAATTCAAATGAGAATGGAAATAGCAGATATATCATTCACCGAAGCCGAGCTGCAGTTCGTCTTCGGTGTCATGAGCATTGTTTGAATTATTTTAATGGATTTAAGTTTTTAGAACTTTTTTACAAAATAATTCAAATTTTTGTTTTGTTTTGAGAATGAAAAATGACGCGTCGATTACTTTTCATTTTTGTATTTTTATTTTGAAAAAATTTCCCAAACTTGTTTGATGGCATTACGACTTCGCTTCTAATCTCAGCCGTTGCTCAGGTGTCAACACGAAACAAAATCAAAAATACTTTTGAGGGATATTTGGGTTAACTGAAAATGCTCATAAACGTTTGATAGCATTACGCCTTCGCTTCTAAACTCAGGGATATCTTCAGGTCTGAGATCGACACAAAACAAATTATTCAAAGGTTAGACAATTTTAGGGAAGTTTTTAGAAAGCTTAAATGCAAATGCTTATTCTGAAATCAGCTATGATCTCATGCCCGAATTTTCGAAGCAAAATAGAACTGATTTCATGCCAGATTTTATCAGGTATGACAAAAGCTGACCGCTGGGATATGTTATGTTTACAACAAGTGAGTTTTATTTATAATAGTCTTAATCGACTTCTTGACTTAGTTTTAACTACAGATAGTAACAAAGTCATTGTTAAGCCTTCCATACTCTTACATTTGTTGATGAATACCATCCACCATAGAATATTTGGTATAAATCGAATAGAGAAAATATAGTAAATTCAAATTCCATACACAAAGCTTATGAATTCAACAAAAAAGCTGACTTTTTGAAGTTAAACAATTTGATTCATAGCAAACTTAATGTAATTTTAGAAGATTACTTCATAATTCCATTAATTATTTTTATATGGAATCCTTTTCTATGTTTTCACAATCTGTACCATATAGCCTCAAATTTACGAACAATTCTACGCACCCCTGGTACACAAAGGAATTAAAAACACTTCGCAACAACAGGAACAGGGCATGGAAGAACTATGTCTGTAGCATGGAGTCAAATGACATAGAAACTTACAAATGTTTTTTTCTGAAATTTGAGAATCACTCACCTAGGCTATATCATGAATATTTAGACAATATTAAGTTGAGAATATTGTCTGATCGAAGGAAATTTTGGGGATTTATAAATACAAAAAAAAAAACCGATGGATTCCCTTCATAATTTTAAACTCTTGACGGATTTACATACGATCCCGTCTTAATATATGGCCTATTTGCTACTCTTTTTAAAAAATCATTCTGTTTCGATTTCTTCAACCCTGATGTTGGGTATTTTGATTATATGAGTTCTGCACCCAAGGTTTCTTTGGAATCAACATCTATTACTGCTGAGGATATTTTTAACTATATTGGGTCGATCGATGATGATTTAAGTGCAAACCCGATGGAATTCCTGCCGCTGTGTTAAAACAATGCGGTTCTATTTGGTGTCAAACACTTCCTTTGTTATTTAATAAATCTAAAAATTAAAGCCTTTTTCCTCAATTTTGGAAAAAAGTTATATAAGCCCCATTTAAAAAATGGTTGAAGGAATGATGTTTCTAATTACAGGCCCATTGCTAAACTATCAACGATTTCAAAACTTTTTCAGAGAGTTGTGTATGATCGGGCTAAGAGATACTGTGGTGCAATCATAACAACTTGTCAGCATGGTTTTGATAATGGCAGATCCACTGTGTCCAACCGTCTTGATTTTACATCTTGCTGCCTTAATACAATTGAATCAGGTAATAAGGACAACTGCATTTACACTGATTTAAGTAAAGCGTTTGATAAATTACCAAAAATTTAATTTTAATTAAACTCAAGTTAATAGGATCTCCAGAATTTTTTGTAAACTAGGTTAAATCGTATTTGACAGAACGATCTTATCAAATACGATTACGTGGGGTTCCGTCCCCTGAATTTGTTGCGGAATCAGGTGTTCTTCAAGGCAGTCACCTGGGTCCATTTCTGTTTCTGTTTTCCATAATGTGCATGTTGAACGTATAGACATAATCCAAAAACGTTTTGTTCGGTTTGCTCTAAGGGGCTTACGTGGGATTGATTTTTTGAACCTTCTTCCTTGTTGGTGACCGTGGCATACAGGTTAAGTGTGTGGCGTAGCATGCTTGGAGCCCGAGTTCGATCCCCAGTCGCGGCAAAAGTTTTCTCAATTAAAAATTTTTTTGATCGTTCACCACCTTTCTGCAGACAATAACAAACATCAGAGAGTAAATAATGCCATGTAAAGCTTCTTAAGAACATGAACTTTAGCCGTTCGGAGTCGGCATAAAACATGTAGGTCCAGTTCTCGGTCAATTGTGTGCAAACATTTAATAAAGCACACAACACGGTTGATCATTAGAAGCTCGGTCAAAGTCCTTTCTAGGGCTGAAATGGCCAATTATTTTTTTTTCCTTACGAGGATCATTAAATCTTTTAAAAATGCAATCTTTAAGTAAACGAAGGAAGTCTGCGGGTCTCGTATATTTGCACTAACTCATAATCGGTATATTTGATTGTCCGAAATTACTTTCTCTTATAAACTTTAACTCTAACCGAAGAAGTAGTAGAAATGCGTACTACTTAATTTATCTAACATGTAGTAGAACAAATTACATGGCTACTGCTCCTTTTAATCGCATGAGTGCCTTTGTTAAAAACTGTACATGTTTTTATGTTAGTTTGTCAAAAGGTCAACTCAAAAGTAGATTGAAAATTACTGTAATTATATCTGTATGTTGCATGAACACGTGTGGTTTTGTAGTGAACAGTCGCTTTATTAATCCGCTCTGTATTAAGTCTGATAAAATTTCCATAACTTACTTACTTAGGTGGCCATGACAACCCGTTGACGGGTTACGGCCGACTTCATCAATTCTCGCCAGGCGTCTCTGCTTCGCGCGCGCCGTCTCCAATCTCTTTCACCAAGCACGGCAAGGGCTTCCTCGGCCTGGTCAATCCATCGGAGGCATGGTCTTCCTCTTCGTCGTCGACCCTCGGCTTTCGCCTCAAACACCTTTTTCGCTGGAGCTTCTTCATCCATACGAAAGACATGACCCAGCCAACTTAGTCGCTGAATTGTTATACGCTGGACTATGTCAATGTCGTCGTAGAGCTCGTACAGTTCGTGGTTCATTCGAATGCGATAGTCGTCGCCAACTCGAACAGGACCAAAGATTTTGCGAAGAACTTTCCTCTCGAACACCCCAAGAGCGGCTGCATCTGTTTGCGATACCACCCATGCCTCAGCGCCATAGAGAAGCACAGGTATGATGAGCGTCTTGTAGAGTGTTGGTTTTGTCGATCGAGAGAGGGCTCTGGAACCTAATTGCTTACTTAGCCCGTAGTAGCACCTATTAGCAATTGTTGTTCTTCGCTTTATCTCCAGGCTGACATTGTTGTTGCTGTTTACGGCGGTGCCAAGGTACGTAAACTCCTTGACAACTTCAAAGTTATATTTGCCTGCTGTAACATGGAAGCCTAGACGCCGCACTTCCCTATTTGCAGACAGCATATACTTTGTTTTGCCCTCGTTCACCGTCAAACCCACTTTGGCTGATTCCTTTTCGATAGCGGCGAAAGCAGCGGTTACATCTCTCTTGGTTCTGCCGATGATATCGATATCATCAGCATACGCAAGGAGCTGGACACCTTTGTAGAAAATGGTACCATTTCGATGTACACCTGCCTTTCGTAGGATCCTCTCCATGATGAAATTGAAGAGATCGCATGATAGCGGGTCGCCTTGTCTGAAACCTCGTTCGGTATTAAAGGTTTCGGAGAGGTCATTTCCTACCTTGACGGAGCTGCATGTATCAACTTTGCAGGTATACCGAACTCAGACATTGTTGCGTACAGGCAATCCCGAATCGGGCTATCGAACGCAGCTTTGTAATCAACAAAGAGATGATGGGTGTCGATTTGGTTTTCGTGGGTTTTCTCCAGGATTTGGCGTAGTGTAAAAATCTGGTCTATGGTGGACTTGCCAGGACGAAAGCCACACTGATAAGGTCCAATCAGTGTTTTGGTATGCGGCTTCAATCTTTCACACAATACGCTCGAAAGAACCTTATATGCGATGGAAATAAGACTGATACCTCGGTAGTTGGCGCAGATTGTCGGGTCTCCTTTCTTAAGTATAGGACAAAGCACACTGAGATTCCAATCGTCGGGCATGCTTTCCGCTAGCCATATTTTGCTGATGAGTTGATGCATGCACCTTATCAATTCACCGCCGCCAGTTTTAAACAATTCAGCAGCCAGGCCGTCAGCACCTGCGGCTTTGTTGTTTTTGAGTCGCTGGATAGCGACTTTCACCTCGTCATGGCTAGGTGGTGGAATTTCCACTCCATCATCGTCGATTGGTGGTGTCAGACTGCATTCTCCAAGGGCGGAATTGTTGGTATCGTCGCCTGCAAGCAGATTGGAAAAATTCTGTCTCCATAATTTCAATGCGCACTGCGTATCTGTAACCAGATCACCATTCTCATCTCTACAAGTGGATGCTCCGGGCTTGAAACCTTGGGTTAGACGCTTAACCTGCTGGTAGAATTTTCGAGCATCCTTCTTGCCCTGGTACACCTCAATTTTTTCTCGCTCACGCTTTTCCTGCTCTCTTTTTTTACGTCTGAAAAGGCATCTCTCTTCCTTCCTCTTATCGCGATAGTTTTCGTGCATGGCTCGCGTTGCAGCTGACTGCAGCGTCTTTTTATATGCGGCGTATTTTGCTGCTGTCGCGTCGCGACACTCCTGGTCATACCATTGGTTGCGAGGTTGCGGGCGCCGAAAACCAATGACTTCTTCAGCAGCAGTGCGCATGGAGTGGGATATATGCTCCCAAAGTCCGCCAGCGTCGTCGAGGCAAGAGTAAGGTTGGTTGAGCTTAACCGAGAGTTGAGCGGAGTAGGCCTCGGCGGTCCGTTGCGAAAGCAGCTTATCGACATCAAGCTTTCGTTGCACACCTGTGCGTACTTTCTTCGCATTGCACAATCGCATGCGGATCTTGGCTGCAACAAGATAATGGTCGGAGTCAATATTGACCCCCCGAAATGTGCGCACATCCAGTACACTTGAAGCGTGCCTTCCGTCGATCACAACATGATCAATTTGGTTTCGCGTTTTTTGATCCGGGGACAGCCAGGTTGCCTTTTGGATATCGAGGTGTTGGAATCTGGTGCTACTAACTACCATATTTCGCGCTGCGGCGAAGTCGATCAGTCTTGGACCGTTATTCGAAGTGGTCTCGTGGAGACTGAACTGACCGACAGTGGAGCCAAAGATGCCTTCTTTTCCGACCTTCGCGTTAAAATCGCCGAGAACTATTTTTACGTCTTGGGCCGGGCAGCGATCATACACGTTCTCTTGGCTCGCATAGAAGGTGTCCTTGACAGCATCGTCCTTTTCCTCCGTCGGGGCATGTGCGCAAATTAGGCTGATGTAGAAGAATTTCGCCTTGACGCGGATTGTAGCCAGCCTTTCGTTCACAGGTGTGAACCGGGAAACAAGATGGCGTAGTTTCCGACTTACGACAAATCCGCATCCAAATTCGCGCTTCTCCGCATGGCAGCTGTAGTAGATATCGCAGTCTGCTCTCTTAGAGCAGCCTTGTCCTTTCCATCGCATCTCCTGGATGGCGGTGATGTCAGCCTTTATTTTTTCGAGGGCTTCCGCCAGTTGGACAGTGGCACCTTCCCTATAAAGGGTCCGGACATTCCAGGTGCATATCCGTAAATCATTATCCGTTTTTCGTTTGCGGTGGTCGTCAACGTAGTGGGGGTTCATATCCGAGGCTGATTTTGTTTTCATTGGGAAGTTATAATCTGGTTGGGACCCAAACCCTACGCAAAATTTCCATAAACAATTAAAAAAAACGCATGAAAGTACCCAGTGTGTGTCATGAAAAGTTCTTTGAGAACAGAATAATAATAAAAAATAATAAAAAACTTGCATTTCATAAAAAACAAAAATAACCAAAAATGAGTTGTCATAAATGCAAAAAGTTACTTCCAGCAATAGGTGACTTTGTTACTTGCCAAAGCTGCAAGGCGCATTATTATTATTCTCCTGGCACCACCCTTTCTGAGTTATCATACACAAAAATGAGCACTGTTGTCTTCTTGACTGTTGTGTCTACTCTATAGAAGACACATCAGTTTATTGCTGTGAACCGTAATAGGGTTATATGTCTTTTCTTTTCTATGCTAGGTGTGAGTAAATTGAAAACTTTAAAAGCGTATTCTGAAAAAGACTTTTTTTGAGTTATGACGTTATTCGAGCAAAGGAGCGATATGTATTTCTAATTTTTATCCAGCATCGTCAACAATAATGTCATGATAATAGAAATTCCCATAACTACAAAAATTTTAAACAGATTAATATAGACTTTGAAGTTGTGTTACATACGTTCATTTATTCATTATCTGAAGTTTATGATTGATTGGAAATCATCATCTTCTTCTTCGTCTACCTGTCTTATGCGTAAAAAGCTCACGGTATCGTCTGATAACTTTGTTTCGAGCTTCTTGAGCTTCCTCGGACAATTGCACAATTGACAATACCGATCATTTAAACTAAAGCCATTTCAGGTGAGAATGGTTTGGTACTTTCTTTCGAACATTTACCTTTTTTAAATACAAAACCCCGTTGAAGGATCGAAGTAAAAAGCAATAGCAGCGGAAACTGGTTTTCGTGAAGAACTCATCCGTAATTCAGCAGCCAAAAATATTGCTTCGTCTCCTACTGTTATGGAAGGTTCATTTGCTTTCCTATTTTTAAATATTTTTGAGCAGTCCGAAAAATAGCTTGTGGTCTACCAACACTTTATCTGCTTTTGTCATAAACAAATTTATATAAATTAATTTGGCCTTCAAGACACTCAATATTAGCTGTGATAAAGCGACCTTAGTTCTGTGTGCTCTACTCCATTTTTGCTGAAATCTTTGATCAAATAAGACTTGAATTTATTTAAATTTATTTCACTGCGTGACCCTGACCTTATGTTACAAAACACCCAGTCCAATGTACGCTCAAACTAATAATCTTTATCAAAAAATGACCACACATCGAAAATTGTCTAGAAAGTTTTGAGGTCAATGTTTATTTTGAAAATTTTGTATATGGGTGAGGTACCTAGGGGCAAAAAATTTTTTGCAAATATGTTAGAAGATAGATCACATAAGAACACAATAATACTGGTTCATTAATATTTTGAGATATAAGAAAGATTTTGCTTTCCAAAAAAATGCTAACTGTTTCTAATACTTACAAAAAAGATCAATGTTGCAAAAGCCAGAAGAAAACATAAATTATTGCATTTTATCAAAATAGTTTGTAATTTCTCAATTAGTTTGTTTTGAAATTAATTTAGGAAAAAAAAATAAAATAAATAACTTCACTATAAGGAGCACAAATTTCATTGGAAAATAGCCAAAATTTTCATTGTTTTGATCATTTTTGTAGTAATTTTTTTATGTTGACATTCTCAGTACAATTGCTTCGTAGTGATGCCAGCTATTAAAAAATTATTTTTATTTATATCATAAAAAATATATGTCATTTTATGTTTCATTATAATTTTATCGAAAATTAGCAAAAAACAAATGAAATAAGTGCCCCTATGTTCACAAAATCTTACACTGTGCGTGGGTTCGACTCCCAGTTGAGGCAAACAAATTTATTGTTGTTTTTTTTTATATGGTGTTTTTTCTCGAGTTTTTAAAAAATTTGACGGGATCACGAATTTAAAAAAAACACAAAAATGTTGCGTTGATTAATTGCAGCAATATAAAAATCTATTTTATTTTAGGAGATTGCGGACTCGATTCGAATTCGCATCAAATACGAGATATCTAATCCGAGTTTTCGTTACTTATTCGAAACTAAACCGAGTACACTATGTGGTTTATTGGGATGTTTTATTGAATTGTTTTAACATTGTATATGTATTAATAAAAAGTATAATTTATCCAAGTATTTATAAATTGATTTATGATATCAAATTTCTTTAAAAAATGCATCAGTTGGTTGAACAATTAAATCTCTTGCTTCTTTACTTAAGGGACTGTGTGTAATTTTCTTTGAATTTCTGAAACTAGATATAAATGGATCAAATGATATCATAAGCATTCGAAAACTTTCGGATGTTATGTTCCTATAGAACCTGTAATACTTAATTATTTTCTCTTGCGCTTCTCCAGCTAGGTCTCCAATAGGCAGGATATGATAGTTTATGATTTGTTCGCCATGCATTAAAACCTTATGCAGCGTTGGAGACATGACACGCCAAGGATATAATTTTCTGTATAAACAGCTGTATCCTTTGCAAACTGACCAAAATGCTCTGCTCGTATATATTTGCATCTAATAACCTGTAAAATGGTTCGCAACCATGATATGAATACCTCATCAATTCCAGTGATTTTTGATGTAGTGTGGGGATCAGCAAAAAATCTCCTGGCTGTGTTGCCATCGTTACTGCTGCCGGTTCCAAGCATCGGGGTGTCAACTCCCACTTTGCGGAACTCAGCTTGAATTTGTGTTTTTTTTTTCCCGCATAGTTTTTCATGCAGAGTTTTTAATTGTGTCCTTTCCATCAAAATCCAAGTCATACGAGACTTTCAAAATGTGCTCCATAAAACGAATTTTGACATGCAGCGGTGAAAGACCAAATGTATATCCCAGTTTTTATACCAAATGTATATCCCATGGTGTTATTTCATTGGGTGTTATTTCATTTGGGGGTTTATTTCGTGAAGCTTCAGTTAATATCTGCGTTACCTTTTCATCGACCATTGTGAAAAACAATTTATCGTGGATTGTGATATTTTTCCCTTTCAAAATGAAAACGGAATCTTCCAAATAATTGCCGCAGTTTCCTTTTGAAAAGCAAATTTCACTGGTCTGCAGTATTTTGTAGATGAAGGACTCGGATTTTTTTCTATACAGTCGAAACTCTTTATGACGAACTCCTATATAACGAAGTTTTCTTTATTGCGAAGCAATTATAAGAACACTGTGTTCTGGTTCTACTTTGAGTGGATTATGATCTCTATATAACAAATTTTCCTATAGCGAATATTTCCTTATAACGAAACATTTTTGCGACCGTACCTTCAAGATTTTCAAGGTTTTCAATATCCATATAACGAATGTATGCAAATAATTTTTCGTTATTATTTATGTACATGTTTTTTTACCATAAAATTTAGTGTATTTTGGGGAACCACAGCACTATGCAAATGACAACTTTAATCAAAAAAAAAATGTTAAAAGGAACAAAATTGTTTTTCTTTTCTATATAGCGAATTTTCTTTATAGCAAAGTAAATATCCAGTCCCTTGGAATTCGTTATAAAGAGTTTCGACTGTATTCGCAGTCTGCCTGTTCGTACTTGTAGCTTTGGAAATTGATAGTTCTTCATAGGCTCCTTCAGTAGTAAAGCAGTCAACCACCGAATGGGTACTAAAGACACCATAAACATATCCGCGTCGCTTACGCCTTCTTCAAGAGTTTGCTTGTACTATTTTTGTGCCAATGAGCGGATCTTATGTTAAGAGATCAACTGTGAATTTCCACTGCAGAGCTTGATAACCTCTTCTGGCATAGTTTGCAGTATTCGCTCAGCAGTATGGTCCAACAAAGATTGCAGTTTAACCTCAGCTGATGTTTTTGTTATAATTTCTTCTTCCATTTGAGGCATGCAGCGGTCTTTTAGTATTTATGAAGAGTGCCACTGCTGAATCAGGAAATAAGCACTTCTCCTGTGTTTTCTTCTTTAAAAGCGGACTGAACTCTCAGTGAAAGACTTCGTAGGTCTTCTTCTCTTAGTATTCTGTTTATCTCCATCTTCAAGATCGATATCAGAATCACTTTCCTCCTCTAATTGACAATCGTTTTTTCGTTTTATAGAGTTTTTAGCCAAGTTTCCTTGCCAGCTTAAATTTCGGCACCGATTTCAAGCAGTGCTTAAATCGCTTTTTTACGCTGTCTACAATATTTATACCCCCACGCGTACAGCGTAAGGGGTATATTAATTTTGTCACGACGTGTGTAACGCCCAAAAAGAGGCGTGATAGGTATAGGAAAGTATATATATTCTTGCTCAGCATCACCACCTGAGTTGTTTTAGCCATGTCCGTCTGTCTGTCCGTCTGTCCGTCTGTCTGTCTGTCTGTGGACACGATTGCAGCCGTAATTTTGAAGCTATCGTACTGAAATTCGATATTTAAGCTTTTTTTTTAAAAACTAAGATCAAGTTCGAGAATGGGCTAAATCGCATGAAAACCACGCCTACCTCCCATACAACCCCAATATTGAAAACTCCATAAATAAGCAAATATTTAAGCTATAAAACTTAAATTCGGTATTTGTGTAACCTATAACAACACTCAGGTGTGTTTGAAAAATGGGCATCATCCACCCACTAACACGCCCACCTCCCATACAACCCCAAAATTTAAAACTATATAAAGAGGCTTGTGTCAAAGCTACATGAATAAAATTTAGTATTTGTTCATTTCATATCAAAACTAAAGCGTGTTCGAAAAATCGTCGTCTTACACCAACGAACACGCCCACCTCTCATACAACCCCAAAATTTTAAAAACTATGTAAATAGGCTTCTGTCAAAGCTACAAAAGTAAAATTAAATATTAATTCATTAAATATCAAAATTAAGACGTGTTAGAAAAATGGGCGTCATCCACCCAGGAACACGCCCACCTCCCATATAACCCCACAATTTAAAATTCTATAAAAAGGCTTCTCTTTAAGCTACAGGAACAAAATTTGATACGTTTGTATTTTATATCAAAACTAAATTGTGGAAGAAAAGTGGGTGTCATCCGCCTACGAACACACCCACCTCCCATACAACCCATAAGAGTGAAAACTGTGTAAATAGGCTGATATTTAAGCTACAGACCTGAAATTGGGTATTTGTGTATGTATATTATATCAAAACTGAGGCGTCTTAGAAAAACTGGCGTCAACAACTCAAGAACACGCCCACCTCCCATTCAACCCCAAATCGAAAACTTTTTAAAGAGGCTTGTATATACTTTTAGGAAAATAATTTGATATGAATATATTTTAGACATCAAGAAAATAGTAAAATTTTTTAAATCTCATACAAAAAGAGCTGCAATTTAAAATTTTGTACCATTACGAATCGGCCGTGGGGGTATTTTAACTTCGGCCAAGTCGAAGATATACCTTACTAGTTTTAACCTTTATTGATACATTGTATTGTGACTGACAATATTTTCGTCAATGATAACCGCGACGATAACATAATTTTTAAATTTGTTTACTAAATACAAACTAGCAACAAAATCGTAAGTTACACTTTCTATAGCTGTTATGATTACTCGTAAGAGTTTTTGTGAGAAATTTTGCTAAGCAGATGCGCGGCTTTATATACAAAAAATGTCCGCAAAAAGGATTCTACCTGTTAACCAATTAAGATTTCTTCCTATGGCGTTACCTGCGGTTGCATTCATTAACTGTATGATTATGCTTAATTATGACAATAACAACAAATAATTAATACGTTTACCTGCAAATGTGAAAATGTGAACACACGAACAGGCGGACAGACGGACATACGGAGTCATGAAATGTGTGATTATGCATGATTATGGCAATAAAAACGCATGACAGTTTTCGTGCCAAAGTAAACACTTCAGCAAACGACATGTCCCGGTTATGCCTGTGTCGTATTAAAATAGTTCAGTTCATATAAGGTGCCTACCTTATTTTGTAAAACAGTGCTCTCCGGCGTCGAATAGCGGTTATAGTATATTCGGGAAAAAGTTTTGAAATACTTTAAACTTTCTTAAAAATATAACCAAGCTCTTCCGTCGCACGACGGTGGATGAGTTTTTTCAAAATTTGTTTAAAAATATCTGAAAAAATACTTTTAATTTATACTTTTTAAAATATTTGAGTTATGAAAAAATACATTTTAAAATAATTAATTTTTATAAAATTTTTAATTTTTTACAAAGCATTTTACTGACCTTAATTCAAAAAGAAAACTTAATCAAAAATGTTGCACCGTTAAAAAGTTACACGTCTTCAAAGTTCAACAAAATATGTAAAAAATGCAAATTAACAAAAAAATGAGAATGGACCTTTTTGTTTTACGCCGTTCAATACGTTCCCGTTGACCTATGAACCTGAAAATTGCATGTTTCTTAACTAAAGTATGCTTGACAAAACTGCATAATTAGATTTTGAAACAGTGATTTTCGGCCGCCGTGCACTTTTGTGCGTCGTCGAGCTCGTACAGTTTAGGGATGGATAGGCAAGTAGTCGAAAAGTAGACTAGTCGATTATTTCTTCAAAATTTATCGACTGAAAATCTAAAATCGGTTATTTGAATCGACTATCCGTCCCTGAAAACACGCAGCCAACTTTGAAAAAAAAGCTTTTTGGACAACGCAGCCAACTTTGAGAAAATTCACTTGCTTTGAATCATAGCCAAAATCAAATTTTAAAGATGCTTTAGCCCATATGATACTTTCTTTTTTTCTATTTTTAAGAACTTTAAAATCTAAACTGAGCAGCACATCAAAAAAAGCAGATTTATTTTACAATTAGTGTGAAAATTAGTTTAAAAAAATCCTGAAATGTCACTTTCAATAGCAGAAAAACTAACAAAATTTTACTTTTTTAGCCGCTAGCAGATTCAAATTTGATAAAGTGAACTTTTTCAAATTATGTTTTGTGTTTCTTTAAATTTGCTTTACGAATTTTTCATGATGCTTTGTTGCTTAAATTTTTTTGATAACTGATAACTTATTTCTTGTCTCTTCATCCGAGCTTTTTTCAAGATACAAAAAATACAGAAAAAAACTTGGCGAGGCCAGCATTATCCATGTCGAAATCATCTCAAGTCGACCCAAAACCTTCACGTGGTGACTCCTGGAAACGGCAACCTAACATACGTTAGTTGACGGCTAATTTAAGCGGCGGGCACTTTCGCCTTCAAGCAAAAGTTGTGGGTTGGGCTTGCAGCCCACCACATAAGAAAGCATTTCAATAAAAAGTACAAGAATAATGAGAAAAATTATCCCCAAATCTGATGACGACTTCCGCAAATGAAAAACTTATAATGATTTACGAATATGCACCTGGATTGTCCGGACCCTTAATTAGGTTGGTGCCTCTATCCAACTGGTTGATATCTTGCAAAGATATAATTCTTATATCACTGTAATCCAAGGGTTGCTTACGGCAAGCATCCTGTGATATCTACTACAGCGGCCATGCAGAGAAGCACGAGTTTGGATGCAGATTTGTAGTTGGCAAGAGAATACATCATAATGTCATCATAATATATGCGCATGCTCTGACAGAAGAAAAATATGACGAGACCAAAGAAAGTTTTTACGAGCGCCTTGAAGACGCGTGCGAACGCTGCCCCCGTTATGACATAAAAATCGTGCTTGGTGACTCCGACGCCAGGCTGGGTAAGAAAAACATATTTGGTCCAACAGTCGGAAAGTTCAGCCTCCACGAAAACAAATTCGATAACGGAATGAGGTTGATTGATTTCGCCGCAGCACGAAACATGGTCGTTAGTAGCATTCGATTCAACCATTAGATTCACATCCTTGGCCATAATACGCGTGAAGTCAGTGCAGCATTCTCCAGGCTAGAAAAAGAGTCGAGTAGAATGAGTCTCGCAGTTAACGCAGATAACACGAAGTATTTTGTGTCAACAAAGAAACAGTCCCAGCGTCTAGGAAACCACGTCACTGTTGACAACACTTCCTTTGAGGTTGTGAAGGACTTCGTTTATCTGGGATTTAGCAGTAACTCCTCCAACGATATCAGTATTGAGATTAGGATAACTCTTGCCAACTTGTGTTACTTTGGGCTCAGTAGGCAATTGAGAAGTTGAACTCTCTCCTCGACGAACAAAACTGACCCTCTATAAGTCAATAATCATGCCCGTCCCACTATACGTATCACAAACCTGGACGTTGAAAAGCACTGGTGAAAGGACTTTGGGAGCGTTCAAGAGAAACATCCTTCGCAAGATGGATGGTCCAACGGATGTTTCTATGGCAAAGAAGGGCACAAATTAAATTTCCGATGCTACTTGCGTGACGTCGACACATGAACAGTGTAAGCTACTTCGTGTGGCTTACGATCGTGTGCATTCGGCTGTTGCCTTGTTTTTATTTTGGCAGAAAATCAAGTCAGTTGCTTTTCAGCATTTGTTGAAATAACATCTCTTTGCGCAATTTTTTAAAATATAGCGAGAAAATATGTGATAGTATATGTGCCCGTCGCTGTTCTATATAGATATGAACATTTCCATATGGTCCAATCTGCGTCAATGGCGAGTGCCGAATACGATGGAAGCAAGAGCTGTATGAGCTATATGCCGACATCGATATAGTCAATAGAGCGGCTTCGCAGGCTAGGTCATGTCGAGAAAATGAACGACGAAGATCCAGCGAAAAAATTATTCGATTCAGTACGCAGCGGCGGCCAACGCAGACGAGGGAGACCGCATCTCCGTTGGAAAGACCAGGCGTTGGATAACCTGACAACGCTTGGAGTTTCCAACTGGCACCAGCAAGCGCACGACAAAAGAGGCTGGCGCAAATTTTTAGACGAGGCCAAAACCGATCAACGGTTCTAAGCGCCATCTAAATAATTAAGTAATATACACATATATCATATCATAGGCACACATTTTCGATTTTAGAAAATTTTGTCTTTTTACAAATAGACAAATTGTACTTTTTTGAATTGAAATTATTGAATTGCTTAAGAAGCATTTTTTCCAGACACATACACGCACAGTATTAAATTATTTTTCCCTTTTTCTGGAATAATATCTCAGCGGAATAATATTTATTTCACCCTTTTTCTGGAATAATATCTTAGCGAGAAGTAAATAAAAACTCTAAATTAAACTTATTTTAGAATTAAGGTTGATTTATTCAAATTTTTCACATTTATTCCATTATAAAATAAATTGCACAATTATATTTTCAAGTATGTGCAATGAAAAAACATAGTTCTTTTCAATAAAAAAAAAATTAAAGGAATTTGAAAGTTATTGTTCTGACTTTATTTTATAATGGAATAAATGTGAAAAATTTGAATAAATCAACCTTAATTCTAAAATAAGTTAAATTTAGAGTTTTTATTTACTTCTCGCTAAGATATTATTCCAGAAAAAGGGTGAAATAAATAAATACGGAAATGTGCGTAGCTATATGTGTCTGGAAAAAATGCTTATAACACAATTCAATAATTTCAATTCAAAAAAGTACATTTGTCTATTTGTAAAAAGACAAAATTTTCTGAAATCGAAAATGTGTGCCTTTGACAATGCACGTATTGTTTTTTTATGGTGAAATTTGTTGGCACATAGGTTGCAAAAAAGTTTGGCAAGTTTTAGTAAAAATTAAGAAGAATAAAATATTTTAAGTGGCAACTCTTGTCTTCATTGCCAAAATCTTAATTGCGCTCATTACAAATCAAAATCAATGTTACTTGGTCAATGATTTCATATTAAGGGCATTTTTAAACTCATCGTTAATGTCTTACAAAAATATAATTATTATAAAGCAAGCACTTACGCTGAGGTAGTGACTTCAATTTTTTTTTAATTTTTATTTGTAAGAAAATAACGCGTCTTTAAAGTTGATTGTTAAAAAAATGGCTGTAAGTTTGAGTAAATAACGAGCTGTACCTTTATTTTCAGTCTCATTTTAAAAAAAAGGCGAAGTTACTACCTCGATGTAAGTGTTTGCTTTACATATAATTATATTTAGTTTTTTGCAGATGACTACAGATCGTGTTATTCTACAAGCAAAATGGTCCTATTCTTCTCGCATCGCTTCATAAAAACGGCACCTACACGCAAATGACGTCACAAAACAAAAAAAAAGCAAAGTTTTTTTTATATACTTCAATAATTGTTGAAATTGTTTTTTATATACTTTAATAATTGTTGAAATTGTTTTTTATATACTTTAATAATTGTTGAAATCAAAAATAGAGTTAAACAATGTCTCTGACCATTTTTTTGTAGTATTCTTTCAAAAAACGCCTTCAGAATCGCTTATGTATACATAAAAGTACCCTTAAACTATGGGCACAATTATTTTCTCCAAATAAAGTATTAAAAAGCAAAGTATTTAAAAGTTCTTGGGGGAGGGGTTATTACCCCCTTTGTATCCGTGCCTGACATGGTGTGAATATAGGTGGATTGCTGCAGTGGTTTAGCCGTGATGATCAAAAATACATACGCACCACCGATAGGTTTTTACATTGAATTTTGTGTATTTTTTTCAATAGAAATTTTGTACCAAACATTTTTGTATAAAAACATTTACATGTTAGACTGTTTTTAGGTTGAATCAGGTGCGAGGATTTAATGTCCGCTTTTTAAAACGAATTTTATGTAAAAAAAATTCCTAAAGAAAAATAAAATTCACAAAATTGATAAAGTGAGCCCACAACTCCCAATTTAATTTTTTTTTTCTTTAAAATCGCCAAGGAAACTTTGGTTTATAAATCGACCCAGCCTAATAAGTATATATTTATGCACAAAATATTTTGTGGAACAATATTAATCTATTATTATATATTACTTATGTTCTTATTATTACTTTACAAAACTGTTTTAATAAAAACGATTGAACGAATTAAGCTCAAATAAACATACTACATAAGTATAATTGCTTCAATAACTATTCAGGTTTCTATATTCCGCACACATTCTGTAATATGGACATACTCCGAAATTATATGTGAAATTATATACCGATTAGCGAGACAGTACTGTATTTTAAATAATATTTCTGATGTCTTTGTCTATCTAGCGTACCCTCTGAACTTCATCTTGCCCCAATTCGACGCCTACAGACAAACTCCAGAGTTATAATAAAACAAAGATAGCTCAAATTTCAATATGATTTATTTAAATGGAGTCGAAGTCAGTAGACAGCGATATGATAAACAATGTTATTCGATTTGTTTTCCCGCGGAAAAACAAACAACGAAGACGGTATGCCAATACGCGAACAGTTACCGTTCAGCTGACCGTGCGAAATACAAGGAAATTTGAGATTAATCCCGAACACATACTTTTTTAACACATCCATTTTAAGACATTAAACGATTGGCTTTGCGATTTATTGATTATCATCGCAAAAGCCAATCGAACGGGGAACTGAATCCGCTTGAATTGGAATGTAAGATCAGTTGGAATAATCGGAATTCGTGGGATAAGGACTTCCTCTCCTTTGAATAATTTCCCGAGTTTTCCACTAAGAATTTTCTATTTTCCATTCGAAAAGCCATTCCGCAACAATTGTACAAAAAATTCCATACAAAAATCATTTTTCGATTTTTCCAATTTCCTGACTTTTCCGGAGGGTATCTCCAAAATTTGTAAAAACCTTTTGCTGTCAATTGCGAACAACTGAAAAAAATGTAAGTCAAATCGGTCAAGCCGTTCTCGATTGATGAATTACTATTAATTTTTCACACCATTTTATATATTTAAATTTGCATCAATGTTTGCCAGTTGTTAATGTTGCTCTTAAGTGAAACACAAATAATGCTCCATCTTAACTTTTATGGTAATATTAAGTTATTTGCTTTGGTCAAAGCATATTTTTCTTGAGCAAAGTGATTGTTTCGAAAGTACTTTATGATTCTCTGAATGTGTGCTGTAGCCTCTCGAATTTCCAAGTCTTTAGCTAGCAAATAAAAAATATGACCAGAGCAGCCATAAGTTAGTATGGTTTTCATCTAATCGCCATTGCCAGACTGAATGAAGTCTGTGTTTTGGAGCTATCTGCGAAGTTTTGTCATATATGCTGAATTGTCCGGTACAATACTCAAAAAGTTTCTCTGCGTTTTTATATCGCTAAATTGTTAAGTAGTCAGCAGTGTGATGATGGTCGGATGTATCTATGGAATCAACCAGAACAGTTGCAATACATTTTTGTGATGCATGCGTAAAGAATAGGGTCGTTGTGTATATTGGATTACCCACACTGAGAAAACGAATTGGTTGGGGAAACAAAAAAAATGCCCAACCGCATTTTTTAAGTTGCTGCAACCTGAAATCTGAAGTTATTGCAGCATACATTTTGTCAGCGATGAATGCTTTTGATGTTGTGAGAACTAATTATTGAAAATCAGAACCAAATCATGGCCTACTTATAACTTAAAATCGAATCGTACAACCTACCATTCTCTTGATATGATAGTTAGTTGATTGGTACAACATGAATCTGAATTTGCCACAACTGGGGAAAATGATTACTGCAAATATGCTGATTATCACAACAGAAATATGCTTTTGCCACAACCAACGAATATGATTTCTGGAACCTAATAAGTTTGTTATCACAACAAAATCAGCTTTGTCACAACTAACTTATGTAGTTGTTACAACTTAAAATAATCAAAACATTTCTTTTATTAACATTTCTGTGCATTTCATCTTTTTCAGATGAAAATTGCTCCCTAATATCAGGATACCCTGACTTTTGTTGTTTATATTTGATGGCTTCAAACATTTGATTTTCAAAGTACAACCATAAAAATTTGCGCACTGGTGTTTTTCGTTGCGAAAAAAAGCAATGAAAGTAATAAACTCAATTTGTCCTAACTCGACTTTAGCGGTTATTCCTTATCGACACAGATTTATTTTGTAATACATTTATTATAAAAAATACTTATCGAAATTCTTCTAGTATTATAAGATGTTATATTCTATTATACTATTATATTAAGTTTATATATTTCTTATGTCAATAATCCCATATAATTAATGATTTTCCAGATGCACATCTGGTAATGAAAGATGTGTAGTCACATTTTATCAAATTAACATCAATCAAAAACTCTTCATTTGTTATTATTAACATTGTAAGCAAAATAATGCTTATCAAAATATAATGTTTCAATAGTTTGCAAAACAATTTAATACACATTTTCAGATAAATCTAACAGTAACATATTGATTAATTCAAACGTTGGTTCACCACTATCATTATAATTGACACAAACAACCATGTTCTTTTTAAAAAAATTTACTTTAAAATTTAAGCCAAGATATTTCCTTTGCTTCAGAATTCAATTTATATTTTATATAACAATTAATGTCTTTTAGAGATCCATGAGTAACTGGAGAGTTGAGAATATCGGAATAATTTAAAATACTATTTGCAATTTTCAATTTCAATACTTTAGACAAAGATAAAATCTAAAACATAAAAGTTAAACATAAAATGAAATATATAAGAAACCTAAATGCAAATGAAGTAGTTGCTTAAAAAGACTCTTATGTTGTATTAAGTTTTTGATGAACAGCTCTTAGAGATGCGTTGTTGATGTCATGTGGAGTTGAAACCTCAAACACGTATTTCTGTACGTAGTTCCATACTACCAGACTTTCCACAGGGTAACGTATGTTGAGTGCCAAATAAGCAGCAAAACAATTTTTGATCGCCTCTAATGGAGTATCGAAGTGGTATTTTTTGTCGACTAATGTGACATATGCAGAAAGTTCTTCAAATTTTCCTACAAAAACTATTCTGGGTTGATAACCAGATTTTAGCATCTGCAGTTTTCTTTCGTGGTTATCTGCTTTCTGTATAGTCTAAAACATAAATAAAAAAATACGAAATCATAAATAGATAACAATCATGACAAATTATGAAAATTCGCTCTCTATATACAAGTAGTGAAGAATTGATATCTTACATCAAAGTGAACAACGAACTTTTCCTGAACTTCAACTTTTGAGGCTTTGTAGGCTTTCTTGTTTAATCGCGCCTTTACGGTGGTCGGTGGTGGAAAAAAGTATGGCAGAACCATGAAAGCTACAGCCTTTTTTGTACCTAAATTAAACAAGAAAGAGAACTAATCATGTTAAATTACATAGAAGTATCACGTAACTTACTTTCATTGCAGTTTGATACTTGTTTTAACAGGTTTTGAACTGACAAATCTTTTATTTTTGTGGCTTTTGCTAAAATGTTGCTGTATGTGATGTTCCAAATGTCGTAGCTAATATTTTTTTATATAGCTCTTCCACATCGGCTAGAAACTAAAAGATTTTTGCTTTATTACGAATATATAAAAACAGATTATATTATAAAATTTATGATACGATCCCAGAAAAAGCCTAAGCTTCATAAACAATTTTTTATAGGTGAAAAGAAAAAAAAAGAACATTCAAAAGCCATTTAACAAAAATGTTTATCAAGTTTTTTGCGAAATAAAAAATTCGTTAAGGTTTTTTTATTGAAAATTATAAAAATTAGAAAATAAGAAAGTTAAAGTATGACCGTTTGCGATTAAAGTGTATTTCGTAAAAATGTCGCTTACGCTTTTTCGGTGGTAAAGGCTCGATATGAATATGTATCTGTAGTCATAAGTGATCATTTTGTGTTTATATGGATCAATAAGCGTGGAACAGAGCATCAATAAGTCAATTAAGTTGACTTAGAGGATTGTCGCTTATGGGCACAGATATAAGCATTTCTGTAGCAACAAAAAGAAATTTTTTGATAATGAGCTCTATTTACCAATTTAAAAATAAAAACGCTGTTAACATTAAATACTGGATATTGCAAAAGGTAGTCGGATGTTGAAATTGTAGAGTCGCTTAAAATGGCCTGCCTTTCTTTAATGCAATTTTTCCAATTTTCAATAAAATCTACTGATGGGTTATGGTTGGTTTTGACGTAATCAAAAGCCAATAGTGAATCAATATCTGAAATATGTACGATTTAAAAATTTGAATTTATTTAAACTTTGAGATATTAAAAAAAAGTACCTTGAACCGGTAGGACTGCGCTTTTCGTCAAACTAGAATATGGTCTTCGTATCAGTAATCCACAATTGCTTAACAATCGTCTGTAGTTACAATAACTGTCGTAAAGTTTGCCAGACGGTTTTTGCCCACAAACTGCAGATGTGTAATACGTCTCTTTGATCTCTCCTGCAAATACTTTGCATATGATATCAGCTAGATATATGAAATCTTGTCAGTTGAATCTATAGAATAATTAAAATAAAAATTAAGCATTATTAATTCTGTGATTTCCTAATAACGGGTAGGTTGTTAACACTTGTTCTAGTTGTTTTGGGCATACTTACTCATTAGATATATTTTTTTTGTAGCACAGCCTTAATTATTATTTTTGCAATTTTAATATGTTGGCTATTTCCCATGGCTTGCGAATTATTGTCAATAAAATCGTCACTATTATGAGCGGACAGAGTGCGATATGGAACAGTGAATGATGAAGTTTCTTTACTTAAAGTTACAACAGTGGATGTCATAGGAGCACTTGATATTATATCTGTGAAATTTTCTTTTGATGTTAATGGTTTAGTGGGTGTACTTGAATTATAGGATGTTGAAGTGAAAGTTAAGCTTGAATTTACGGCTTCTGCTGGTTGCTCATCTGGAATATGTGTTCATATGTTTATAATTTGAACATATACTGTATAATAAAGTATGGCATTGTGCAATACCTAAGTAACTCTTTCGAACGTTAAGATTTAATAAATTCTGTAATTTAACTTTGAATGCTTAAAAATTCGAATTATTTTTCAAATGATAAAGGAAAGTTCCTCAGGTTTAGCACAATGCTGCATATGCAAAACTGAATATAAACGTTTTATACACAAGCAGGCCCGTAGTCTTGGTAAGTGTTTGTGGAACTTTGATCTATAAGTGACTATTAAGATTTGTGAATTGCATTATTTTTTGTTCTATTATTGCACATAAGATTTATAGGATATTAACTTATTTTGAAGAAATTTTGCTGCTAATTTTTGTTTTAATTTTAAATGGAATTAATTTTATAAAAATGGATTAAATGTTGCATTGTTTCAGCACTTACCCATTCAAGCGTTATGAAAATAAAGATTTTTAAAAATTTTCCCTATTCTTTGTTTTATAGTATATAAATACAATTACGGTGTACATTTGTGATTTAAAAAAGAACTAAACTGCAAATTTAGGATACACATATATGTATTAATATCATTATAAAAATAAATATACAAAAACTACTCCACAAGATATGTTATCTCTAGATGTAATTCTTGTCGCTAGTGTGCTTAAGCAAGGCTATCAGCTCAAAGAGTTACGTTGTAAAAAATTGCATGGAAGAAAAAATTGGAAAATGGAAGAAAAATTATTTCTGAATTTTTAGCATACACTTAAGCATAAGCGCAGCCAAAGGGGGGTTTCGGGGTTTAAACCCCCCCCAAAAATTATTGTAGTACCAAGCAAAACAGCATTCAATCAAAGTGAGTCACATGAAAACCAATCACACGACTTATAAAATGAGTTAAAACCCCAAATGCATATTTCAAATCGATTCTGTTTGATGCATAATCTACTAAATTAGTCATATTTTGTTCTAATAAAATTAGAAGAAAAATAAGTGAGCCGGAAACCGACACAAAACTAAGAGGTACTCTTAAAAACTATTTAATCTTTTTTTAAACACCTATAAAATATATAGATACTTTTCATGGTATTCACATGCATTTAAGGTTATTGTAAATGTATTGAGCTCTTCTTTCTTTTGGTGTATCGTATGGTGTGGTTTAATCAAAACTGAGTATGTACTATGAAAAATGCGTTTTTTATAGGTGTTTAAAAAAAAATATATATTCGAAAATCATGAATTTTGGTACTATAGCGTTATGTGGCGTACATTTTACTAATAACTGGTTACCAGAATACGATTTGGCGTAACTAAAAATTCATATATTCCCACCAATATATATATACCCACCAAGATTTGCCAAATCGAGCAGTAAGTATGACAATTAAATAATAATTGAGCTTTTGAATATAGATTTCTCACATTTTATATAACTGTGGCACTTAGTTTTGATTAAACCCATGATAGAATAACAAGGTAGGCGCATATTGGAGAGGAAGTGAGCTAGATGTCAAAATCAGCTGTTTGATATTAGAACAATTTAAATTATTCTAATTGTTGTTGTTGCCTTTTTGTTTGACATTTATAGCACTCACAGCATTGTTTGTGTAAAATTAGACATTTGAGCAGCAATATTAATATGAGCCTACCTTTATTATTCTATCGTGGGTTAAACCACACCATAAGATATATCAGTGGAAAGAAGAGCGATATATCAGTGTAAAGACCAAAAATTTTAAAAAATTTTTAGCCTACGTACGTAAATCTTTAGTTTTTCTGAAAAAAAAAAAAAAAATGGTTATGCAGAAAAGGGGTTCAGAAGAACAGAAACCGCTCCATGGGGATTCCTCCGATCCAAAAAAAATTATACAGAAATTGTTTTCAAGAGTCACTCTAACTTTTGGGTCGGAGTCTATTTAATTTTTGTTGTGTTCTGATTCTGACCACTGAGGGGTTGTTGGCAATACTTTGATTTGAGTTATCTTTTCAACTTCTAGCTTGGAACCCACTAGGCAACTGGAATTATGTGGAAAATATTAATTCAAAAGTAAAACAAAATAAGAAAGCATGAATTTGAGGAAATTGGTTGAGTCACTCGCCACCGAAATAATCAAAGAAATTAAATTGTTATTTGTTATTAAATTGTTATTTTTCGTCTTTTTTATATATTTTTTTTTAACATCTATAATTTAAACTCTGAAGAATTAAGTTTATAGTGAAGTCATGTGATTCATTACAAAAATTATTCCGATTGACTTCCGAAACTGGAGAAAAAAATTCATAATTCCTAATTTTTCATCGTTTTTTCCCGAATCTGTTTCATAAAAAATTTCTTAAAATTGTCAAAAAATATCCGATTTTAAGGAATAATGGCTTATTAGGTAAAAAGATGTTGGTTTGATTTTTCACCCGTTTATGTCAGTGACATATTATAGTTATACGGTATTACTTATACCAATGAGTAAATGCTGACTTTAATCGATCTTTACTACACCTTTTAACGATAGGTCTGCACTACACTAAAGAGCCCTCATTCATTTAAATCGGATAATATTTGCGCAATTTTTAGGGATTTTTATGAAACTGATTTTGAAAATCCAATGGAAGATTATGAATAAGACTATAAAAGTCGATATAAGGGGTAATTTCATCGACTATTTTGGTGGCGAGGGACTCAAGTGATTTTTTCAAATTCAGGCTTTTTGTTTTTTATTCCAAGGTGTCAGCAATTTAGCCTTTTTTACTTTCGGAATTGAGCATAATAAGTACTCACCAATGGACGATTTTTAAGGCCTGTGCCAGCCAATTGGCTATTTTTACAACGAAGTGAAGTATGGATGAAAAATTTTCACTGTGGGGAGAAAAAATTTCATTTTTTGGACCTAACAATCTTCGTATAACTGCCGAACAATAAAAAATCTGGAAACGGCGTTTAACTAGCGCTTGCAAGACATTTGGGCCGTACAGACTTTAACCCTCCATCACTAACCTTGGGGTGGAATCCACCCAGTCACACTTTCTATTTAAGATTTCTAATGCAATACTTGCTTGACGAACTAACAGTCAAAATCTACTCTCTATTTAATATTTTCAATTCAATAATTTTCAGTTTCTAGTGGTCTTCAAGATAAAAGCGTGACAGCGCGATTAAAATAAGAATTGTTTGGGTGCTTCACACCCAGGTTAGTTATAAAATACTTTTTTTTTGGGTGAATTACACCCAGAAAGCTTAGTAGCAAAACTAAGACAACGTGCTCTAACAGTGATAAATACATTTGATAAGGACATATATATCCAATTTGCACTTACAACGGTATGTCCTTTAACGCCTTCGCAAAAATAGGAAAACTACAGACGATAGTTCTTCCAGTAGCGTAATATTACTGCAAAAATTATATAATTTTAGCTCTTCTTTTTGAGGTGGAAATTTGTTCTAAAGAGAAAAAAGTACTTATATAATGTTTTTGTCTGTATAACTTCAGCTTTACAATCGTATATTTCATATTTCACTAGCTCTTAAACTGTAGAAATGACACGCTTTTTTCAAAACCTATTGTATTTTCGTGTTTTTTTTTTACATTAAAATATGAACTAATTTTAAATTTTTGTTTTACATAGAAATATGCATTCTTTTCATAGCAAAACATTCTAAAATTGCGAAAATAATCTGGAATATATTGAAAACTATCACATTTCTTAGGTTGAAGCAATTATGTCCTAATTATTGAGAATTTCTTTTGTGGGTGGAAGACACCCAGAGTTAGCTGTGACGAAACTCAGCCATAGGTTAGTGATCCAGGGTTAAACAACGACCGCTACCACTGCTGTTCAGACAAAATGTGATGACAGTGACCGTTTTACATTTTGTGTGGAAAAAATATGTTGCTGGCCATAACTGAAGTTTGAACAAGGAACCATTAGTACAAAAATTGAACGTACTAACCTTTACAACACAGCCGCTATAATTACCTAAAATCGTTTTGAATATATAAGTTCTACATTTGATAAAACCCCCCCAAAAAAAATTCCTGGTTGCGCCCCTGCACTTAAGGAGGGACATAAAATTCGCGACAGAGAAAGCAGACCTTTTTGTTTAAAATTCATAACTCAGTCAAAAACAAATATATTTCCAAAATTTTTTTATTATTATATTTTATTATTGAACAAATTACAAGAAAAAAAAAATTGTATTTTATTTCTTGTTTGTGTTATGTTGTGCAGCTTTATGAAACACGCTTTTGAGTACTTTTTTGTTATCAAAGCATCGCAACTATCTCAAAAAGTGTCTGAAAGCACAAGCAAAAAGCGAACACTATGAACACCAACAGCGCGAAAAAGTGCCTAAAAGCGCGAGAAAAAAGTGCCCACTATGAACAGAAACAGCAAGAAAAATCGTCATGATATAACTAGCAAAAGCCAGCTTCCACTATGAACGCGGCCTAAGAAATTATTTTTTGACTTTACTTTGATTTTGTTATGTTATTTATCGCAGCACTCCAAAAGCAGTATTATGCGCTTTGTCTCGTATTGCTTTCGGAAGTTTTTTATTTCTGAAATGCAGCATGAAAACAATTTCAAATAAATCCCGTAAGCCAAACAAATGAAAATAAAAATCTTCCGAAAGCAAAATGAAACAAAGCACTCAATAGCTATTTTGCTATATTAAAAAGCAAAGTGAAATTAAAGCAATTTCGTAGCACTGCGAAGTTAAATAAATTTAAAACAATTTATAAAAATAAATATTTTATTATTAAAAAAATATTCGGGTCTGGGCCATTAAATTAAATATTTCCATATTTTCACTTACTCTACAATTCGACGAAAAACAAAATGGCGTTGTTACACACAATTAAAAACACAATTAATAATCACAATTTAAGACCACACGACTCGTTCAAAAGCTGAACACGAACTGACGAGCTGTGACTCAATTAGGGGTTGATTTATTGTTCACAAGCAATGTATTCAAGAACGAAAGAGACAAATATACATCAGAGACAGTGTTACCATCAGAGAGAAAGAGATGGGAAACTTCCATGCGAAAGGGATAGCATTATGTGAGGCTTATGTCAAAAATCGTCAATACTAATAGCCTAGACACATTGACTGCGGCTGCAGCATTGTGTCAAACGTAAAATATTTTTTACATGCTTTCTTATGGAGGTGAATGTGGTGAAAATGTTTCAACGACAATGCGTCATTGCAGCAATGTTGCTGTCGTCGATTTAGAACTTTTTCTATTTTGACGTGCGACAAGAGTAAGAACATCGGCATTTGTTAATGTTTTCGCTTAATTTCGTGCTTCTTTTGTGTTTTTTATTGTTCATTCTCATTGTGGTTGTGTTAAATGTTTGTTTTTTAATGATAATTCGATGTTTAATAATAAAATATATGAAAATACGGCTTATCGCGCTGCATCCAAATTAATCAAGTCGTAGACAACATGCCAACATTTTCGTTTTCACCTCGTGTTGTTGTGTTGCAGCCGCAGTCAATGTGTCTAGGCTATAATGCAAATGCTTTAACTGTAGTAGTAAATTTTTAACCACAATTCTCAAAGAAAAACTTTTTCTCGTAAAATTTTACCACCAAGACGTAAAACTTCCACCATGGCTTGAAGTAGTGACTACCATGATATAATAAGGAGGTACGGTAAAGAGATTCACCACACCGTCTACGAATGTCAAAATGAAAAAAATCAGTGCTGCCGTATCTTAAAAAGCATTCATAAAATATCCATGTTATTCCACAGTGATTTTGTTGAATATATTTAGCAGAAAACGGGGAAGTACATGTTTTGCTATTATAAAATTATGCACTCTGCAAATTTCAAAAACAAATTTTTGATTTATGTTCACACGTTTCTTTGCCAAACGATGCAAAAAAATTATAATTAGATTAACGGCCCTATTCTGGCAAATTAAAAAAATTTTTAACCAGTTTTAATTTTGAGCTTTTAATCTTGTTTTGAAATAAAAAAATTACAACAAAAACATAGAAATATAAAAATACTGGTTAACAATATGCCAATTTGCCAGAATAGAGTGGTTAGAATGCATGCAAAAATAAAATATTTAAATAAAACGTTAAGAATACAAAAAGCTAAACAAAAGCAATTCTAAATAAGTTAAAATAAAACTTTAAAACCAAATAAAAGCTTTTCGTATATAACACTTTTTAACACATTCGTTTTTACGTTATCCTTTTAAGCCTTATATAATTTCATGAACACCCTTAATATATTTCATCTCAAATAATATATAAAAAAAATAATATATAGTTCATAGTTTATTTAATTATTAATACTGCTGGCAACAAAGAAATAAAATTACTTTTAATTTCAGAGCAATTTATTATTTGTAAATCGAATCGATATTTCATAAGTTGTTTGGAAGTTTTTAAAAAAATTATATAAAAACGATTATATAACGAAATCGAGTCAAAAATGCATTTCTTCTCATTTTTCCCTTTTACCCTTATATAATGCCCTCTCAAAGTGTTTGTCCCACATTTACCAACTCAAAGAAAAAGTGGCATCGCTAATTTTCATTTTCACATTCGCATGACATTCGTAGACGGTGTGGTGAATCTCTTTACCGTACCTCATTATTATATCATGGTGACTACATTCAGCAGACTCTATTGTTGACAGCTTGTCACTTATGTGTAGGATTTTTATGTCGCTGTTGCCATTCAATGAAGCAAACAATATATACTATTAAGCCTTATTTGCTTAAAGATCAATAAATTAATTATGTTTTAATATAATAAAATAATTTTTCACCTTAAATTCTATAATATGCAAATAAAATATGCTCTTAAACTGCAAGAACATATGCATTTGTTGTTAATATCCCAACAAATTTGACACACGGTCCTGTATTTTTAACTTCTGGCGTTTTACTAAGAAACATTATCATAGAATAACAGCGCTAACTTAAGTTTCGCTACTTGAACAATTGTGTCCCTTGAATGCGGCCACTGTATTTTAGTTTAATCTACCACGGTCTGATACCTGCTGCATAAAAAAGTAGTTTTGTGTAATTTGGAGTAGGCTTTTATGGCAAAAGTACGAATTTATGTATGTTATGTATTAGTACTAAATATTTAATTTGAGAAACTTCTACATAAGTCGTGTTTATATTTAGGCAAAGCGCAACCAAGCGGTACATAGAATTTTATTTGCAAGTTGATAACAATAACAATGAAATAAGTGAAAATTAATTGGGATGTAAAAATAGGTTTGATTTTTAAAAGTTGTTGAATAAAGCATTAATACTACACTCACACCGTTAGATTGCAAAGTTTCATACATTTAATTAATGAAAATTAAACATTCCACTAAAAATAATTATAAATGCTCTCTCAACGCTCTTAAATTTAAAAAACTATCATTTTACGACTGTATTTTTTCTCATATAATAAATTATATTCATAATAATGGTATTCATGCAATTCCATATATTTTATATTTTTCAAAATATTTCCCATGCCATATATGGGAATATATTCGCTGTTTTTGCTTACGATTTCAATGCTTTATTGAAATCAATGAAGCAACATTATTTATTCCTTGACATGTTTGGAAACTCTTTGGATAATCAAAATTCAATAAAAATGAGCTCGAAACAAATATTAAATTTACATTTTCTCTAAAAATTATTAAATTTATCTCCACGATTTTATTAAAATCCTTATTTTAATTTTTTCACAAATTCTTAACACAACGTTTGTCACAGTGGTGTGTAACACATCTATTCGCCTCTTTTGACCACATGAAAATTTAAGTCTACACCACATGAAATGTTATAAAGGCATGGTGTTCAACTTATGGATCTCTCCCCTTTGTATCAATTTTTTGTGTTTTTTTATGGTGTTTTTTTATGAATAAATGATTAACCCTTGTACAGAATGTTCAAAACAAGCTTCAAATGGTTATATTTCTGAACTTTTTACGAAATTTATATCCTATACCTCACGGGTTTTTTATTTGAGCTAATAAGGTCCAAATACATAAAGAAAAATATGAAAAAAATATTGAGGCTTGTCATCTGAAGTGTATGAGATGGGCTTGCAGCGCAGAGGGGTGTTGAAATAGAAGTGCAAATACTCTGTTGTTAATTACTTGTTCTTTTTTTGTTTGTGTACATCAGATTACCTTTGAATTCAAATATTTTATTTTACTGAAAATAAAATTGATTTCGTATAAAAACGATCAAACAATTCTTAAGTTTTAATAAATTAATAGCTTTGTGGGAAAAATCCCTTTGTGGAAATTCTAAATCGCTGTGGGAAAGGGAATTCCCGTGGTATTTTTTAATTCAGCGTAGTATTTTTTAATTCGTGTGGGAATTTTATATTAAAAAAAAATTCTTTCTTTCCCTTTCTGTGTGCTTATACGAACTGACCACGACAAGTACCAGAGATCACTAAAGTGATAAGTGAAAAATTTCAAATGTTCAGGAACGTCGTCAGGAATTACAAAACACTTATTTTAACAGTGTATGGACACGCATTCACTGGCTATGCATTTTCAATAAATTTACACAAGGTAGATATTATATTGATGGATTGAAAAATGCAGTAAACCTACTTTCGTCAAAAGGTCACTTATCACTTTATTGCGCTTAACCATCGATATATGCAAATAGTGATCGCCACTTGCACGCATACCGCCTTAATACCAAGTATTAAGTAATTCGTTGGTTTTTTAATTCGTGTGGGATTTTTTTTCACACACATTTTTTAATTATATTCGCGTGTATAAAAAATAGTTTTATTCAATAATTTACAGTTATATTTTGTTTTGCATTCAGTTATGGTTTGCATTTTGAGTAAATCGTACGTAACAAGGTTGAGTTCACACTCTAGACGCATTTTTACATGGAATTTTTAATGCTTGTGGACAATTTGAGGAATTTTTTAATTGCTGTGGTTTTTTTTTTAATGAAAAAAGTACCGTGGGAATTGGTGTGGTAATTTTTAGTTTCCTTGTGGGAAAAATGTATTTTCTGTGGGAATATGGGTTGGCAGCTATGGAAACATATCATTTTTATTAAACTCGATTAATCAATTCTGTTCTTAATCTGAATTGACTCTGAATTCTGTTCTGTTCGGAATTAATAAAGAAATACGGGCATTATATCAAAGCAACTCTTTTTTTAATAGTACTTTTTTCGGAAACGCAACCCTTTCTGTGTGCTTATACGAACTGACCACACATAAACAAGTAAAAACATATGTTAACAATTTTATATTATATGCCAATGTCCATTATGTCCTATATGATTATAAATTTTATAGAGCTATGTATATTTTTCTTTTATTTCAATAGTTTTTCTTAGATAAAATACAACATTTTAACGCTTAAACATATTAAAACATATTGCCTTAAAACAAAATTAATAACCTGCCAGAATTTGACAGATAATGGGGTGAATTCATATACACAATACGTGAGTGCATGAAAAAATGGGCAGAACAAGCACAGCTATCAAGCAAAATTTTTTTATTTTCATTTAAAACGAAGTTTCCCATCTCTTTATCTCTGGTTACCATTTACATTCCAAGTTTTAATATAATCAGCTTATGAAGGTGGGTTGCTGTGGTACATTTGAAAACCAAGGAAAACAAGCAAGGTAGCACACGGTTCTTTTTTATTTTAATTAATTCAGCACGTTTTTTATACATCAATATAGCGCTTAAAACAGGATTGAAAAGGACGAATTATTTTAAAAATTGTTATTTTTGGGCAATTTTACTCCCCTTTTTAAATAAGTCGAGTTTTAAATTTTTACTGAGGAATCCTCGATAAATACTCAAAACATATGAAAAAACTATAAAAAGCAGGGAAAATACAGTAGTATAAAAAGATAATACTACTGTAACAATAAAAATAAATTTATACAAAACATATCGTTACCTTTATATAGAAAGGCTCTATATCAACAAAAATTTGAAAAAAATAACGAACTTAAAAAACAAACTATATAACGTTTGGGTTTTGTAATGTACCGACGAATTACTTAGTCCAGATATGGCATAAATGGAAAACTAAAGTAAGCGACAGGGGATTATTTAGCCTTTTTTTTTTCTAAAAAAATTAGGTTTAATAGACTAACAAACTGAGGAATGAAGAAGTCGAGCGAGAACCGTCATAGCCACTAGCTGGCAGTCGTAAGGGGGGGATTCTTGACCACATCGTTCCATCATTCAGTACATAATATTTTTATTACAGACTCCCTAATAAAGAAAAACCACAAAAACAAAAAAAAAAAAATCAATTGTAAAACGAAATTCTGCATAATGATCGTATCTCATAGATGTAATAGAGACACACACGTCATAACCCTCCCAACCTATATCTTATTTACGCAAAGAAAATATATATAAGATCCCAAAATGTTTATGATATCCATATCCCTAGCCTTTGCTCTTAAGAAAACATGTAATTTTACCAATTCATGTTAACAATTTATTTCGTATGAAAATGTAACAAAAAGTTTCATTAAACATCGTAAAAATGTAAAAATATAGAAAATGAAGATACATTTCAAATAAAAAAAAAAAAACAATTAGAATCAAATTAAATCATCAGCAATTATCAGTTATAATTATTATACATTGTTTTATCTTAATGACATAATTATCTGCATAATTACGTATGGGTATTTAACACTAACAAACATCTAAATTATAAACAATCTAAAGCTAAATTATAGAAAGTTTTAAAATTAAATATTGTTTTTTTTTTTTTTTTTTTAAAGATATATCAAATATTCATTATGATTTAGTTTATTGTTTGTTTCTTTTATAATTTTTAAATGGTTTGTTATCAGAACAATTTTAAATAAGAAAAAAAAATAATTTCGACATCATTTAGATGCAAAGCTTAGCATAGGAATAAAAAAAAAGTTATAAAGTTAGAAATCGATTCTGCAATACCGACTCACGTTCTCTTATGCAATTGTTGTTTTCATATCAAACAAGTTTGGTCTACATCAGAGGTGCACACAAGAGCTTCGGGGAGCCACTCGGCTTTCACAGACAAGTCGTGTGTTCGAAGCTACCGAACTTGTGCGACGTTAGCATTGAATCAGTTTGCGTTTGATCTTCACGCAGTAAGCATATTAAGCGCAAATTGATTTGTTGAATTTTTGTACTATACACACATACTAAGAGAAAAATGGCGCGCTTGTGTTGGAAGCTCTGCCAACGCTGTGCATCACTGGTCTACATAAATCTTATTTAAGAAAACGATTGAAAGAGAGAAAATAAACAATCGCAAATGAAAAAAAAAAACATACTTTAAGTAAATAATAAATGATTTGTTGAAATTTAAATAAAACAGAATTAAAATTAATATTTTTTTAAAAGTTATAGAAAGTAATAATTATTTTTTAACTACACTCACCCGGTCTTCTGCTGAATCGTTGAAGGCCTTTAACGATGACAGTGACGACGAGATGGCTGAAAAGAAAAAAAATGCGATGGTTGGTCATACAACCAATTGCAACACGTTGCTACCACGACTGTGTCTAAGAGCACTGCTCGTTTGATCATACTAACTTTTTGTAAGCTTCAAACGTTGTTCTTTAAAAATGATTTAAGTGACACTTTAAAGAAAAATATTTTTTTTCTTATTTTTGCTCTTAAGGGGGTCTTCTCATTGAGCAACTTTTTTTTCGACTTTTTATATTTATTTATTTATTTTTTTTTTTTACATTTATTTATAGCTTGGGTAGTTGTGAATATGCCCCTAAAAGGATTTTTAGAAATTCGAAATACTTTAGAAGATACAGCCTTTTTTGTGAAGCAAGGTCTTCGTCAAAATGATCTATTCTTCAAACTTTAAACGCGTTTATCTCGAAACCACGTTTCTCGAACTGGCGGCCATGATATCTCCAGTTCAACTGAACCGATTTTCATGAAACGAAGTGGAATCGACGCAGAATTGTCACCATTCTCGGGTGAACCTCAACCATAATTTTAAAAAATTTTTTACTATTTTTTACACTAAACTACAAAAAAAAAGCCCGAAATTGAATTTTTTTTTTTGAATGGCCGCCATTTTGTCAAAAACATCACAAAATTAAGCTTGAGGTTCACCCGAGAATTACATCTATACTGATTATAACCCCTTTTTTTTCATTTCAGACGCTCCGGAGACCCGGAATCGTGGCCGCCGTGACGACACCTTTTTTTTCACCACCAACTTTGAAGTCTCATTACTTTTGAACAGCCCACGTATCGAGGCAAAAAAAATTTTTTTATTTACTTTGAAACTTTTGTAATACAATTAATAAATAATAAAAGTTTTCAATTATTCTTTGCGTTTTCAAATAAGAATTTTTTTAAAAAGGGTCAAAAAAACGGGTTTTGAATGAGAAGACCGCCTTAAGGAACTTAGATTTAGAAAACTATTTAATTATAATGCGATTTAAGATAAAATGACCCGATTTGCTTCACTAAGTTTTAACATGATTTTAGTTTTAATGATTTTAACTATTTTTGATCGTTTTTGTTGCTCGTTGCTCGTTAATGCGTTTTGTTTTTTTTTTTTCAGCGAACACTTTCTGATTTGCGACGTACACGAGTTCTTCTTATCAACTGATGAAGAATTTTTGTACAAAGAATTTTGAAACGGTACCCAAGCTTGGGACTGCAGAGAGCGTTTTTTATAATTTTTTCTTCACGTGATGCGCTAAAAGCGTAGATGACAAAATTTAGTGCATGCGAGGAATGTTGAAAAGTATGCCCCAGTAGTAAATGCCAGATTTGTTAAATTTGCCTTTAGGATACAAAATCCAAAGTAGGCTAGAGGCTGAACTAAGACAAATCATACATATATATCATTATGAAAATTAAACTGCGGAATGTCAAAAATGTTACCTTATTTATAGTTTTCCTTTATATATGCATTTTAGTGTAAATGTTTAATATTCCCTTAAAACAGCAAAATTACCAAACTGAAATATTTTAATCTTTAAAGTTTTCATGCTCTGTATAATTTTATAAAATTTTTACGAACCATGATGAAAAATTTACGTAAGTTTTATATATTATTCCAAACGGATTACGATTTTGTTGAGATGTTAATTGCTTAGCGTTCGAAGAAAAAAGGAAGTTAAAGAATCAAGCATTGGTAACCTCGTGCTAGTCTCATTGAGTACAAGCTGAAGTTAGTTGACTTTTTGTTTTCTTTTGCTTTTATGAGTGGAGACAAGGTTCGAGCTTAGGCTTATACAAAACAATAATAGAATAACCAAAATCGCTTAGCGATAAAAGAATGTTACCATATTTTAGTAGATGGTGTTATTCTATTATTATACGTCAAAACAATTTCTACCTACATAGAGGCGTTCATCACAGTTTATAACAAAATTCCAAGTTACATTACTTTATTTTGTATTAATTTCTTCTTTTTACCATTGAGTAAGGTCTTTTTATATTAAGGCAACGATTTATATTATTTTAACTTCAGAGTCTAATTCGATTGAGCTTAATACACTGCACTTATTATGTAAGCACATACATATCTTAATATATAAAAGACAAGCTTTTTCTGGTTTTGGTGTTTTTGTTGTAAAAAAAACAAAACTGTTTGGAATTTATTATGTTTGAAAAGATTACTACTTAAACTAAAAAATAAACTTAAGGGCCCAAAAAAGTTTTCAACGAAACAAAACCATAGATTATGCATTTTATTGTCAAGTGATTGCTTATTTTAGGCAATTTTTGTTTTTGTGTTATAATTATATTTGCGTTATATTTTTTTGATAAAATAATTAATTAATGTACCCAGAATCAACTATTTAGTAAAGCACCTGAAATATGCGGTGGACACAATTTTTCAGAGCTTATTCGTCCAAAAAACAAAAATTATAATAATTTATGTTTCTCTGAAACTTTTTGAATTTTTAAACGAAAATTTTAGAAAAGTTCTGATTTTTACAAAAATGGTAGATTAAAAAACCGTTTTTGACTAAAATAAAAATAAAATAAAAATCTAACGATTAAAAGCAGCATTGGCGTTTAGTTAACAAGTGTAAAAAAAGTGCATTTTGAGTATAAACATTGCTTTCCATTTGCTTGAACTTACTCGTTAGATTTTGTTATGTCAATTTTGGTTAAGCCCATAGTTGTCCAATGACTCAAATACTATAATAATTGTAGATATCTGCTACTACTTAGTAAAGGTTCTTATACAGTAAAAGTGTAGTAAGCTGCTGCTTTTTGTGAAAGTTCCCATTTATTTTTCAACCCTGAATACTAAATAAACTTGCACGGTAGAATAGTGTTACCAAGCATCAACAAAGAAAATTAAAACATTTTTAATACAGAAGAAAAAGTAACTGCAAAATTAAAAAGCATTTTTTTGGTCAGAAAACGTCTATATAAGACAACATCTTCTAAATGTCAAACTCTTTTTACAATATTTCGGTTGAAATAAATATTAGGCAAATTCCCTTGTTTTTTTGTTTATTTGTTCTGCGCAGAATAAGATACAACATAATGCAGAAATGATGGTTTGTAAAAAATTACCATTAAACTATATATCAATAATTGAAGCTATTTCGGTATACAGCAAAAACTTCCATAGATCCTCTTTTTTAATCAAAGGATTTTCGACAGCCACATCAAATGGTCTCACTTTAGCGTTACCCTTCTAAATACACTTTGATAAAAATGAAATTAAATCTTCGAATTTATTTGTGTGCTCTAGCTCTTTGAACTACTTTTTAACAAATTATTGAAATTTAATTAATTAATTAAAAATAATTCGCTTTGAAAATATATCAATAATCAATAACTCAAACAACAGTAATTTTAGTATGCTCACGGATTTGGATTTACAGCTTTATCGCAGTCCGCTGTTTTGGCTTATAAAAAATTAACAGGAAAAACTACTTTCAAAACGTACACCTGGCAACTCTTTAGACAATGATGTCCACAAGATCGGGCAACCATCTTAAAATTTTTCGTGTGTGGTAATTTGTATAGGATAGACAAGAAAAGATAGTGTTCCTAAGAAATTTGAAATAAATTCAATCCATTCAATTCTTCGTTTATATATTAGCATAAAGCCCGTATGATACTTCATTTTTTTGTCCAATTTTTCTTACTGAAAACAAGTGGCGCGTGGGCAAGACAATAACTGTATTAAACAATTATAATTTATATGCGAGAATAGGATAGACACATACTCACTGCCAAGAGCTAATTTTGACAGTTCAACATCTTTGTTGGTCGGCGCTGTTTTTTTTTCATGTCAGCAGCTAATTGCATTGAAAAACATTGACAGTTGACAATTAAATTTTGACCATTAACTTGACGAGCAACGAATTGAGAGAAACGTCACTCACACCAATTGAACTTAAGCTTGTGCGATATTTCAACTCTTCTAAATTCATTTTCAATGCATAAAATTGGAAAAAAATGAAGTATCATACGGGCTTAAGCGCAGTTCAATATGGTAGAAAAATAAAAGCAAGGTTACAACGAAACACGTTTGCAGATATTTTGCATCAAAATTTAATAAAGTTGAACTTGATTCAAATTTTTAATACTGATGGTATTTTTTATTAACAATTAGTTTTGCAAAAAATTATTCGGTAGTAAAATTCAATATTCAATTGAGGGAATCAATTATTTGGTCATTTATTTCCAGTATTTTCAAGGTCGACTGGAAAAATGAGTCGATTCTGTTACATCAAACATATTCTTATATGGATGAACGAATATTTCTGGTTTCTACAAAATTTCGATTCTGAATGACGAACTCAGTTTATAACAACCGAAAAATGTTTATAGGAACTATTTTTCGAAACACCCAACCAAAAATTTTGGACCTACAGCTAATCTGTTTTGAGAGTGCATAAATTGACAAACACACTGTTGTATTCTGTTAATCAGATTTGCATCTGGTTTGCTCTGCCTTATTTCAATTTCCAGCAGCTATTTCAATTTCGACGCGTGAACATCTAGGACGCAACATGTTCATAATTTTTTGGAATTGTTCCTGGTGTACGTGGAGGAATGGAATAAAAATACCTTGCTGTTAAAATGCATCCATACACCCAGAGAAAAATGCCTGTTAAATTAACACGTTTTTAACACTTTCGTGGTTAAAATTTTTCAACACTGCATATCTTGTTAAGTTATAACAATTTACATGATATTTATACAGTGTTAAATTTCCACGATGAGGTGTCAAGTCAACATGACTGTAATGTTGAAAAAACACTGTAGGACACATTTTTTAACAGTTGAACCTATTAAAGTTACACTTTGTTTCCTATTAAATCACAGGATAGCTTGTTAATTTAACAGGCTTAAAATGTAAAATCTACACTTTCTGTCACATTAAATTTACAAGATTGCTTTTTAAACATGCACAACTTTTTACTTACCGTTTACTAGACAGTCAAAATAAATTGAAGCAAGTTTAGGTTTTTAAGTTATTATTTATTTATTATATCAAATCTATAATAAAAAAATGGGATGCCGTGTACAAAAACAGTGGCGCAAAGTGTAATTTAAATTATAAAATACTAGTACCTAAGCAATTTGAAGAGTCAGCTGAGTCGTCTGAACCATCAATCGGATCAATCGGAGCATTGCCTGAAGCAATAAGAGCTTCCGGTGATTTGCGTTTTCGTAGCACGGTTGTGGCCCTATCGTACAGCTTACCCGTAGGATTTTTGCCTGCGCCTCTGACGTGATAATAGATGACTTGATAATAGAGCTTTCCACCTTAAAAAGAAGGAATTAACATTTAAAACTTAAGTAATACCACCAAATTTACATTATTATTTACCTGAATATTTCGCCAAACTGCAAGTTTTTACCGAAATTTCACCCTTACCCCGAGGTGAGAAATTGGGAAGAGCTCTTTTATGTCTTGGTCATGCAGCAACAGCAAAGCATCCAAATCGATGCGACAATCTGAACGCAAACAAATTTTGTTTTAATATAGCGCATATATTAAATAACGACACAAAAACGTAAAAATTGGTTTCTGCCTTTGCATGCTGCGATTCAGGCCGCGTTCATAGTATAATTTTTTTCTTTTGTTACTTTTGTCGGCTTTTTGCCTTATGTTTTTAAATTTATGTGCGGAAACAGCAACAGCTTCCCGCAAGCAGCTACATCACATTTCCAATGTCAACAAACCAATATTTTCCATCAAGTGTTATTTTAACACTATCCAATGTTATGTAAAATTTTCGAAATTGTTGTTGCAAACCATATAAATATTAAAATGTTAAGTTAACAGGAGCCGTGTTAGCATATTGTTCGTCACTTTTCCCTGAGTGTACGCCATCCTGTTTTCTTCCAGACATTGTTATTGTAAAAAACCAGGCACGAATGAAATTAAACTAATAGCCCTAGTAATAGGCTTACCATACGTCAGGAATTAGGCCTGATAGTAAGGTATTAGACATCTTGTCAGGAATTTTGTCCGGCATCGTATTTTGTCAGGCATTTAAAAATAATAATGAAATTTACCCTTTGAAATTTGACGAGTTTTGTTTTTAGTTTGAAACACTTTTTTCTGCTACATGCATCACAGTCTGTACATGACCTTATATAAAATGAGCTGTGTTTGTATAGTAGGCTGGGTCGATTTGTATGTAGGCAAAAAATCTGATGTTGCCTGGGCGATTTTCGGTTCGGGCATGAAAAGTTATAAAACAAAACACAAAAAAAGGGGACTGGGGGTATACTTTACCCCATCGCACCCTCAATTTTGTGAATTTTGTCTATAGGAATTTTTTTCAAAAATTATTTTTAAAAACGTGCACAGCTAGGGCAAAACTTACGCCAGATATGAAATCCTCACACCCGATTTAACCAAAAAACCGTCTAACATGTATACGTTGTCATCGAAAAATTTACCGTAACAAATTACTAAAGAAAAAATTTCAGTAAATTCAAAGTATATTCTTATCGTTGGTGCGTATGTAATTGTGACCATCACGGCTGAACCACTGCAGCTATCCACCTTATATTCGCACCATATATCTTATATGGTATCTTATATGGTATCATATATATAAGTAAATGTGTATCATATATATCGGAAACTGCATAAAGATTGTGCCTACAGCGCCACCTAGGAGGGATTTTCAAAAGCAAATAATTCCGGAGCACCACACAAAGATATGGTGTGAATATAAGGTCGATAGCTGCAGTGGTTCAGCCGTGATGGTCACAATTACATACGCACCAGAGAACTGCAAAAATCACATTTTTGCTGGTTTGATCATACACAAAATTTTCTGATCAAAATCGATCACGGTAACTAAACCAAGCGCTGAATATAATCAGCATTAGACAAAAAACCGCTCATTTTGGGTGTGCTTCAGTTGGCTGATCGAACAAGTTCACTATATTCAAGATTGATCATACTTGTTTAATGCCAACTGATTTGATCGGTACAGAAAAAACAAATGATTGCAACCGGAGCACCCACAAATTCTATGAATAAACCATAACATAACAACAATCAAATGGATATGAGTATGAGTATATGGAAAAATGTTGTGTGAGGTCAGTTATTCGAATGTAGTGCATGTGTTCAGATTAATTAAAATGTCAGATAACCAAGCTTATGTAAAAGAGCAACTGGCTAAGGGCGTGTACACCTTGGCCAAGCGACACAAGGGCAGAAGTTTTATATGGAATGTTTTGTCAGAAATACATAAAGAGGACGGAAGCATTCTGAGCGGATTGGTACACTGCTGCACTTGCGGTAAGCTTCTAAAATATTCTGCGAGTCAATCGTCCAATTTAAACCGGCATAAGTGCTGCCAAGCGCGGAAGGAGTTGCAAATATTGAAAACAGCAACAACAGAAGATAAGCAGACCGCCATAGGTATCTGTACAGCATGGATCATTGAAGATTGTCGTCCATTTTCAGCTATCAGCGGTTCGGGCTTCCAAAAACTAGCAAATTTTTTTGTGAAAATAGGCGCAACTTATGGCGAGCATGTTGATATGAATGACCTACTTCCAGATGCAACAACAATTTCACGTAGGGTGCAAAAACAAGCAGATAAAATAAAAAATGATATTAAAGGCGAAATAAGTAATGTTGTAAGAAGCGGTGGAGCATCTGCAACAATTGACATGTGGTCGGACAATTATGTCAAAAGAAATTTTTTAGGAGTTACATTGCACTACCAAAAAGAGAGCAAAATGTTTGATATTGTCTTGGGTATGAAATCAATGGATTTTGAGAGATCAACAGGTGATAACAAACTTTCAAAGTTAAAGAGTTTGTTTTATGCGTTTGATATTAATAATTTTGAGGATGTAAAATTTGTAACGGACAGAGGAAAAAACATTGTCAAAGCTTTAGAACAAAACGTACGCTTGAACTGCAGCAGCCATTTATTGGCAAATATTTTAGACCAGTCTTTCGAAGAAACAACAGAGTTGGCAGAAGTTGTAGATAATTGTAAGAAAATTGTTAAATATTTTAAAAAAGCCAATTTGCAGCACTGGTTACCGACATCTTTAAAAAACCCGTGTCCAACACTTTGGAACAATGTAAACAAATTTTACAATGTTCAAGAGTATAGTTGACAATTGGTTTAATATCAATGAAATACTGAAAGAAAAGGAAGAAACCATAGGTTTGATTGATTTAACATCATCAGGCAACGCAAGTGTTTTTGGAAGTTTGATCGGTTGAGTGCAACATCTTACTTTTTTGAGTGTTGGTTTACGTGTGAGCATTTGTAAATCACCCGTTGCAGTTCTCTGATACGCACCAACGATAATAATATACTTTGAATTTACTGAAATTTTTTCTTTAGGAATTTGTTACGGTAAATTTTTGTATGACAACGTATACATGTTAGACCGTTTTTTGGTTAAATCGGGTGTGAGGATTTCATATCTGGCGTTAGTTTTGCCCTAGCTGTGCACGTTTTTAAAAAAAAATTTTTGAAAAAAATTCCTATAGAAAAAATTCACAAAATTGAGGGTGCGATGGGGTGAAGTGTACCCCCAGTCCCCTTTTTTTGTGTTTTGTTTAATAACATTTCATGCCCGAACCGAAAATTGCCCAGGCAACATGTCTGCTCCTTTTCCATTATCAGCTCCACCTCTCGCTTTGCCTGAAATATCGTATGCACAAGCTGCTTCTCTTGCTCCTACTGTTGCTGATGTCCAACAAATTGCAATTACTTCTGACATTTCTGTTCCTAAACCTTTGATTGCTATTCCTCCAACTAAATCAATTTTTGTTTCGCGCTTAGCATCTGATACAACAGATAATGATATAGATTTTTTCATTAAATCAAAGTTGAAATGTTCATCGACTCTTTCTATTTCTATTCATAAATTCAAATACGTTAACGCACGTCCGACTACTTCCTTTAGATTGACAGTTCCAGAAAATTTATTTAATACTATTGTTGATGTAAGTTTCTGGCCGCGAAATACAATTGTACGCGAATTCGAATTAAAAAATAATCCGTGATAAGTAAATGTAGTACACTTGCCTCGCCCGCGAAATAGCCCGCAATCTCATCCTAAAAACGATTAACAAATCGCAAGTCTAAATTAGAACTTGTGTACCAAAACGTAAGAGGTCTTAATTCCAAACTTTCTGCAATGTTCATTAACAGTTTTGATTTCGAATATCTAATATATAAAAATCTCGTGTCACGGTGTTAGTGTTTGAACTGCTCCGAAACGGCTGGACCGATATTAATGAAATTTTGTTTGTATATTAATTAGGTATGAGAATAGGTCGTAAAGTACTTTTCATCTTCCTGCCCAAAAGGGGCGTGGCACTTTCTCAAGAAAACAAATTTTCGGTTTTACTTCCGTTTATAAATCGCACATAAATGAAACTCGGTATGAACTTACTGTTGACACGGGCCCTTCGACTGTCAAATTTGAAGGATCTTTGGAAAGGGCACCGCCCATACAATTAAACTTTTTGATTTCGAATTTATTTGGAACTAGATGTCGTATAACAATGAAGCTCAGTATGAAAAAACTGATTGGTCAGGTCTTTCAATTATAAAAAAGACACGGGCATTGGAAAACGGGGCGTGGCTACGCCCATACAACTCGAATTTTCGATAAAGAATAGCTATGGAAGTAAACTCACATAACATTTTAACTCAGAATGAAGTTACTATTTGGTGGTGTCCTGCTACTGGAAGACTAGAATGGGCATTGTACAAGGGGTGTGGCTCCACCCATATAAGACACATTTGTTAAATTGAATCGTTTTGGAAATAATAGTCACAGATCAAAAAACTCGGTTGGGAGTAACTATTTGGTGATATCCTACTGCTCGAATATACTCGCAACTAAAACGGGTATTGGACCAGGTGTGTGGCTCTACCCATAAAAGACAATTTCTTATAATTGATAGCTTTGGAAACAATGGTCAAAGCATATTGAAACTCAGAGTGGAGTTACTATTTTTTGATGGCCTTCTATTGACAATCTAGAACAAGCATTTTACAAGGACTGCAGCAACGCGCCGGGTACCAGCTAGTAACATTATAATTTTCACGGAGACTTGGCTTCGCTCTTATATTCTTAATTCTGAAATAATGTGTAAAAATTATCAAATTTTCCGTAAAGACCGTTATAATAAGATCGGTGGTGGTGTTCTGATAGCTGTTCATATCTCGTTTGCATCTGATGAATTAACAATTCTCGACACTAGTGAACTGGAGTTTATTTGTGTTTCAGTTAAATTAAATAATTGCATTGCTTATCTTACCTATTCTTACATTCCTCCTAATTGTGACATATCAATTTACTTAAGATATATTAACGCCATCGAGCAAGTTCATAATATGTTAAAAAATAATGATGTTCTTATTGTGTTGGGCGATTTACCTACCCTTTGTGTCTTGGAATTCGACTGATGACTCTTCATTTCTTACAACTGTTTCCACTAGTAATTGGATAAATGATTTTTTAGATAAGTTATCTGACCTGTGTCTTCAACAAGTCAATAATACTTTTAATAAAAACCATAGAACGCTGGACCTTGTGTTTGTAGATAGATGCACTACTGTATATCTCAATCGTTCAAACCCTGTATCTTTTCCGGAAGATGAACATCATCCAACTCTTGAAATAACAGTTTTACTTGCTCATGAAAATGAAAATAAACTTACACCTGATAAGCGAAATACAAAAATATATAATTTCAAAAGTACAGACTATGTTAAACTCAACGTCTTACTCTCGCAGACTGACTGGTCACCGATTATATCTATTAAACCACCGTATTCATATTATGACGTCGAAACCTCGGTACAGTTTTTTAATGATACTTTGCGAAGGTGCTTCTTATTGTGCGTCCCAACAAAGCAAAATAATTCTAAACCCTTAAGTCCACCCTGGCTAACAAGTGAACTTAAGTCACTTAAAAATTTAAAAAATTGCTTATTTAAAAAATATAAAAAATCTGGTTCTAATATAGACTTTGCTTGTTATTCATCTTGTCGTTGCAGATACCAGCCATTAAATAAACAGTGTTATTCTGCTTATATAGCCAACATCAAATCTCAATTTAATGATAATCCGAAACTCTTCTATATTTTTGTTAATTCAAAACGTAAGGCTTCCAACTTTCCACCCCTTATGAGATTCAATCAAGAGAAATCGTCTTGTGACAATGTTATTTCCAACATGTTTGCAAGCTTCTTCAAATCAACTTACTCCAACATACCATTTAATATGTGTACTGAGCATCCTTATTTACCTCCAGTTAGCTTTTTTGAAACTCCAGTAATAGACTCAATTATGTTATGCATTACCTTCGTCAAGTTAAATGCTCTTTTTCGACTTGCCCTGATGAAATTCCGAGTTGCATTCTAAAGGAATGTGCTAGCAACCTGTGTGCTCCTCTAACAAACATATTTAATATATCCTTGCAAAGTGGACATTTTCCCATTATATGGAAAGATTCATATATTATACCCCTTCATAAATCTGGTGAAGAGGTGTTTGGAATGAATCAATATTTATTTCCCTAAGGTGCCGATCTATATGGCAAAATCTAAAAATGGCTTTACGCCGTACTTTGAAAAATAAAAACAAAAGAGTTCCTTTTTGTTTAACCAAAAATTAACTAACTTTATTAAAATTATTCTCTGCTATATAAATCAAAAATACCAGTATTTTATTTTGCTGCTGCTTCCAAAACTCCTCCCATGTTTTCCAATGTAAGTAATAAAACTTTAGTTAACCAATAGATTGATCTATTGGGCAACATCTTTTTGTTAAAGAGTTATTTTCATTTCTTTCATTCACACTAGTTCTAATAATAATTATGCTGAGCTTGCAAAGTCAATGCAGTAACATTGTTTCCGTCAGTCGCTATGTAATACAAATCGTTTGACCCAGTGCCGTTATGAATGAAAGAAAATAAACAAAACGAAAATTAGTTTATCAATTGCAATTCTTTAAATTGTGCCGAATTTCAATTATACCGTAAGCTTGTTGTGCTGTGCCACTACACCCTTACCCTTCAGCGAAAAATTATTACTTGAAATAATTTTTAAAGATTGGAGAAGTTTAGGAGCAGCTTACATATTAGAGTTTTCATTAACAAAATTTTTTTTTGTTACTTGTTTAATTTAGCAATATGTTTATAAGAGTTATTTACTTATATAATATACCATAGTTAAAATATTTTTTTTTTTGTTTGACTTACAAAAGTATTTTTAAATTCTTAATGTTTAACTATTATAGTCTTTGCTTATAATTATGTTTTTCAGAAGATTTTTATATATATTATTTTTTTTTTTTTTTTTTTTTTTTTTCCTTTTTGTTTATTAGGGAATTACTTATTTAAATTATATTTATCTTCTTAGTTACTTCTTATGTATTTCTTTAAAATATTGTTGTGCAACAACTTATTTTTACCGTTAACCTCTACTAGTGAATTTACACCTAATCTATCAATTATCTTATATGGTCCATGATATGGGCTTTGTAATTTCTTTTTATTTTCTAAACCTATAAAAACTAAATCACCTATTTCTAATGAAGCTTCATTCTTATTTCTATCATACTCTATCTTTCTCTTATGTTTAACTGTTTTAATCATATTTCTAGCTCTATCAACAGATGTCTTTAACCTTATTTTTAATTCATTACTATAGTCTTCTAAATTATATATTTTATCATGTTCATTTAAAATATCACTCGGAAGTGATGGTAATTTTCCAAATATAAGTTCATATGGGGAATATGATGTATCTACATGTGGTGTGGTATTGTATGCAAATGTGTAGTACGGAACCCATTTATCCCATTCTTGGTCATCCACAAATGATAATAAATATTCGTTCAGAATCCTATGATTTCTTTCTAAAGCTCCTATAGTCTGATGATGGTACGGAGTTGAGAAAATTTGTCGCGTGTCGAGTAATTTACATATGTTTGCCATTAACTCATTTTTAAATTCTGTGCCGCAGTCAGATCTAAGGATCTCGAAACATCCGTATTTAAGTATGAACTGTTCTACTAGAGTTTTTGCAATAGTCTTTGCTTCTTTTGTCTCAATAGGATGTGCTACTATAAATTTTGTAAGGTCGCATTGGATAGTCAATATGTATCGATTTCCATTAGAAAATTTTAACGGGCCTACTGTGTCTATAGATATATTTTCAAAACTTGTTGTCGGTGTATTCGTAACTATTAAACCTTCTTTAATATGTCTGTTTACTTTATTTTTGTGACATTTTTCGCAGTTGTTTATGTAATCTTTAACCATTTTTCTCATATTCTTCCAGATGTATCGTTGCTTCAATTTTAAAATTGTCTTTCTGATTCCTAAATGTCCTCCTGTTCGAGTATTATGATATTCATCTATCAATTTGTATTGTTGCAGTGTACTTTCTATATGTCGTGGAGCTTTGTAAATTAATATCTTTATAGGCGAGGATTTATTCATTTTCAACTTGTTGTACTTTTCTTTGAATGCATTCATTTTAATATTCTCAAATATATAATCTTTGTCACAAAGGGCTAGCTCCTTTATCTGTGATCTATTTAATAAACAATGTAGTTTCTCCAACATCGAATCTAGTTTCGAAGGGTCATCGCTACATGTTATGTGCACTTCATTATTATTTATATTCATAGTAACGTTACTCTTTTCTTTAATAAAAAATTTTAATTTCATTGCCCTTCTTACGTCATTAAAGGATGTGCATTCCCAAATATAGAGGTGATCAGTCTCTTTATGAGATGGGCTGTTCCAGTTAACACGTTCTTTGGTACCCATAATCATTTCACTCGCTTGATTGTCATTTCTTTCCTCATTTTCGTTATTGCTCTTTTTACTTACTTGTTTTGTTTTGCTCCTTGTTATTGCTAATACTTCTTTTTCACTGCTCATAGGAATCATATTTTTTAAAATTTCGCTGTCATATTTTATTCTGGATAATGCATCTGCGTTAGTGTTCATTTTGCCTTGTTTGTATGTAATTTCAAAATCATAATCAGACAAATCTAATCTGATTCTGGTCATTTTGGACGATGGGTTCTTATGTGAAAATAGAGAGACTAGTGGTCTGTGGTCAGTCACTACTATAAATTTTCTTCCATATAGGTAGGGTTTGAAAAAGTTTATGCTCCAGTGTATTGCTAGGAGTTCTTTCTCTATGACCGGCTTGTTTATATCATGCTTTTGTAATGACTTACTAGCGTATGATATTGGCAGATCATGTCCAATCTCTCCTTGCGAGAGAACAGCCCCTAATGCAAAATCGGATGCATCAGTAGTTACGATAAATGGCTTCTCAAAATTTTGGTACTGTAGGACTGGTGAATCAACAAGTTTATGTTTTAAGCTACAGAATGCTTTTTCGCACTCCTCTGACCAGATGAAGGGTGTCCCTTTTTTGAGTAGGGAATTTAAACATTTTGCTACGGCCGCAAAGTCCGGTATGAAACGTCTGTAATAGTTACAAAAAGCCACGAACCTTCGTACGTCGTCTGCATTTTTTGGTGTTGGGTATTTTAAAACTACATCACATTTAGCTGGATCTGTTTTAATACCTTTGTCTGTTATTAAATGGCCGAGGTATGTTACTTCCGGTCTGAGGAATTGGCATTTGCCCGCGTTTAGCTTTAAATTGTATTTTTGCAGGCGCTCAAAAACTTTTACTAGATTTTGGTTATGATGCTTAAGTGAACATCCAAATACTATTATGTCATCGACATAGAGGAAAGCTTCTGAATTCAAACCGCTCAAAGCTATTGTAAGCATTCTTTGGAAGCTGTTTGAAGAGATCTTTAAACCGAATGGTAGACGTTTAAAATGGTAATGTCCGTCTTGTGTAGAAAATGCAGTTAATGGTCGTGAATTTTTGTCTAGTGGTATTTGATGAAAAGAGCTTGTCATGTCTAAAGTTGAGAAGTACTTGGCTCTTCCTAACATGTCTAGGACGTCCTCTAACCTTGTCAGTGGAAATTTGTCGTTAACTAATTTTTCGTTCAATTTCCTGAAATCTACTACCAAGCGCCATTTTTTTTGTCATCATTGCTTTTCTTTGGAACTAGTAGCAATGGTGCATTGTATGGGCTTACTGAGGGCTCAATTATGTCATTGTTTATTAAATTTTCTACTTGTTTGTTTATTTCTTCATATTGTGAATGAGGAAGTCGATAATTTTTTATATGGACTGGTGTTGTGTCTGACAAGTTTAATTTTTGTGTATAAAAATTATTAGTCGTTAAATTTTCTCCTTCAAGATGGAAAATAGATTGATGTCTTCTAAATATGTCTTTTAATTCGGTCTCGGTACTGTTGTCTAATTTCAATTCTATCATTAACTTCTTAAAACGTTGTTCGTTTATTTCTTCATTGTGTTCATTTTTTGTTGTCAAGATTATGTATTCTGTTAGTTTTTCTGTTTTTGGCTTAATTTCATTCAAAATTACTTCTTTATCGTTTACGTTGATAACCTTGATGTGGCAGATACCTTTGGTAGATGCTAAGGAGTTAGATAAAAATACGCCTTCTACGAGTTCTTGATTCAAAATGACACAGTCTTCCGTTATTTCAAGGTTTATTGGAAAGATCATTTCCGTTCTGGGTGGTATTGTGTAATATTCTTGCTTTGGTAGTCTTGTTGAGATAGGTACTACGTAATCCGTTTCGGCTATAGGAATCGTAATAGTGAATGTTTCATAGTCTATCTTACATGTGTATTTTACAAAGAAATCTCTACCTAGAATTCCGTCTGTAGTGATGGGAAAATCGTTATCCACTACGTGAAAATCATTGTAAGCACGGTTATCTCCTAGGCATAATGTTAATTTTGTAACGCCTAAAGAGTATATTTCATCTTTAGTTATGCCTGTTAGTTTGCATTTGTTATCAAAATTTATTTCAAAATTTGCGTTTATTTCTTTGCATATCGAAATGTCTGCTCCCGTGTCTAATAGAAATGTTAAAGCACGATTTGTTTGTGCGCATCTTAGTGTTACGTAATTGGTGAGATTCTCTGATATTAGGCAAATTTTCTTTTTATTTATTGTTGGCCTTCCGGAGGTGCTTGGAAATCTTCCTCCGGGCCATCCATGTTTCCCTGGTGGCTTATTACACGCATATAGTGTCGGTTACTTCCTTGATTGGAGTTCCTCTGATTGTTATTTCTATTGTTATTATTAGCATATCTTCTTCTATTGCTGTTGTTATATGACGAATGCCTTTTGTTGTAATTATTGTTGTCATGTACAACATTTCTGTTATTGCTGTAGTCAGTGTGGTTATTTCGTTGATATGTATTGTATCTGAAAGTGTTATTGCCTCTAGTGTTATTATATCTATTTATATTCTGAGGGTTGTTTCTGTTATTATAGTTGTTGAACTGTCGATGTTGTTGTCTGTTGTGGTGTACACGGTAGCTAAAAATGTGCGAGCTACTGTTTTGAGTGTCTCGTTCGATTTCCTGTGCAATATCCACGGCTGTGTTGAAATCCTTAGGCTGAGCTGCAAATAATGTGGTTTTCAAACGATTCTCTAAACCGTTTTTGAAAATTGTCAGAGCATATTTTTCATTCATTTTTCCTACTACTGCCTTTTGCTCGCTCGTTGCAGTGTTGCCTAGTTCATTTATTTGTAACCTATTAAGTTCTGATACTAAATTTAAAATCTTGTCTTTAAAATTTATTACTGTGTTATTCTTTTGAGTTGTTAATGCTAATTGTGTGTGTACCTGAGCGATTGTAAAATTGCTCTTGTATCTTTCTTGTAACCGTTTCTTGAGTTCTTCGAGTGTTGTTACATCAGGACCTAAAGCTGTTCGAACTGCCGCATTAAGCTTTACACTAGTCACAAATTCTATTAGGCTTATTAGTCAGCTGTGTAAGATCTGTGTAATAATTCTATGATTTTCAAAAATGGTTCCAGTTCTTTATATTGTCCGTTGAATATTGGTATGGCCTTAAGGGCTGTTTCTAGATTGAAAGCTGACATGTTGTTTGAGTAACTATTTTCCTCTTCTATTTCTGTTCCTGAACTTTCACTTTCTTGTCTAGGCTTCAAAAACTGGTCTATTGTACTCACTATCTTATCAAATGTTTCTGTTTCACTTTTGCTAGTCGTATTTTTTACTAGTGTTTCTCTAAGTACTGCTAAATGCTTTTTAGTTTTCTCTATAAATGTCAATGAATATTTTCTATTTGGAGCCTTACGCAAGTTTGCTAAAAGTTTTTGAACTGTATCTAATTCCATTCAAGTTTGATATTATTTCACAAACATTTGTTACAGATATATTTAGAGTTACGTTTTTCAAACATATTTTTCCCAATTTTTTTCTTACAAATTTCACATCTGAAACATCTATAATGAAAACTTTCCTTTTCATATGCTAAATACCTTACCTTACCTATATCTATAATCTTTTCTTTGCAATTGGCACAATATTTTTCAAATAGAATGCCGAAACACCCTTGGTAAAAACAATTTGTTGCTGATTTTGGCATAGTAATATTTTATAAAAATTGTACAATTACTATACTCAATATCTTAATGTTTTCTATCAAATTTTTATTCATTATTTTTGATTTTGCATCCGGCTTAAAAATTTTATAAATTTTTCATTAAATTGTTTTTATTTTAGACTGAATTGTTTATATTGCGCAACATCTGTTTGCGTACATAGTTCTTATAATATCTATTTATTATATACAATATAGTAATAGTCATGAAAATAACACTAATGATTCCTATTATGTTTAAAAATCCACTTTCACTGCTGTTGCTGCTGCTGCTGTTATTATTGTTGTTGTTGATTACCTCTTTGGTGCCGAACCAACCCATTTTGGTGTCTGTTACTTGGACCGTAGTTGAGTTTTTCCAACTCTATTTGTTGTAGTAAACGCTGCTTTTGGGCCAGATCGTTAACCAGTGGTAGGATGTTGTAAATTTCTGCTACCCGTTGTCGTGCGATTACCCGCTTACCACCTCTAACTCTTTTTCGTGTTTTGTCGATTGTTTCTTGTGTGGTGTTACTTCCCTTCCGCCGTTGTTGTCGTTCTTTGTATTTTTCAATGCTTATAGGTTGTGGTCCCGCTGTCTTAGGTGTTGGAATATACACAGCTGTTTCACGTTGTTCTGCCAATGCTTGTGGCACGTATTCTTCTTCGAATTTCCTTGCGTTTGCTGCTGCTCTCTCAAATAGCGCGTTGAAATCGTCATCTGACATTGATGTTGTAGGCTTGAGAAAAAAATCACAGGATCACAGGATCAAAAAGCTGAATCGCTAGGGCTGTGTTGAGCAGGTTGAAATTTTGGCTCGATCAGATGTTGCAGGATCAAAAAAAAATGTGCAGGATCGGTTTGCATCGGTTTGCAGGATCGGTTTGCAGGATCAAAACAATGTGCAGGATTGGTTTGCAGGATCGGTTTGCAGGATCGCCATGAAGAGGTGTTTGGAATGAATCAACATTTATTTCCCTAAGGTGCCGATCTATATGGCAAAATCTAAAAATGGCTTTACGCCGTACTTTGAAAAATAAAAACAAAAGAGTTCCTTTTTGTTTAACCAAAAATTAACTAACTTTATTAAAATTATTCTCTGCTATATAAATCAAAAATACCAGTATTTTATTTTGCTGCTGCTTCCAAAACTCCTCCCATGTTTTCCAATGTAAGTAATAAAACTTTAGTTAACCAATAGATTGATCTATTGGGCAACATCTTTTTGTTAAAGAGTTATTTTCATTTCTTTCATTCACACTAGTTCTAATAATAATTATGCTGAGCTTGCAAAGTCAATGCAGTAACATTGTTTCCGTCAGTCGCTATGTAATACAAATCGTTTGACCCAGTGCCGTTATGAATGAAAGAAAATAAACAAAACGAAAATTAGTTTATCAATTGCAATTCTTTAAATTGTGCCGAATTTCAATTATACCGTAAGCTTGTTGTGCTGTGCCACTACACTGGCTCCAAAATTGATGTCACTAACTACCGAGGCATCGCCAAATTAAGCGCAATCCCTAAATTATTTGAGAAAATCATAACTGAACAACTAACCCACTTCGTATCTTCTTCCATTTCTGTCACTCAACATGGTTTTTTAAAGGGTAAATCAACTTCAACAGACTGACGTTATTTATACGGACTTTAGCAAAGCTTTTGACAGCGTCAATCATAATCTTCTATTGAATAAACTTAAGCTTAAGGGTTTCCTGTAAAATTGCTAAATTGGATAGAATCTTAATTATCGCGACGTTTTCAAAAATTTTTATATAAAAATTCTCTTTCACAAAATATAATGGTTACATCTGGTGTTCCGCAAGGAAGTCATCTTGGACCGGTTTTATTCTTACTATTTATTAATGACCTTCCCTCGGCAATTAAACACTGTGACGTATTAATGTATGCTGACGATGTGAAACTTTTTCTTACCTACAAGTCACTCGACGAACAACAGCTTTTACAATCTGATTTAAACAGAGTGGATTGGTGTAACTTCAACCTATTAAACCTTAACTTAAAAAAATGCAAATCAATGACCTTCTCACGTAGAACTGCTCATAGTACAAATTACACTATAAATAACCTCCACTTAGAAATTGTTCATAGTTTTGTTGATCTTGGTGTAATTATGGATCCAAAACTTCGCTTCCATCTCCACGTAAATTTGGCTGTAAATAAGGCTAGAGGTTTTCTTGGTTTCATTAAAAGATGGGCGAAAGAATTCAATGATGCCTTCACTACTAAATTACTGTATATATCTCTCGTAAGGCCTATTTTTGAATATGCTTCCGTAGTATGAAACCCTCAATATAACGTCCACATTGATGCAATAGAATCGGTTCAAAAACAGTTTTTACTTTTTGCTTTACGTCACCATCGTTGAAACCCAGATATTATTCTTCCTTCGTATGAAACCCGCCTTAACCTTCATCTGCTCCTTGTGTCAAAAACGACACAAGAAGAACTTTCTTGTAATTTTTTTCGAAAACCATCAATGAGCAACCTATAAAATTTGTTGACTTTATTTCTTTCGTTATTGTACATCCAAAAACTTTTTCATATTCTAAAATATTGTATTTTTAGGGATTTTATTCAAAAAGTTACGTTGGCTACCCTCGTGTGTCGTTTTTGACACATATGGCAACTCCACATGTTTTTGGCGGGAAAACTAATATTTACTTCGCTTTTAGTGCTAAACAGACAAAATAATGAAAAACTTGATTGTGAAAAGTGCTTTTTTTCAGTAAAAAATAAAAATGTCTAAGCCAAGATATATTTCGAATGAAGAAATTGAGGAATTGCTAAACGCAAGCGATAGCAATGTTTATTTTTCTGGAGGCATCGATGAAGAGTATGAACCTGATGAAGAGCTTCCTGTAGTGGAATTCCCAAACGGCTAAACAACAATTTTCGATGTCGTTTGCTTGCAAAAATTGTCATTTTCTATTAAAAGTGGCACGCAGAATGACCGATGTCGACAACGATTATTGTCATTAATTTTTTGGGAATTCCACTACTGATCTTGACGATGACTTGTTTTCTCCCGATACTGATTCGGATATTGAAGAAAATGATACATCCAGCTAAATAAACGATTATGATTGTGTCAGTAAAAATATTAATCCCCTGTTTATTTCAAAAGATGGTATGGAAATCAGAACGATTTCAAAATGAAAGTGGAAGAGTTCATAATGAAAATGTTATTGTTCTTCCTCCTTGCACTACAAGATATGCGATACTGTTTTTTCCGCAACATATCGAAAATATTATTCTAAATCATTCGAATGCCTTTGCTGGAGCTAAGTATGGTGAAAACTATTTAAAAATCGATTCAAATCTGTTGCAGGCATATGATGGTGTTTTGATATTGGCAGACGTTTACATGTAGATTTTTAGTGCTATTCTTTTTCAAATAAACTTATTTTGTTTCGGGTTTCAGATCAAAAAATGAAACCATAACTGAATTGTTCGATGGCGAATATGGTCGTCCAGTATTCAGAGAAACCATGTCAAAGAAAACGTTTGTATATGTGAATCAAGTTTTCGATTTGACGATGCAATTGGAAAAAGACAACAGCGGTCATTAGATAAATTTGCTCCCATTCGCGACTTATTCGAAAAGTGGGCTGGTTTATTGTCAATCAAAAATGAGTATCATCAGTTAATTTTTTTCAAATATTTCTACTGATGTTCCTTTGACATCTACATCTCCACATCCACAAAAGAGAGCAAAAAGTGTCCCACCAGCAATAAAGGTATAGAAAGATGTCATCTTTGCTACGAGAGTAAATCTGACTCCAAAAACAATTTATGTGGAAATATGTGTTGCTTCTGTGCAAAATCTGCTTGCAAGAAGGACCACAATCAAAATGTCGGTGTAAAGTGTGTTGAAGAAAAGCTGCTGTGAATTCGATAATATTTCAGTAATTTGTATTATTTCCAATTTTTTTGCATACATATATTTGAAAAAATTTACTTTAAATATATTTTTCCGTTATTAATTTGGGTTCTTAAATTATTTAACAATAAAAATTACTTTTACTCAAAAAATTTTGGAAAATTTTCACAAAGGTTAAGCAAATTTTACTGCCTTCCCTGAGAAGCAGAAGGATGGTGCTTAATGTCACCTTCCTATATAAATTACTTTGTGGTGATATTGACTCCCAATATATTCTCTCATCTCTTAACTTTAACATCCCAAGAAGAGGTTCTAGACATTTTGTGCTTTTTAAGTTGAGCCAGTGCATTTCAAATTTTGCCCTTCATGACCTTTTACGATGTATGTGTAGTGATTTCAACAATAGCTACGGCATAATTAATTTTTGTGATTCGGTGGATGCTTTGAAACGGAAAATGATTTTACATTTAAATAATTGATACATTTTACAATTTTGTTTCAAACATTAACTCGGTTAATAAAATTGTTATATTCTGTTAAAATGTTGGCTGAAGTAATTCCATATATTCGAGACCGTTTCAGTTGTTTTTCCTTTATAATAATGCGTTTGATGAAGTAAACACCATCGAATATGATATGTATGCTTAAACTTGTTTGTTTTTAATCAAAAAAATTTTGAATTTTTCTTATTCATTTGACTTATTAGTTATTTAGTTTGGTGCGCAAGAGTTTATCTCTTTTCCATGCAAGTTTATGCCTGCGTTGGCCCAAATACATATCCAATTAATAACATTAGCACGGTGTTCCAAAATTACATAGTGACCCGTATATATATACACTAGACCGTATCGAAAAAATAAATTTCGCCGCACACCAGCTAATCTAAAGCGTTATTGAAAGAAAGTTTCGAAAAAAAAAGTTTTTTTTTTTTTGACCGAGCGCATCGACATATTTCTTTATAAATTCGTTGTTTACCGTCCGATCTTAAAGAATGATATGTTTTTGTTTTTGTCTTAGGAAGACCTATTTTTGGTTTGTGAAACTCATTGACCTCAGTTGACCACTTATAGTACTGACCCACCGAACCCCCGTTTCAACCATCTTAACGTACCATTTTGATGTCAGAATTAGAAAGCCCTTAAAAAATCATTAAACTTTTACTAAAAGATTTTTTCGCTTTTTCCGCTAGAAATATTAAAAATTTTGTATTGTAATTTTTTTGCAAATTTGTAAATTTTTTTCATATCGAATTATTTTTATAAAATATCCACAGAAAACGTTCACATCCGAAAAAAGCATCCTAATGTACAATTCTAAAGTAATGCAATTAAAGCCTGCAAAAAACTTCCTTCTTAATAAACTTTCTGGACTATTCTGTAAGATCGTGCTGTTAATGTCCAACGTTTGGTTAAGTTCAAAATAACGGTAACAATTGCAGAATGATTCGGATTCACCCAAAAAAAAATTTAGAAAAATTAACAAAAACCTATGTTAGGGCTAATTACCTTAGGGCTTGGTCTGTTTTAAACCTACAAAGTTCTTGGATAAGACAACAAAGTTTATATTTTTATATTTAATTTTATATTTATGGTGAATTAATGGTGGAAACCATTAGTTGTAAACACATTTTCACAAGCAAATTAGTAGAATTGCATTGTTGGGAATTAATGCAATTGATTGGGAAGTATTTTCTATACATTCCGATGATTACCATTGTAAAATGTAAAAAAATTTATTGATTGATAACTATTTCCATCTTCCTTGTTCGCAGTGTTTGTGTAATTTTCTTTTTAAGCTAGCAGCCATAGCAGTTCTTAATACAATAGTTAAGTTACTTTTACAAAGTTGAGCTTTGTGAATGTAAAAATTTTGTTTTTTGTATAAATTATCAAATTTTTAATTTTAAAACCATTTTCAGCTCACACAAAAACTTTTGTTATTATAGATAGTAATTTCATTCAGTACATTTATTATTCACAAAAGCCATCTTAATTTTACTATGGTTTTTTCTCGGTGTAAGAACATTTTCGGTGGATATTTTATAAAAATAATTCAATATACCAAAAAAATTTTAAATTTGCAAAAACATTAAATAAAACAATTTTTAGAATATTTCTAGTGAAAATAGCGAAAAATTTCTTTCATAAAAGATTAATGGTTTTTTATGGTCTTTCCATTTCCGAAACCAAAATGGTACGTTAAGATGGTAGAAACTGAGGTCCGGTGGGTCAGTACTATAAGGGGTCAACTGAGGTCAATGAGTCTTAGAGACAAAAAATAGGTCTTCCTGAGACAAAAACAAAAATAGACAATTCTTTCAGATCGGACATTAAATACCGAAGTTCTAACGAAATATGCCGATGCGCGACCCCTACGTTCGGTCAAAAGAAAAAAAAAATTTGTTTTCGAAACCTTTCAATAATGCTTCAGATTAGCTGGTGTGCGGCGCCATTTTTTTTCGCCTATAGGGCGAGACGGTCTAATATACACATATACAGTATCGGACAAAACATTTGCAACTCGTTACGAAAATAAGGATTTTGATAAAAATATAAAATATTTTACAGTGTACTATTATTTTTTTGCATGTAATATTTGTTTGTAATTAAACCATCAAGCGTATATTTATATTTCATGTTCCTCTCTTAAATTCCAAGATCTTCTCTTAAAATTCTAATCTCATAAAATTCTGAGTGAGACAAAACATTTGCAACTCATATGCAACAACAAAAATCCGTTACTCCAACAGATAATTATGCAGAATATTCCAAGTTCTAACTAAGTTGGGGAAGTTTTCAGGTTAGTTGTAAAACAATTTTGCAAGAAAGGTTGTGCAGCCACATAATAAAACAAAAGAACTATTTCGAAAAAATGAGTCCAAACAAATTCGGAAAAGCACTCCGTACGAATATAATTAATGACTTTAATAGCGGACTTTCCCAAAAAGACATTTCAGAAAAGTATAAAGTTCATAAGTCGTCAATTTCGCGAATTATATCTCGGTATCGTAAAACTAAAAAAATTGATGTGGAGCACCATGGAGGTCGCCCACGTAAAACGACACGAAGAGTTGACAACTTGCTAGTGAGACATGTGAAGAAAAAACCTTTTGCATCTGCTTCACAACTTGTCGAAGAGTACCAGTTGCCAATGGTACTTCTTCTTCAAGAACTGTGTGTCGTCGCTTGGTTGATGCTGGCTTACCTTCTTGTCGCCCAGCCAGAAAACCTTTGATTTCAAAGCGGAACCAAAGCAAACGTGTTCTATTTGCAAAAAGACACCTTAATTGGTCAGTTGAACAATGGAAATCGGTCCTCTTTTCGGATGAATCGAAATTCAATTTGATTGGCAGTGATGGTATGACCAGGGTTAGGCGACCCAGAGGAAAACGACTTCAAGTATCGTACTGCGTCAAAACTGTCAAGCATGGTGGTGGGCATGTTATGGTCTGGGGATGTTTTTCGGATGCAGGAGTAGGCCCTATTTACCGCATTGACGGCATTATGGATCAGCATGTATACAAAAGTATATTAGAGACCGTGATGATGCCATTTGCTGAATGGGAAATGCCATTGCGCTGGACGTTCCAGCAAGACAATGATCCCAAACACACGTCTAAGCTTATAAAAACTTGGTTTAGCGACAATAAGATTAATGTTTTGGAGTGGCCCGCGCAATCCCCAGACCTTAACCCCATTGAGAACCTTTGGGAGATAGTAAAACGCAGAATTAACCATGAAAATGTGAAAAATTCGATAGATTTTTTTCAACGGATTCAAACGGCCTGGAATGAAATTCCGATTGATATTATTCACAACTTAATAAGCTCAATGCCACGTCGCTGCAGGGAAGTTATAGCAAATAATGGATTCGCTACTAAATATTAATTGAAATTAATACTTTTGCTCAAATGTTAATTAGTTGCAAATGTTTTGTCTAGTCCATCTATAGATTTGATGTGAAGTAAAGTTTTTATTTTTTTAAAGAAGAACATTTCATGTTAATTACCTCAGTTTAACAAAGTATTAAAACATGTTTGTTACTTTTCAAATCAAATAAACATTATTTTTCAAAAATATTTGGATTTTTTATGATTTTTTAAGAAATGTTTCACAGTTGCAAATGTTTTGTCCGATACTGTATGTTTGTACATATTTACACGTATATATCTGCGTTATGTTTGGAATTGGTTTGGTGTTTAAGAGTTTAATCTCTTTTCCACGTAGGATCTTGGGTTGGATAGTGGCCGCAAACTTACTAATATTCATATTATTTATAGTTAATTTGGTCTCTTTGTTTTAGAGTTTTATGTAAAGTTTACTACTTATTTGATGTTGTTTACTTTTTTAAACTCAAAAATTCTTAATAAATTCGTGTTTTTGTATAACATTTTTAAGTTCCGCTGAAAAGCCAGTTAATGTGCTTAGTGGAAATTCATACTTCGCCAACTGGGTGTGTGTTTTAGAACGTAGGTGCATTCTGTCTGTTCCGGTTGATCCGGATAGATTTTAGAATGTAAGTCGTGCATGCGTATAGTACGGGCTATACGTATTTATGAGATTTATCACTCCTTTGGCGAATCCAAAAAAAAAAAAAAAAAAAAACATCGGTTAAAAAATCGACCCAGCCTATTGTATAGTGGATACAGCAACCTAGTGTCGATGCATAATGATTTATCGAAAATATCTGTTTAATTTAGTGCCATCACAAGTGCAATCAGCTGATCACAAACAACTTATTCAGCGACTGGAGCGCTTGCATTTTCGTGTAATTTATTTTTGTTCTTATAAATTCTGTGAATTTAAAAATAGATAAATTCTCACATCTATTTAATATTTTATATTGATACCAGTGTAGTTTTTACATTTTTATTTAGCACGCAAATAGAACAATGGCAAAAAGAAAGTGTGTTTTTACGGAAAAGCTGAAGGTGGAGTACGATTTCATAAAAACTGATACCAACTCACAAGATAAAGTGGTTTGCACAATATGCAAAGTAATATTTTCCGTCGAATTTAAAGGTAAAGCCGACATCGAGAGGCATTTGCAATCGAATAAACACAAGAACGCTTTAAAATGTATGCAGGAGGCTTCCATTTCAGACTACTTTAAGAAGCGAGAAGCAACATCTGAAGACCTTCAATGGTATGGCTAAAGAAATGACGTTCGCATATCATTGTGCAAAACATGATATAAGTTCTAATACATCAGATTATACTTCTAAATTAATAACAAAGTTTTACAAAAGAAATTTTATATCCGTGATTATAGACACTTCGAACAGAAAAGATGTTAAGTTGTTGCCGATCCTCGTTAGATATTTTAACCCTTGTAATGGTGTTCAAATCAAACTCCTTTATTTTAACGAAATACCAGGGGAAACTTCAGATATTTTAACGGACAATTTTTGAAAGCCCAACGGAAGTATGACCTTGCCAAAAAAAATTATTGCGCTGTCGGCTGATAATACTAATACAAATTTCGGTGGTGTAGATAGAAAAGGGCAGAAAAACGTTTACCGCAAATTGGAAAAGGAATTAGGTCGATCTATAATTGGTGTTGGCTTTTCGGCACTTATATGTCCAAATAGCTGCCGATAGTTTGCCAGTTGACCTCGAGCTAATTGCAGTTAAAATTTTCAAATTTTTCCATGTCTATACTATCAGAAACATGGCTTTAAAAATCATTTCGAAGAAGCTGAAATCGAATATGAAAGGATGTTGTCTCATGGAAATACGCGTTTTTTAAGTTTGCAGCCAGCTATTGGACATATATTACAAATGTATGACGCGCTTAAAGTTTCCTTCGACGAAATAACTAATTGTCCGCATGCAATAAAATTATATTTCAGCGATCCTATGAATGAAATATATAATCTTATTGTACATGGAAGTTTAACCTTATATAACAACGCTATCCTAGCTATTGAAGCAGAAGCAATTAGTGCAACAGAAATTGCTAGTGTTTACACTGATTTACTCAACAAACTCGAAAGTAGAAGACGAGAAACATTTGTACCATTTACTGCAAAGCAGCGGTGATTAAAATTGTTACGCGACTTTCCAAATTCGGATGAAAATATATTAAAAAAAATATGTATTGCGCTTTTATAATGTCGCAATAAATTATTTAGTCACTTGGCAGAGCAACTTTAAAGAAGTGTCAGAGGTCCAGTGGGTGAAAATTCATAAAGAAATAAAATGGGAAGACATTGAAAAAAGTATTGCTGTAATAATTAAGCATACTCATGTAACAATCCATGATTTTCACGATGATGCAATTTTTGATGTAATATGATTTATAATATGATATAATATATAAATCGAATAATATCATGGCTCCGAATTAATGAAGTAGCTAAATTAGCTAATATAAATTTAATAAAATTAATGAAAATGGTAGAATTTGTTTTATGTATTCCTGGAACATCAGCGGCAGTTGAAAGAACGTTTTTGCTAATGAAACACCAATGGACACAAGAACGCGGTCGACTGCGTGTTTCAGTAGTAGGGCAATTGTTAAATATTCAAATAAACAGTACCGTGGACTGTGCGGCATTCTACGACAAAATAAAAACAAACATTCTGTTATTAAAAAAGGGACTTTCATCGGAAAAGTACGAGTGGTACACTACTAATCCAATTGAATAAACGCAATCAGATTTCGCAATCAGATTTTTCAAGGTTGTTTATTCCGACTTAATGCAATACATACATACATACATATGCATATGTACATTAGGCCGGATCATTTTTGTATGGATAGAAAAAATGTTAACCGGTCGGGGCCTCAAAAGTTAGGGAAACTCATTAAAATATTTCTGTATACTTTTTTTTCAAATCGGATGTCAAAATATTGGTATGAGTAAGAAATTTAATATTTAAGCAGATGTGGGTATGCGTTCCGTGAAAAATAAAAAGTTACAAGCAAAAAACATGTTTTTTTTATCAAAAAAGACCTTCAGGAGAATCAAAATTGCTTCGGCGGATTTTCTCCAATATGAAAAAAAAGTATGCAGAAATCATTTTAATGAGTTCCTCTAACTTTTGAGACCCCGACCGGCGGAATCTTAATTTCGATCCGGTACATTAGGCCGGATCATTCTTATATGGATGAAAAAAATTTCAACCGGTCGGGATCTCAAAAGTTAGAGGAACTCATTAAAATGATTTCTGCGAATTTTTTTTTCAAATCAGAGAAAAACCGCCGAAGCAATTTTGATTCTCCTGAAGGTCCTTTTTGGTTGAAAAACATGTTTTTTTGCTTGTAACTTTTTATTTTTCACAGAACGCATACCCACATATTCTTAAATGTTAAATTTCTTACTCATACTAACATTTACACATACAAAAATTGTTAAAATTTTGTTTCATTATAACTCTTATTGACCACCAAAAATTTTTGGTGACACATTTTTTATTAGATTTACGTGGAATTGTAATTGTTGGAAAGGTATTAAGTTCTTCTTTCGTTCTGTGTATCGCTTTAATCAAAGCTATGTGATTATAAAAAAAAATTTATCGAAAACTGGACGATAAAGCAGTGAAAAAATGAAATTAATTGTTTGTATGAATAAGAAATGTTTCATTTTATGAGATTTCTAAAGTCGATTTCTCAAATTCTGTCAGTTTTCGCACACAGCTTTGATTAAAGCGATACACAGAAAGAAAGAAGAACTTAATACCTTTCCAACAATGACACTTTCACGTAAATCTTGAAAAAAATGTGTCTCTTAAAGCGGTTTTAAAAATATGTCTTATTAAAAATATCAAAAATTCAATTTTTGGTGGTCAATAAGAGTTGTAATGAAACAAAATTTTAACAATTTTTTTTGTGTCAAAATGTTAGTATGATTAAGAAGTTTAACCCCAACCAACAAAAATGCTTGAGAATAATATTAAAACAAGCTTAGCAACATAAGCCTTAAGCTTGAAAAAAGCTTGAGAATATATTGAAAAAGTATATCACATTAATTGTAGAAAAATCAAAACGGAACCCTTGTGATAATATTACTCAAGCAAGATTGTTATAAGCTTGTTCTTCCAATTGTAGATTAAGCTTATAAAATAATATTATATCAATAAATGTATAGAAAAGCTTACTATCCTCAATATTTTTATAAGCTTTTTCTCGCAATTGTAAAATAAGCTTAAAATATTCTTTTGGTAGATTTTTTTTAATACCTAGTATTCTTAAGCTATTTCTTGCATCTGTAGAATTAACCTAAAAATAATGTTTTATTTACATAGCATAGATTGTATGTACATACATAAATATACAGCTGCAACTGTTGATAGAGTCTCATCTAAAAAATCTTCAAATTCAATAATATATTTTATGTTCAACAAAACAATATATTTTATTTGACAAAAAAAAAAAATGGTAAGAGATTCTATTGTATAAAACAACTGATTCTCAATCATATTTAATAAAGTATTGTTACATATAAGTGTTTATCAATCATACTTTAGAAACAGTTATGAATACCAAGCGTTTCTCAAACACGATTGAGAATTCATTATGATTTATCTTTTTATCAAGCTTGTTAAAAGTGATATTGAGAAAAGCTTATAATCCAGTGTTTTTATTAAGCTATTCGGTTGGGACATTTAAGAAGATGTGGGTATGCGTTCTGTGAAAAATAAAATGTTACAAGAAAAAAACATGTTTTTTTTACCAAAAAGGACCTTCAGGAGAATTAAAATTGCGTCGGCGGTTTTTCTCCGATTTGAAAAAAAAGTATGCAGAAATCATTTTAATGAGTTCCTCTAACTTTTGAGACCCCGACCGGCGGAATCTAAATTTCGATCCGGTCTAATGTACGTTTATATATACACATGTACCTTAGAGTGGGTCGGCCTCCATACAAAAAAAAAAAGTTTGAAAAAACCACCCCCTATTTTAAAGTTGACCTCGTGAAGATTCCGAAAACAAAAAAATTTTTTTTTTTGGACCACCGGAAAAACATCCAAAATGGTCTTCTTTGCATAACTTAAGCATTACATGTCAGATTTTAAAAAAATTATGTGTCGTTGAAAAGGGCTTTACGAGCACTACAATGTGTTCTTAGGACATTTTTATTTTTGAGGTCATATTCACCTAGTAAGCCCCATTAGCCCGATTTATCCCCCTTAAATTTCTTTTTTTTCCCCATATCATTAAACTCCTTCAAATATGTTTAATTTGTGTTCAAAAAATTATTTATTAAGTTTAAAAACAAAGAAGTTATAATAGTTCAAATATTTGATATAATCCTTTTTTTTTATAAAAAATTTACTTTTACTTTAGTCAACGAACAAGCACATAATAACAATAAAATTGTAAAAGAAACTTAATAAATAATTTTTTGAACACAAATTACACAAATTTGAAGGAGTTTAATCTTATGAGAAAAAAAAAAAAATTTTTCAGGGGGGTAAATCGGGCTAATGGGGCTTACTAGTTGAATATGACCTCAAAAATAAAAATGTTCTAAGAAGACATTGTAGTGCTTGTAAATCCCTTTTCAACGACATATAATTTTTTAAGATCTGACATGTAATGCTTAAGTTATGCAAAAAATACCATTTTGGCTGTTTTTCCGGTGGTCCAAAAAAAAAAAATTTTTTGTTTTCGGAATCCTCACGAGGTCAACTTTAAAATAGGGGGTAGTTTTTTCAAACTTTTTTTTTTTTTTAAGATCTGACATGTAATGCTTAAGTAATGCAAAAAAGACCATTTTGGCTGTTTTTCCGGTGGTCCAAAAAAAAAAAAAATTTTTTGTTTTCGGAATCCTCTCGAGGTCAACTTTAAAATAGGGGGTGGTTTTTTCTAACTTTTATTTTTCGACCCACTCTAATGTACCTACATTTTTTTGTGATTTATATCTATGAATTGTTTTTTTTTAATTGATAAAATGTTGTACCTTCATAAGTAAATACTATGTATTTGCACTATATATATAGTTTATATTTATTTTATATATTTATATTTTATATATTTTTAATTTTTTTGCTTGTACTGATTTTGGTACTTCACCATTTTTATTTTGAGTCTTAGAGATAATTTGATATTTTTACCACCGTCAGGAATTGAACCTAGAAAATTATGGGAAGCCTACCTAGTAACACAAGGAGTTATAAGTTATAAGTTCAGAATCCAGCTTACAAAACAGCAATGTCTTTATATGAGCTCTGGTAGAATAATTTAAAGGATCTAGTCTTTTATAGCGAAAGATTGAATTCATTATGTCTTGCTAGAGCATATACAAAATCATTATAAAGAGATACGTAAGAAAAGTCTATAATATGCATTTTTAAAGCTTAGATTGTAGTGGTTATAAAGAGATGGCGTCATGTCTTGTTACTGTTCATAATAAAATTATTATAAAGATTGCGATTCCGCATGTATCCTGTGATTTCATTCAAAGTGAATGTGTCAGTTGGAGATGTGCATAACAAGCATACAGGCAGTAAGGAAATAGAAAAGGTAAGATATAAATTTATGTAATATAATTTTATGTGCAGTGTTTGCCGTGTCACGTGTCGCTGAAATTATATATATATAAAATTATATGCAAATTCGTATTTTGGCATTAAAACCGCAATTCATCAACTTGTGATACGTGTAGGAATCTTTATTTGTTAATTTGTTTAGTGGTTTGAGGTGGCAAAAACAGTATCTTCCTCTGCTCTTTATAAAATTATGAAAATAAAATAAGGAAGAAATCGGTCGTTAGTCCTCGTTCGAGCTATTTGGGGAATTGTGGAGTGCTATCATGGTCAGAAGTCAAAAGCGATAAAAAGGCCAACAAGTTTATTGAGAATTATTGATATATTGATATTCAAGGAGATAAATAAGATATTTATGTTCAAGGAGATTTAAATGGCTTTATTCAAGTTTTTAAATACATTGAATAAACTCATTTTCAATCCATTGTGCCAATATTCTCCACCACGATTGAGTGCTTGCGCCTGAATAACGCCAAAAGGTGTTTGTAGCAGAGTTCTTCAATCAAGTGGTACGCCGCTGTTCACCAAAACACGTATCAATTATCTTCAATAAATGATTCAATGCCAAATGGTTGATACGGTTTGCAAGGCGCAATTTCTGATATTTTCTCTCAAAAGTCAGTCAGTGATGAAATTTCAGGGTTTTCCATAAAATCATCGTCATAATCTTAATCCTACTGTCAACATAAAAATAGTGGTCAGGATAATTCATGTTGCCGGAGTTGTTGTTTAGGGTCACTTCATCGTTGATTGGTTTCAGCACAAATTTTGGTGAAGCAGGCACTACTTTATCGAGTGCAGCAATAATGTCAATATTGTTCAAACTATTGAGTTTTATTGACGACAATATTTGTCCTTTCATCAATTTCATCTTTTTCTCGATTGATTCACATTGTGATTTCAAGTTTTGGTAATATGTACCACTTCTTTTAACTTTTCTCCAAGAAGGAATCATATCTACAATTTCTTAAAACTTGAAAAAAACTTGTATGCGTCGAGATTAAATGCAAATGATTTTTTGAACGACGCACACAGGGGCCGCCCCATATAAGTGGATGCTCAAAATTCTGAAATACTTTTCTTTCCATCAAACTCGGTTAATCTATAATTTTACGGCAATTTTGAACAACTTAACCCTTTGAGGACCATGGTTTAACCCATTTGTGACCAAATTTTTATTTATTACATTTTACTGTGCAAAATTTAGATTTTAGATTAAGATTTAACCAATTAATGACCTTCACTTAACCTATTCGTGGTCATGATTTAGACTATTAAAAAAAATTGTATATAATAACTTAAATCAATCGATTTTGATTATATAATCCATACGAATTTTAAACGATTAACCAGTTGCTTATAGCCTTGCTTTAGCCAACTAGCGACCAGGATAACATCTATGTAAAATTAAAATAAACGTTTAAAACCTTCACTTCAATGTGAAATTGATATATGAATTGTATTAAATATTGTTGGATTTGATCAAATTTGATACAAAAATAAGTGAATTTAAGTTAGAATATATTTTAATTATTTTAATTTCAGTAGATAAGATTATAGTCAGTTTAGTTTACAACAAAGGTAATTAATTTTAAAGAAAATGTTAAAGAAAGTGTTAAGTTTCAAATTAAAACAAGTAATGTAATAAATCATTATAACGAAATGAAGTAATATAATAAATACCAACACTTAAAATTCTTTAAGGTTTATCAAATAAGCAGTCGTTGTTTATCCAAGTATTTTCACGTATATAAAATCTTTCGAATTTTCTTTTACTAGATTCCAATTTTTTAGTGACTTGTGTTTTAAAATTTTTGAAAGCAGGATTTAAATTTTTTTTTAACAGATGTTTTTTATTTAAAACTGAAGCAAATCTTCAAATTTACCATCAAGTTTTACTCCTTTGCTTTGACATATTATGTGGCACATATCACGTTCTTTACTGCTATTTTGTCGAAATCTCTTGCAAAAAATGACATTGCAAATACCCAGAGAGGTTTAACATGATGGTTGCTTTTAATATTCTGCCATGTCTTCATGATTTTTTGTTCAATAAGATGCACTTCCAAGAACTATTTATATAAAAAAAAATTGTTTATACTCAAAAAAATTATTTTAAGTAACACATTTGGATTGTAATACTTTTTGAACGTTTTTCTACAAAAAAAGCAACACATAGTTCTTGTATATTTCTTTTTATAATGATATAATACAGTCAATCCCGGTTAAGTGCCTTACCTAAAGGTGACAAGTTTTTGTGGTACTTAAGCGGGTAAGGTTCTAATGCGGGGACCCGCTTAAGTACTTCGAGGTACTTATCAACACTTTTTCAAAATAAAGTGAATTGGAACAAATCTTTGAGTACAGATAATTTTATTAAAAATACAAACATAAATTACCATTAATTTAAAATTAACAAAAAGAATAAGGTACACATGTATATAAAAATGCATTTCAGTTTTTTTAAATACAATTTTTAATTACTTTTTCAGGTACATAGTACATACATACTAAAATGTGCATCCTCCCCATTATTCATACTTAACTTATATAGGTAAATGAGGAAGAAAGCATTACCGTAAAACATTCAGTACTTTTTTCTAGCAACAGTTCAGACATTTTTTTAAACAATTTTTCTTCAAAAATTTCAAGTTCTTCACAAGCAATATTGTTGTTACTTGATTATATTTTTAGATCATCAAGAGCCTTAACAACTTTGTTAAATGATAAAGGGTCAACTGGTCTATCTGATGAAGAGATTTCCGATGATTGGTCTTGTATTTGGTCAACAGCATCTATTATTTCATCGTTCTGTCACACGCCACGTATTCTCCTGCATGTGCAATAGGAATCACTACCATTTCCTCGATATCTTCAGATAAGACATCACCTTCTTGAAATCCTACCTGCGTGAGACACAAAGTACCAAAGAACATTACAATATTATAAAAATTATTGCGAAAGACAATTAACCTTCTGAAAGCAATAGTTTCGCAACTCACAAGCTCCCACTATTGTTTAACAAACGCAAGTGAATCTAACAATGTAAATGACTTCACAAACTGTCTGACCGTCAAGCCTTTCTCCCCTGCTAGCAGTGGTTCACGAATCATTATTTGCCTGAAATAAACATTGAAAGTGTGTATGATGCCTTGGTCAAGAGACTGAAATATTGATGTGGTATTTGGCGGAAGGAGACAAAAGGGGGCGATCTTCACATGGCAACGTGTCTGACTGCCTCAACTTGGCGAGGCCAGCATTATCCATGTCGAAATCGTCTCAAGTCGACTCAAAACCTCCGCGTGGTGTCTCCTGGAAACGTCAAAAACTATCGCCCGATAAACTTTGGCGGCCAATTTGAGCGGCGATGTCTCCTCTAGACAATAAACTTGAAGGGTCTCTACAAGACCTTAAAAATGGAATGTGCGTAGGGTTTGGGTCCCAACCACATTATAACTTCCCAATGAAAACAAAATCAGCCTCGGATATGAACCCCCACTACGTTGACGACCACCGCAAACGAAAAACGGATAATGATTTACGGATATGCACCTGGAATGTCCGGACCCTTTATAGGGAAGGTGCCACTGTCCAACTGGCGGAAGCCCTCGAAAAAATTAAGGCTGACATCACCGCCATCCAGGAGATGCGATGGAAAGGACAAGGCTGCTCTAAGAGAGCAGACTGCGATATCTACTACAGCTGCCATGCGGAGAAGCGCGAATTTGGATGCGGATTTGTCGTAAGTCGGAAACTACGCCATCTTGTTTCCCGGTTCACACCTGTGAACGAAAGGCTGGCGACAATCCGCATCAAGGCGAAATTCTTCCACATCAGCCTTATTTGCGCACATGCCCCGACGGAGGAAAAGGACGATGCTGTCAAGGACACCTTCTACGCGAGCCTAGAGGACGTGTATGATCGCTGCCCGGCCCATGACGTAAAAATAGTTCTCTGCGATTTTAACGCGAAGGTCGGAAAAGAAGGCATCTTTGGCTCCACAGTCGGTCAGTTCAGTCTCCACGAGACCACTTCGAATAACGGTCTAAGACTGATCGACTTCGCCGCAGCGCGAAATATGGTAGTTAGTAGCACCAGATTCCAACACCTCGATATCCAAAAGGCAACCTGGCTGTCCCCGGATCAAAAAACGCGAAACCAAATTGATCATGTTGTGATCGACGGAAGGCACGCTTCAAGTGTACTGGATGTGCGCACATTTCGGGGGGTCAATATTGACTCCGACCATTATCTTGTTGCAGCCAAGATCCGCATGCGATTGTGCAATGCGAAGAATGTACGCACAGGTGTGCAACGAAAGCTTGATGTCGATAAGCTGCTATCACAACGGACCGCCGAGGCCTACTCCGCTCAACTCTCGGTTAAGCTCAACCAACCTTACTCTTGCCTCGACGACGCTGGCGGACTTTGGGCGCATATATCCCACTCCATGCGCACTGCTGCTGAAGAAGTCATTGGTTTTCGGCGCCCGCAACCTCGCAACCAATGGTATGACCAGGAGTGTCGCGACGCGACACCAGCAAAATACGCCGCATATAAAAAGACGCTGCAGTCAGCTGCAACGCGAGCCATGCACGAAAACTATCGCGATAAGAGGAAGGAAGAGAGATGCCTTTTCAGACGTAAAAAAAGAGAGCAGGAAAAGCGTGAGCGAGAAAAAATTGAGGTGTACCAGGGCAGGAAGGATGCTCGAAAATTCTACCAGCAGGTTAAGCGTCTAACCCAAGGTTTCAAGCCCGGAGCATCCACTTGTAGAGATGAGAATGGTGATCTGGTAACAGATACGCAGTGCGCATTGAGATTATGGAGACAGCATTTTTCCAATCTGCTTGCAGGCGACGATACCAACAATTCCGCCCTTGGAGAATGCAGTCTGACACCACCAATCGACGATGATGGAGTGGAAATTCCACCACCTAGCCATGACGAGGTGAAAGTCGCTATCCAGCGACTCAAAAACAACAAAGCCGCAGGTGCTGACGGCCTGGCTGCTGAATTGTTTAAAACCGGCGGCGGTGAATTGATAAGGTGCATGCATCAACTCATCAGCAAAATATGGCTAGCGGAAAGCATGCCCGACGATTGGAATCTCAGTGTGCTTTGTCATATACTTAAGAAAGGAGACCTGACAATCTGCGCCAAGTACCGAGGTATCAGTCTTATTTCCATCGCATATAAGTTTCTTTCGAGCGTATTGTGTGAAAGATTGAAGCCGCATACTAAAACACTGATTGAACCTTATCAGTGTGGCTTTCGTCCTGGCAAGTCTACCATAGACCAGATTTTTACTCTACGTCAAATCCTGGAGAAAACCCACGAAAACCAAATCGACACCCATCATCTCTTTGTTGATTACAAAGCTGCGTTCGATAGCCCGATTCGGGATTGCCTGTACGCAACAATGTCTGAGTTCGGTATACCTGCAAAGTTGATACATGCAGCTTCGTCAAGGTAGGAAATGACCTCTCCGAAACCTTTAATACCGAACGAGGTTTCAGACAAGGCGACCCGCTATCATGCGATCTCTTCAATTTCATCATGGAAGGGATCCTACGAAAGGCAGGTGTACATCGAAATGGCACCATTTTCTACAAAGGTGTCCAGCTCCTTGCGTATGCTGACGATATCGATATTATCGGCAGAACCAAGAGAGATGTAACCGCTGCTTTCGCCGCTATCGAAAAGGAATCAGCCAAAGTGGGTTTGACGGTGAACGAGGGCAAAACAAAGTATATGCTGTCTGCAAATAGGGAAGTGCGGCGTCTAGGCTCCCATGTTACAGCAGGCAAATATAACTTTGAAGTTGTCAAGGAGTTTATTTACCTTGGCACCGCCGTAAACAGCAACAACAATGTCAGCCTGGAGATAAAGCGAAGAACAACAATTGCTAATAGGTGCTACTACGGGCTAAGTAAGCAATTAGGTTCCAGAGCCCTCTCTCGATCGACAAAACTAACACTCTACAAGACGCTCATCATACCTGTGCTTCTCTATGGCGCTGAGGCATGGGTGGTATCGCAAGCAGATGCAGCCGCTCTTGGGGTGTTCGAGAGGAAAGTTCTTCGCAAAATCTTTGGTCCTGTTCGAGTTGGCGACGACTATCGCATTCGAATGAACCACGAACTGTACGAGCTCTACGACGACATTGACATAGTCCAGCGTATAACAATTCAGCGACTACGTTGGCTGGGTCATGTCTTTCGTATGGATGAAGAAGCTCCAGCGAAAAAGGTGTTTGAGGCGAAAGCCGAGGGTCGACGACGAAGAGGAAGGCCATGCCTCCGATGGATTGACCAGGCCGAGGAAGCCCTTACCGCGCTTGGTGAAAGAGATTGGAGACGGCGCGCGCGAAGCAGAGACGCCTGGCGAGACCTGATGAAGTCGGCCGTAACCCGTCAACGGGTTGTCATGGCCACCTAAGTAAGTAAGTAATTTGGCGGAAGGAACTCTTCTTTTACATTTCCAAGACTGTGATCTACCTTGTGACAAGCAGCGTTATCAACAAAACTGTACGCTTTTGCTTCTTCATGTCACGATCAAATTCTTTCAGAATAGTAGACCACAATGTACTCGTCACCCATGATTTATTTTGCGAATAATATGAGATAGGAACAATTTTCCTTTTAAAACACTTCGAAAAAGCACGCTAAAACGATTTTCTCCCATGGTCGAACGGTGATAATAATTGACCCTTTCGAAGAAGTATAGCTTGGACTAAAAACATTTCTAATATTTTGAAAAGTATCAATTCTAAAAAGTATTCCAAGATTTTTTTGTTCAATCTACACTATTGAACATTATCTCCATTTATGCATCTACAATAATTGAAAAATCTTTGGAAGCAAGAATCTCCTCAATGATAGTTTTTTCATGAATTGGCCGCAAAGATCAATGAATTAGTTTTGTATACGCAGAGAAAGAAGGAATTGTTTCATCTGAATATTTGTGTTTAATTTTTTTCTAGCAGGATATTTTGAATTTGGGGGCCGCCTTCAGATGCAGGGCCCGGGGCTTGAGCCCCCACTGCCCCTCCCTCTGATTGGGCCTTGTAACGAACGTTTTTCGATTACTGAAAGTGTTGAATAATCGAAATACTAGAAATGGAATATGAATATATTTTCAAACTTTATGTGCAGGTTTAGATTTTCACTGATATTTAAAAAGGCACTTAAAGGGGGGAAATGTACTGTTTGTTTTTAGTGGAACGCTGAAATAAGTGGTACATAAGCGAGAATGGCACTAAAGCGGGGAGTACTAAAAAGGGGAATTTAGTATGAAAATTGTTTAAAAATATTAAGATGCAGCAAAACAGTGGTACCTAAGCGGGAACGGCACTTAAGCGGGTAGGTACTTAACCGGGATTGACTGTACCATATATATCGTATATATCCTACATTTGCACCATTTTCGAATTACAAATGTACACTGTAATTATATTGATTGAACAGAGCATACAAAAAAATTTAAAAATCTTTATATTCATAACGCTTGAATAGGTAAGTGCTGAAAACAATGCACTTTTTGCGATTATTAAAAAGACCAACATTCTTTCTTTATTCATTATTCACCGTAACAGAATAAAAATTCTCAGTTTGAAATGAAACAGAATCCATTTAACAATAAAGATAAGCTTTTGAGTTTACTTTAAATCAAAGTGAAATTTTTAAAACAACTTTGTTTAAAAAGGCGCAGAGGGATTCTGGTTTTGAATTCGGATTCTCAATAAGGAAGAATCATATTCAATTAAAATGTTGCCAGATTTAAAAGCATTTTGCGCCATTTTAAAAAAAATTACTTTAGAAATTACATTGCAACAAACTAGAGGTTAAGTTACTTTTTTGAAAACTGTAAACTTTTGAAAGCACATACTGTCAAACTAAATACTACGAAAAAATAAAGAAACTTCATTTGAACTTAGGCAAAAAACAAAATGACGAAATCTTGTACCGTTTTCTTCCAGTAAGAACTTCAGTTGCTGATTCGAAATTCACAGTTTTGAAAAATAAAAAAAAATATTGAAATGTGCCATATTTGGGTACGCATATCTCCCAGCAAAAAAACGCTACAAAGCTGAAAAATGACTTGCAGATGCATAATTTTATGGAGAATATAACTGCGTTGTTAATTTTTTTAAATTATGCATTATTTCAAAATTGAATTTTGAGCACACTTGGCCCCAGTGTGCGACGGCATACTTTTCTTCATTTTATTACCTTATAACACTATATTTAATGACTTTATCTAGACAAACCAAAGAAAAATATGGTTTGTCTTTGACGTAGGGTTGTACATTAGAGCGTAGGGGAGAGTGTTACTAGTTGTCACAAAATTTGAATGAACCGCTGTAGCTCCCACAAATTAAGCAATAATGGCACTGCAAAACTTTTCAAGATAAATTCAATATTTTATTCTTCAATCCTGATATGAATAACGAATATTATTTTAAAATAAATCAAAAAATTTTCTTGACAAAAAATTCAACTCGTCTGGGACAAGTAACCCCACCCGTGGGGAAAGTTCATGATATCTGAAGATGTCCGACCTCGGTTTGTAAGTCGTTTGTGGTTTCTTGGCATATTTCCTTAAATTCAAATAAAACATAGAACACTTTCAAAATGGTTATATGAAATTATATGTGACAACAAGCCCCACAAGCGCTGTGACAACCTGTACCATTTGGAAAAAAATGTAAACAATGTTCTGTAAATTTAAATATAAAGTTTTATCTAAAAATTCCTAAGTATTTGCAAAATATAATATTAATTGTATTGGAAATTTATTTAAAGTTGAATATTGCACACTTCTATTTGCCCACACATAAATTTTAAAAAAATAAAAAAATACACAAACCCAACTTAGTTTCTTAAATCTCTTAATTTTTGCAAAATAAAACTAATGGCACTTAAACTTTCTTGGGATGCTAGAAATTGCAAAAGCGAATAGATGGCATTGATATTCAACTCGATAACGTGTTGAATCAAAAGATATCGGCGTTGTGACAACTAGTACTTTAGACAACGGGGACGACTCTCCCCTATCACCAAAACTAACCTATTTTCGACCCCGCCTCAATCGTTAGATATTTGAAAGACATTTTCGAAAAAAATATTTTTTTTTTTTTTAAAGTGGTCACTATGGTGCTATTTTGGTTTTTTTGTTATAACTTCGGTGTTTCTTATTCGATCCGGAAGATTTCATATATGTGTGTTTGTTGGTGTTATCCAAATATTTTCTAATGTTTTTTTTACCTCAAATATTTTTTTCTATTGATTACACAATCGATCTTCGTTCCTACCATATTATCCTGCTCCAAAAAGTCCAACAAATTAAAGCTTTGAAAAAATCATAACCATGGGAAGAAGTGAAATCGAAAAAATGGATTTTAGAAGCACTTCCGACCTATTTTGCAAAGAATAACACTTTGGATCATAATAAAGTTTTTTTTGAATTTTCGAAATCTTTTCGGGATTCAAGGTGGCTGTAACGCTCGCAACTGTAAAGTTTCGCGAAAATGTGCCCCAATCGATTTTCATCAGTGACTGCTGTGGCCGACTTATATACTATTTGAACGAAACGCTCCGTGTTTTGCGAGTGGCAAAGATAATCTGTCGAAAATAAAACGTGATACAAACGGATTAAATTATGACGTCAACATTACATCATTCAATTATTAAACTAATGTTTTCTGTGGTGCTCACCTGGAATTTTAACCCTTTATCGCTTTTTGTAACAGATCTGCAACAAACCGGTTTTATGCTCACAAATACCTTTTTCAATTTTAAACATCACTAAATACCAATGCGACAGAACTAGTACATACCGTTATATGTTTTTGTTGTTTTACTTATTCTAAGAAGCGTTGTTATCAGATGATCAAGAGTTTTTAATCGAAGATTGTGTTAATCGTGTCAAGACGCTTGCTTACTAGTTTTGAAAAAAATAGAATATATATTTTAAAGTGGAAATTGATAACTATTTTTGCAAAAATATTTAGGTAAGTTTATTGTCTTGCAATATGTTAGCTTTTATAAGCAAAACTTTCACTAGTTTTGGCATGTGAAGTGAATAATGCTTTGTGACATTTCTGCAACATTGCTCTATATCATATATTTTTATAAGGATGGCTTTGACAGATGATGAAATTGAAAGTTATCTAATGGACTACGAAGATAGTGAAGATGGCCGCGATTTTGATGACGACAGTATTGCAGACCCAGACTTTGATCCTCAAAGTTTGGAAGATTCGTTTGGTGTCGATTTAGATGACATGGGCTTGGTAAATATAATCGAGGACGATTACAATGCGAAGTCTTCATCCATACTCGTAAGTAATGAGCAATGTACACCAGGATCATCAGGACGTTCGAACAAAAGCAAGCCTAAAATATGCTGGAAGAAAAAAAACCTAAGCTTGAATGAAAATCAGCTTCGATTTACAGGAGAGGCGAGCTTGCCTAGAAGTATTTTAGAATTAGATACACCAGTTCAATTTTTCTTTCAAATATTTCCCAAAGACCTAATCAAGTTCATTTGTGAACAAACAAACATGTACATTAAGGTGCCTCGAAAAAAAAAATTCCATTTGTACCCATCCTAAAATGAACCTTGATGTATTTTATGATGATTCCCAAAATATTTTGGCTATGCCGAAATCCGTCAGTGAGCTAAACCATTTTGCAAAAACCTCCAAAAATCATGTTTCCCGTAAATATATTAACTAGTGTAATAGTTGTAAGCAAATAAACTGTCTCAAATTATAGGCCTGAAAAACTTCGTTCAATCTGCATCAAAAATTCGAAAATATTTGCAATTTGGTTAAGTATAATGATGTTTTCATGCATTTTTTTAAGATTATTTTCACAAAAATTCAAATAACTTTATTATTTCTTATACGATCGCCGTTATCAAGATATCGTTGGAAAGGTATGCACGGCTGTCATATATTTTGGACATTTTTCTTTGTTTAATAAAGTGTGGCTCTTATTTTATTCCTCCATTTGTGTGCAGTTTACCTGAAAATAAAATTTTCAAAATTGAAAATACTGTATTTTTTTTTATTTCAAGCGTTTGTTTCAATGTAGAATTTTTGAAAATCATCTAAAAAACTAAGAAAAAAATCATGAAAAAGATCATTATCTTTAATCCAATTGCAAATTTATACAAATTTTTGATGCAGATTGAAAGAACTTTTTCAGGCCTATAATTTGAGACAGTTTATTTATTTACATCTATTACACTAGCCAGTATATATACGGAAAACATGATTTATGGAGGTTTTTGCAAAATGGTTTAGCTCACTGACAAATTTTGGTATAGCCAAAATATTTTGGGAATGATCATAGAAAACATCAAGGTTCATTTTAAAATGGGTACAAATGGAACTTTTTTTTTCTTCATACAAGTCGAGGCACCTTAATGTACATAGTTCAAAAAGACCCCACCAAAGCATTTCGCGTGTCAGAGACTGACATACAGCAATTCATAGGATTGGTTTATGTTATGTCGTTAATTCGTCTACCAAGTGTAAAGAAGCATTGGAACAGCTGTATAGGAACATCTTTGGTACAAGAAACCATGCCATCGCATTCTTTTGAAAAAATAAGGCAATTCATTCATTTCAATGACAATTCCCAAATGTTGCCGCGCTCCCACCCTGATGCTGATCGTTTATATAAAATTCGACCAGTCATTGAAAAGATGAATGAGAGTTTTCAGAATTTTACATTAGAAACATATCTTTGTGTTGATGAACAAATATGTTCCACTAAGGCTAGACAAAATTTAAAGAGATTAAATCCTAAAAAGCCAAACAAATGGGGGTATAAAATTTATGCTCTTTGCGGTGTAAGTGGATTCGCGTACAATTTTGAGGTTGATTCAGGTGCAGAAAATGTTTTGAGGCCTGGTGAACCGGACTTAGGTGCGGCGTCCAACGTTGTCATGAGATTGTCCCGGATTATTTCACGTCAAAAGAATTATAGAGTCTACTTTGACAACTATTTCACGTCATTACAGCTGCTAGCATTTTTGGCCAAGCAAGGAATACTCAGTCTTGGGACCATACGCCGCAACAGAATACGTGACTGCAAAATACCTGCAGAAAAAGATATGTTGAAAAAATAACGAGGATATTCAGAAGAGTACGTAGGTAATATTGATGATGATCGCGCCAATATGGCAACTCTTTTTGTATTATTTTCTTTTCTGACATTTGTTTCATTATCTCATCCTTTTTCATGTATTTTACTTGTTGTTTTTGTTATTATTAAAAGTACGTTTAAGAAACTCACGCGTGTTTTCTTTTCTTATTCGCCGCTTACCGAATTTAATATTTATTCTTAAAAGTTAACAATAATCCGCAGCATTTTTGGTCCTTCGGTCACGGATAAGAATCCAACTCGATAAAAATTATTACGTAATAAAAATATTTCAGTATTTCATTAAACATTAAGTGTTTTTGCAAAAATTGAATCACGTGCAAAATGTCTGACGTGAAAGTTCGAGACTCTGCTTTAAAAGCAATCAGTCGTTGCTTAGAAGCAAGTAAAAAAGATGTTCTTTCCATAGATTTGGAATTGGTGCAAGGCTATCAGCAGCTGCTTGCAGATCAGTGGACACGTTTTTGTCAAGCGCAAGAGAAAGTAGAAATCTCATGTGGCCCTGAAAGCGTAGCATTTGAAGACGCAATTCGTGTTCAAGCCGAAACTATTTTTCTAACCTCAAAATCCAATCTCGATCGTTTGACAAAGGTTCTCGTCGCTCCAACAGATAACAATATGGGCACACCTGGTCAATCACCATAGAAGCAATGTAATTCAACTGCCCAAATTGCAGTTGCCTTCATTTTCCGGGGATGCCGCTGATTGGATTTCATTTCACGATGCATTTCAGTCACTGGTTACATGCAGAAGCAATGTAATTCAACTGCCCAAATTGCAGTTGCCTTCATTTTCCGGGGATGCCGCTGATTGGATTTCATTTCACGATGCATTTCAGTCACTGGTTCACGCGAACGGCACTTTGTCGGACGGACAAAAGCTGTATTATTTGCGCAGCTGCCTCAAAGGTGATGCATTACAATTGGTAAGTGGTATGAAAATTAGCGATGCAAATTACAACGAAGCATGGGACATTCTAATATCGCGCTACAAAGTAATGCGTGTTATAGTGGACAGTCATCTAAAAGCAATATTTATACTGGAAAAAACAACAAAGGATACTGCCAGTGCCATAAAATCTATTCTGGGCACTATCATACAGCATGTAGCAGCTTTACGTGCGCTTGGCCGCCCGGTGGAATTTTGCGATGACTTCTTAGTTTATTTAACTGTCTCTAAACTTTCATTTGAAACACGCAAGCAGTGGGAGCTATCTTTAGTGAGTGATGATTTGCCAACGTTTGAACAGTTGCAACAGTTTTTGGAAACTCGAGCTCGCTCGCTAGAGATGCTGTCTGCAACAAGCGGCGCAAGTGCCACGCAGAAAAACAACTAAAACGCCTTTAAAATCAACTAATTCGCTTCACGCAGTAGATCAGAAATCGCTTGCATCGGCTGCAGTAAAGGCATTCAAGTGCGCATACTGCAATGTTGATCACAAAATATATTTGTGCCAACGCTTCACTAATTTGGATGCAACGCAGCGCATGGCCGCCATAAAGCACAACGGCGCCTGTGTGAATTGTCTCAGTAAAGATCATCCTGAAGCTAAGTGCCGCAGCTTTACTAAATGCCGGACCTGCCATCAACCTCACCACACGCTTCTTCACGACGCAGTTTCGCATCTCGAGCCGCTATCCACACCCTCTAATATAGTCAACGCCGCTAACATCGCTACATCAGCTAACACCGCTTTACAAAACACTGCAGATTTAAATGCAAATACAGCATCACTGCACACCGCCTACCCTATAGAAGGGGGTGTTGCGCCAACATCAAAAGGCACCTCGCAACCAACCGCTTCACAAACATCATCTCTGCGTACCGACGCTCAAGGTACAATTTTGTTGGCAACAGCTGCCATTTTCATTAAAGATCACGCCGAACACTGGCAGCCCGCGCAAGCACTGTTTGACAACGGCTCGCATGCTTCTTTCATTACGGAAGCTTGTGCGCAACGGCTTCATTTACCACGCAAACAATCGCAGATATCGGTTACCGGTATTGGAACATCGCAGGGAGGTAAAGTCAAAGGCGAAGTCAGTCTATTGTTGTCGTCACGCTTTCTAACCACTCGCTTCCAAATTAATGCACTCATTTTGCCGAACATAACAAGTGACATGCCTTCCGTTAAAGTGCATACGCCACCTTGGTCACACATTGAGGGCCTAACGCTTGCTGATCCATGCTACGCAATGCCCGCCGCTATAGATCTATTGATCGGCATGGATGAAATGGATAAATTCCTTTTGTTCGGACTTCGCAAGGGTCCTCCAGGCAGTCCAATGGCCATCAACACAACACTTGGCTGGGTGCTTTTAGGCAACGTTGCTGCACCGCAAAACCCACGCAATACCGTTTCCAGATTGCACTGCAACGCTGATCTAACGAGAGCGGAAGTTTGTTTTGGGCCTTAGAGGACCCTCCTGCAAAAAAGCATCTAACTGCAGAAGAACTGCTCTGTGAAGAAAGCTTCAAAAACACACATCAACGTGCCGCTGATGGTCGCTTCATTGCCGTTTAAAGGCGGCAAAACACTTGGTGAATCCAGAAATGTCGCAGTACGGAATTTGTTACGCTTAGAGAAAAAATTATCTACTGACTTCAACATGCGTAAACGCTACGACGAGTTCATGCAAGAACTTCTGCAAAGCGGGCACATGGAAAAGGTAAATTCATTTTCTAACACAAATTCTTATTATATGCCACATCACGCCGTATTGAAAGAAACGAGTACGACTACCAAGTTACGAGTCGTATTTAACGCGTCGATGAAAACATCAAATGGATTTTCGTTAAACGATAGGCTAATGGTTGGCCCACAGTTACAAGAAGACATATTCTCGATACTTCTTCGTTTTCGAACACACCGCTATGCAATGTCAGCAGACGTCGAGAAAATGTACCGACAGGTATGCGTTGCTCAAGAAGACGTCGATTATCAGCGCATTGTTTGGCGCTTTTCCGACACCGAGCCCATAGATGATTATCGAATGCTCCGCGTGACTTATGGCGTCGCGTCTGCATCCCACTTAGCTATAAAATGCATGCAGCAAGCAGCCAAAGATGCATCCGACGTAGTAAGTCGAGTTGTCACGCAAGACTTACATGGACGACCTTCTCACTGGCACATCGTCGGTAAAAGATCTCAAATCTCTACAATTAGATGTCTCCAGAACACTTACTGGTAGCGGATTTGAATTGCGGAAGTGGGCAAGTAACTGCAAACAGCTCATTAGCAACATTCCGCATGTTTCAAAAGAGACATCACATCTTCTCGCAGACGACAACGAAGTTCGTACCTTAGGTATAATTTGGAACACCGATGCTGATTTCTTGACAATCGCAGTTAACTTAAAACCGCTACCAAACACTCTTACTAAGAAATTGTTTCTTTCCGACACAAGCACCCTATTCGACCCACTGGGGCTAATCTCTCCATGCACCATAAAATCAAAAATATGGATGCAACAGCTCTGGCTCGTGAATGTCGACTGGGACGATGTCGTGCCAGAAAAAACAGCTAAAGAGTGGCTCAATCATCGCAACGATTTGCCAAAATTGTCAGCGCTTAAACTAAATCGCTGGGTCGGAACTGGACAGTCAGCCACTGTTACAGAATTCCATCTTTTCACTGATGCGTCAGAACGCGCATACGCTGCTGCGCTGTACTCGCGCACTATAATAAATGGTACCATCAGCTCAACTCTATTCACTGCAAGATCCAAGGTCGCTCCACTCAAACCTACAACGTTGCCGCGGCTCGAGCTGTGCGCTGCATCGCTTGGAGCGAAACTCGTGAGACAAGTAGAAGCTAGTCTGCACGATAAATACAACGTTTATGCGTGGACTGACTCAACCGTTACACTCGCGTGGTTGCAAGGTCATCCAAGTCGATGGTCGACATTTGTCGCAAACCGCGTGGCTGATGTGCAGGAAGTATTACCTCCTCATTGTTGGGGCCATGTACGCTCAGAAGACAATCCAGCTGATTGTGCCTCTCGAAGTGTAAGTCCCACTCAACTTTAAGAACATCAGCTATGGTGGCACGGTCCCGCCTGGTTGCAAAGTGGCGAAGCTTTTTGGCATCGAAATGCTGAAGAGCAACATTCAAAATATCGAGCTGCGAAAAGTCAAAACATTAGCGAACGTCACTTGCGCTGAGAACTATTGGACACTATTGACCAAGGATTCATCATACCGCAAACTTCAGAGAGTGACAAAGTGAGTCGATTCATCGGAAATCTGAAAGCAAAAAAGAAGATGAAAAATGCTATTCTACGGTCCGGTCCCTTAACGATTCCAGAGCTGCACGAAGCTGAAATTGTGTTGGTAAAGTATGAACAAACTTACGCTTTCCCAAAGGAAATTTCTAATTGCAGGTCAAAGAAGCCTATCTCGATGCGAAGCAGCATTCTGCGCCATCATCCTTTTCTTGACAGTAATGAACTGCTCCGTATTCATGGTAGAATCAAGGCAGCGGAGCTACCCTTTGACCAGAAGCATCAAATTATTTTGCCCAAAAAATCATCGCTAGCGAAAGCCATCATCGCTGACATTCATTCTTATACGGTTCACGGTGGCCCTCAAATTATGCAATCGGTACTACATAGACGATTTTGGGTGCCTGGTGCACGCAGTCTTGTACGACAAATGTATCGCAGCTGTGCCAAATGCACTAGGATAAATAGTCGACCAATTCAGCAGGCAACAGGTGACTTGCCCCGCAGCCGTCTCACTTCGGTGCGATGCTTTTTACACACTGCCGTTGATTTTGGAGGTCCTTACGCTCTTAAGTTTTCACACGGCAGAGGTAGCAAGAGCACAAAAGGCTACATCTGCTCCTTCGTTTGTATGAGTACGTGTGCTATGCACTTGGAATTAGTCGGCAGTCTGTCCGCATGCGATTTTATAGCAGCCTTCAAACGCCTAGTTAATCGTAGAGGTTTTTGTCAGCATATCTACTCTGATAACGGCACCAACTTTACGTGTGCTGACAGAGAGATTCGTACTATGTTTCAACGCTGCATGGCTGACGAAAGCGTGCGCTCGCATTTCGAAAGCTCACGCATAACGTGGCACTTCAACCCGCCAGGAGCCCCGCATATGGGCGGCTATTGGGAGACGGGCATAAAACGAGTCAAATACCACCTTAAACGCGCTCTTGGAGAAGTTTTGCTCACATTAACATGCAATAACAATAGAGTTCAGCTACTACAGCTTTTTCGCACATTCTCAGCATTAATATATATGAAGTCACAATCCAGATCTCATTGAAATATTTCAATGTCATGAATTCCAGTGGCTCCAAACAAATTAATGTGGGAAAAATTTACCCACCATAGAATGGATTGGGCTCAGGGACAACACAGGACATAACAACTAACCATGCATACACAAACACAGATCTAATTACGCAATAGCTTTCAATCTACTTTTGAGTTGACCTTTTGACAAACTAACATCAAAAAATGTACAGTTGTTAACAGAGGCACTCATGCGGTTCAAGGGAGCAGTAGCCATGTAATTTGTTCTACTAAATGGTAGATAAATTAAGTTGTTAGCATTTCTACTACTTCTACGGTTAGAGTTAAAGTTTAAAAGAGAAAGTAGTTCCGGACAATCGAATACACCGGTTATGAGTTGGTGTAAATAGACGATATCCGTAGACTTCCTTCGTTCACTTAAAGATTGCATTTTTAAAAGTTGTAAACGATCCTCGTAAGGAGGAAGGTTCAAAAAATCAATCCCACCTAAGCCCCTAAGAGCAAACCGAACAAAACGTTTTTGGATTCTCTCCATACGTTCAACATGCACACTATAACTTGGGGACCAAACTTGACTTGCGTACTCCAAGTGAGGGCGCACTATTGCATAATACAACGTTGTAGTTGTAATCATGCTATTGAATTCTTTGGCCCAGCGTTTTATAAATCCAAGCATAGAAGATGCTTTTTTACAAATGTAATCAATATGATTGTTGAACGATAGCTTAGAATCCATGCATATACCAAGGTCTTTGACGGCCTCAACACGACTTAAAGCAGTATCTTTAATATTGTAGTCAAAAATTATATTATTCCTTTTGCGCGAAAAGGTCATAGTTTGGCATTTAACAGGATTTAGAAACATATTATTTTTAAAGCACCAAACTTCAAAAGATTTCAGGTCAGCCTGGAGAAGGTTGGAGTCGTCTTAAGTATTTATTGTTCTGTATATTTTCATATCATCTGCATAAATTAACAGGTGAGAGTGTTTAATAATGTGGGTAACATCATTAATGGCTAAAATAAACAGAAGTGGACCTAAGTGACTGCCTTGAGGAACACCTGATTCTGCAACAAATTCAGGAGACAGAACTCCTCGGAATCGTATTTGATAAGATCGTTCTGTCAAATACGATTTAATCCAGCTAACAAAATATTGTGGAAATCCCAAAAACTTGAGTTTAAATAAAATTAAACTATGTGGTAATTTATCAAACGCTTTACTAAAGTCAGTGTAAATGCAGTCGACCTGGTTACCTGATTCAATTGTATTAAGGCAGAAAGATGTAAGATCGAGCAGGTTGGACACAGTGGATCTGCCATTAACAAAACCATGCTGACGAGTTGTTATGACTTCTCCACAATGAACCTTTACACGATCGTACACAATTCGCTCAAAAAGTTTGGGAATCGACGAAAGCTTAGCGATGGGCCTATAATTGATAACGTCATTCCTGCAACCTTTTTTATATATAGGACTTATAAATGATTTTTTCCAAAAAACTGGAAAATAACTTTCTGAAATTGATTTTTTAAATAATAAAGAAAGTGGTTGACATAAAACGGAACCGCATTGAGTTAGCAATGCGGCAGGAATTCCATCGGGTCCAGCGCCAAAATCTTCATCGAGTGTCCCAATATACTTTAAAATATCCTCAGAGGTGAAGGATATATACTCCAAAGAGACCCTGGGTGAAGAGTTCATATAGTCAAAATACCCTTCATCAGGATTAAAAGAATCTGAACAAAAAGATTCCTTGAAAAGATTGGCAAAAAGGCCACAAATTATAGATGGATCGTCCGTAAATCCATCAAGAGTTTTGAAGGATGAAGGAAATCCATCAGATTTTTTCTTAGTATTTATGAACCCCCAAAATCTCTTTGGATCAGACAATATTCTCAGCTTAATATTGTCTAAATATTCATTATATAATACAGCTGAGAGATTCTGAAATTCCAGAAACAAACGTTTGTAGGTTTCTAGGTCACTTGAGCCCAAACTACAGACATATCTCTTCCAAGCCCTATTCCTGTTATTGCGAAGTGTTTTTAATTCCTTTGTGTACCAAGGGTACGACGTGTTTTTCGCAAATTTGAGGCTATATGGTATGGACTGAGAAATTACAGCAAAGAGTTCCAAATAAAAAAAATTAATGGATTCATTAAGATTATGTCCATTTATATATTCTAAAATTACGTTAACTTTACTATTAAGTAATTGATTCAACTTCAAAAAGTCAGCTTTTTTAAAATTGAATTCATAAACCTTGTCAATTGAACTCGAATTCACTATATTCTCTCTATCCGATTTATACCAAATACTCAACGGTGGATGATATACATCAATAGTAGTAAGAGCATGGAAGGCCCTCTTAACAATGACATTGTTACTGTCCGTAGTTAAGACCAGGTCAAGAAGTCTTTCCAGACTATTATAAATACAACTCACTTGTTGTAAGTCAGAACATATACTATCAACGAATATATGCTCTCCGAGAGTCTTCGCATTAGATGCACAAAAAAATGTATCATCGTCAGAAGAATGCCATTTTAAGTTAGGCAGATTAAAATCGCCCAACAATAAAATGTCGTCATTAACGTCAAGAATATTAAGAATAAAGTCTAGACAATCTGCCAGACTTGTATAGACCTCTGCACTACTGTTTGGTGGAACATATGCATTAATTACGTATACATTTGAGCTACAATGTACAACCTTTACGCATATGAGCTCAATATTAGAGGCGCAGGGAATATCAACAAAGGAACTGACAAAACAGTTTCTTACAGCTATAAGAACACCACCACCAACAGAAGAAATATTGCTGGAGTGTCTGTCCTTTCTAAATACTTGGAAACTATTGTCAAACAACTCCAAGTCAGTAATGTCTTCATTCAACCACGTTTCAGTAAACGCGATAATATCTTCAGAACAATTCTGAGTCGACAGAAATATGTCCCGCGTTTTAGAACGCAATCCCCTTACATTTTGATAGTAAAGGGATAACCTATTTAGTTTTTTTGGGTCTGACGGGCGATGTTATTCGACCTTCTAGACTTATTTTTAGGTTTGAACTCAGAAACGAGAATATTATCGGCCCACTCATTAGAACTAAGAACAGTTGCAAAATCTTCAGCTGCAACTGTGAGAATAAAGGAGGCGGGGGTAGGCTTATTGCCGAGTTTTTTACATGAACGAAAAGCATTTTGGGGTAATAAATTACGCTGTTCGACAAACGTCAAAATATTGTTTGTTGATGTGTCGGGTTGTAATCTAGAGATAAAAATGTTCTTGGTCCTCGAAACTGCCTTTAGAGCTATTAACTCAGTTAGAGGTTGAACAGCAATATTTTGAGCTGCCAAGTTATCGCTTGAGTTTTCTACTAAAGTTTCCGGAACAGCATTTTCATTAGCTCCAGAAGTATTTGAAGCTTCAGGTAAAGCAATATTCATCTGAGGTACAATAATATTGTTATCAATATCATTTGTATGAAAATTGGAGGCACGTGACGAGGAAGTGGGAACTGAAAGCCGCTTAGCCTGGGGACTAGAAGACCCACTTTGGTTGGCACGTTTGCGCTTATTATTTTTCTTCTTCTTATTCTTAGAGTTATTACTCTGTCTATGTGCTAAGTCCTCGTCAGGAACATCGTTTGAGGATTGTTTTACTGAGACAAGAGTTTCAGAATCCGTCAAAGGAATGTTACTAATAGGCGAAGAAATTTTTTCCGTGATATTGCTGCAGTAGTCGGCACTTAATTCGCTTAACGAATTCAAAATGAAATTAAAATTATTATTAAGCAAGTTAAGGCTTTCCCCAAAAAGCTTAATTTTTTAATATAATTCTGCTGGGGAAACGACCCTGCACGTAGGGCAGTACCAACGAAGTCCCGAGTGTACCGAAAGTAAATCATGTACACACGAATTGGAAATGTTAGCACAAGACGCATGAAACATTTGCTCGCATGGGCCAGAACAATGAAACATAGTACTTAATATGTTCTGACTTTTGCATTTCCCGTTTAAGGAACAAGCAGCAAAATTTTCGACTTGAAAATAATCCATGCTTTAAAACTTAATTTAAATAGAGCAAAAAAGTTCAATGCACGCAAAAGGGTTAAGCACACAGAGCCTAACAGTTAAATAACAAAAACAAACACTGTGTCTACGCTGTACAAGTACGGACACCGCACAAAGAAGAACACAAAAATTTATCAAAACAAGCACAAATTAAGCAGCAAACTAAGTGCGCTAAAAAATAGTGCGCTCACATATGAAGAGTTCTACACACTACTGACTGAAGTGGAGGCATGTGTCAATTCCCGCCCGCTTGTCGTTCAGTCACCGCACTCTGAAGATTACGATACATTAACGCCTGGACATTTCGTAGTTGGTGAACCGCTCAAAACTATTCCTGAGCCCGATGTCGAAGATTTTCGCGGAACTCTATCTCAACGCTGGCAACTCATAAGTCAGATGCGAACTCATTTCTGGCGTCGCTGGCGCTACGAGTATTTGGTCAGCCTGCAAAAACGTGTTAAATGGTTTCGTCCGAGGAAAAACCTTGAAATTAATGACGTAGTAGTTATTCATGACGCACGAGTACCCCCAACCAAATGGAAGCTGGGCAGAGTGATTCAATGTCATCCAGGAGCCGATGATCTAGTTCGCGTGGCGCGACTAAAAACCAGCGAAGGAGAACTTCTACGCCCAGTTGCTAAACTGTCTCTCTTACCAACTAAAGCTGTTTATTTTGACTGAAATCTTTTATAAATTTAATTCATGTAATTTTGAAACGTATTGATTTTGAACTCAGCCGAGTCGTTCAAGGCGGCCGGCATGATCGCGCCAATATGGCAACTCTTTTTGTATTATTTTCTTTTCTGACATTTGTTTCATTATATCATCCTTTTTCATGTATTTTACTTGTTGTTTTTGTTATTATTAAAAGTACGTTTAAGAAACTCACGCGTGTTTTCTTTTCTTATTCGCCGCTTACCGAATTTAATACTTATTCTTAAAAGTTAACAATAATCCGCAACAGATGAAACAGATGTGTCCATTGTCGCTTGGAAAGACAATAAAATTGTCACACTTGCTTCTACGTTTGTTGGTCAGCTACCCAAATCTCAAGTGAAACGGTACGATGGAAAAAACAAAAAATATATTATGATCGAAAGACCACAAATAGTTTGCGAATACAATCGTCACATGGGTGGCGTTGATTTGATTGATAGCATTATGGGTAGATACAAAATATTATTGCGAAGCAAACGTTGGCAGGTTCGTTTGTTTAAACATTTTCTAGACCTTGCAATGTCGAATGCCTGGCTGTTGTATAGGAGAGTTCGTGCGATAAATAACGTGCAGGGCCCACATCTTTCATCAGCCGATTTCCGCCAAGAGGTTGCTGTCGTACTTTGCAAAATGGGAACAAAGTCGACTATCCAACGCCCAAAAATTGAAAATTAAATTCAAGCAAAAAAACATAAGGGGCCAGCTCAATATATCCCTCCAATGGCGGTAAGACAGGATCAAGAAGACATTGGCCAGAATGGGCAGAAAAAAGAATTGCCGGGGTGTAATGGCGTTTCGCAAACGATCTGCATGAAGTGTGGAGTAGCTTTATGCTATAACAAGCAAAATAATTGCTTCAAGCAATTTCATACTTCATAAGCAACCATATTAACGCAATGTTACATATATGTTACAATCCCTTATTTGAGAATAATTTGTGTTTATAAATAAAATAAAAAAATAGCAAACACGTGTTTTTTTATTTGCCTCAATCCATCAAAAGCAATCGTTATTTTACTTTTTTAAGAAGTTGAGTCATAAAGGGTTAATGATTTCGTCTGAATACTGTAGATCAGACAGTTGGTCTTGCTTGTAAAACTGGAGATATGGCGGCTCAGTGATCTGAACTCTTGACCAGTCGATCATTTCAGTGTAAGTTGTGATGCTAAAGTTGATGTGGGGTTGGTGGTTGGGACCATGAAATTGCCGAATTTTTCTTCGATTGTGGGTTCTCGACACTATTGGAATTTTTGCGCCATGCCACAATCTTGAAACTTCGTCGTATATATTTTATGTGAATGCACTGCGTTTGACTTTTTAATTATGCTGAAGAAACAATGCGTATTCCACCACATTTCGTTTTGTTGGTAATTTTATTCTGTCCAAGTCGCGCTTACGAAAATGTATTTTGTTTAAATAAAGTATTTTTGCAAGTTTCATGCGAACGAAAAATCACTGAAAAAGACCGATTTATTTTTTGATATGAAGTGACCGCTACAGCCACCTTAAATCCGAATCTTAAATCTTAAATCCGAATTTCCGATTTCGACAATTAAAAAAAAATTTATTATGATTCAAAGTGTTATTCTTTGCAAAATAGGTCGGAAGTGCTCCTAAAATCCATTTTTTCGATTTCACTTCTTCCCATGGTTAAAATGATTTTTTCAATGCTATAATTTTTTGGACTTTTTGGAGCAGGATAATATGGTAGGAACGAAGATCGATTGTGTAATCAGTCGAAAAATAAAACATTTAAGTTAAAAAAACATCAGGAAATATTTGGATAACACCAACAAACACACAGATATAAAATCTTCCGGATCGAACAAGAAACACCGAATATATAACGAAAAAACCAAAATAGGACCATGGGGACCAGTTTAAAAAAAAAAATACTTTTTTCGAAAATGTCTTTCAAATATCTAACGTTTGAGGCGGGGTCAAAACAGGTATCTTTTTCTGCTATACAAGGTGATACGGTCAATTGTACATGTCACATATAGCCTTGTGGATAGCATGTATGACTATTTATTTATTTATTTATTTATTTATTTATTATTACACAATACATTGTACAAATAAGATTCCTCTTTTCAGTAAGTACAAGAATTAAACAGGCTTATATGCGGATAATAGTAATAAAAGCATAATATGATGGTTGCAGTAAAATAAAATTCAAAATTGAACATTTCATAACAAATTAAAATTAATAAAAAAGAAAAAAAAATATAAGATATAAAAACATTAAGTATTAATTATTAAGTATAAATCAGGCTGATTTGGAGAGAAAAAAAAGAAAGTAAACAGAAGAAGAAGTTATTGAGAGATACTTAAATGCTGAAAGAGTTGTTTTTTGAAAGTGTTTGTATTGTCTGATCTTTTTATAAAGGGTCCGCCATCTAACGTTTTTTTTTTCAACTAGTGCTTATTTCGTGAATGGTAACACTTAGCACATGTCTGATTTGACAGATAATTAGTTTTATCCGTCCCCTGAACGAATATGGTTGTGTATACGCTTGAACAACGCTGGGAAATATTGCGACATTACTTTGAAAATCATGGTAATGTTGCAGAATGTGTGCGAAAATTGCGTACGGATTTCGGAAGAACAGAAGCACCGTCAGCTCCGTATGTTCGTTATCTTGTGAAAAAAGTGAAAGAAACTGGCATCCTCATCGATAAACCAAAGCGTGAAAAGCCAAAAACAGTGCGTACACCCGAGAATATTGCTGCTGTGGCAGAAAGTGTGCGTGAAGCGGCATCAACATCAATTCACCGTCGTTCTCAACAACTGAACATTTCGGAGACATCATTGAGACGAATTTTGCATAAAGACCTTGGTATGACGCCATACAAAGTCCAATTGGTTCAGGAGTTGAAGCCAACTGACCATCCAATGCGTTTTCACTTCGCTGAGTGGGCCTGCGATCGACTTACAGGAGATGCCGATTTTGCCAAAAAAATCATCTTTTCAGATGAAGCTCATTTTGATCTTGGCGGGTATGTAAACAAGCAAAATTGTCGCATTTGGGGCACCTAAAACGAGTCACTGTTTGGTGCAAATTTTTTTCCAGAGGTATAATTGGGCCATTTTTCTTCGAAAATGAGCAACGAGTGGCCGTTACAGTCAATGGCCATCGTTATCGGGCCGTGTTGAACGAATGTTTGTTCACAAAAATTGAAGAGGAGGAGGATTTTTGGCAACATTTGGTTTCAACAGGACGGCGCTACGTGCCACACAGCCAAAGCTACACTCGATGTTTTGCGCCCTGTTTTTGAAGATAGCATTATCAGCCGGAGAGCTGATGTCGTTTGGCCACCTCGGAGCTGCGATTTGACACCGTTGGACTACTATGTGTGGGGTGCCCTCAAAGATAAGTGTAACGCCGACAAGCCAGAGATAATTGACGCTTTAAAGGACAATATTCGTGAAGCCATTTGTGAAATACAGCTGCACACAATAGATGATGTGCTTAAAAATTGGACCGATCGTGTGGTGTCCACAAATGAAAATCTTTTATATTTTTTATTTTTTTTATACAAATTTATTTTTAGTATGATCATATTTTTTTTTGATAATAATTTATTTTGATTTATAAGAATTGACATCAACAAAAAAATATTTTTTAAATTAAAATTTTTAAAATTAAATTTTTTTATAATGTGTGACTTATGTATGTGTGTTGTGTGTATTTGATATGCAGACACCACATTATTCCCCCTCATAGGTTTTTGTTGTCTTCGCTAGTAAATTAAAGTGTACTTTCTTTTTTGGCTTGTGTGTGGAAGAGAGTGTTTGTGCAGTCTCTGAATCTAAGAATGCTGGTTTAAGTCTATCTATGTTAATTGTTATAAAATCCTTTTAAAATTGTGAAATATTTTGGTGTTCTGTCTACCACTTCGAACGGGCCATCGTACGGATTTTGAAGCGTGTGTCTGATGGAATCATTACGAATGAATACAAATTTATAGCTCTTCAACGCCTGGGGGTATGTACTCTTGATTTGATCTTATATGAAACTTGCTATCTGACTGAATGTTTTTAGTTTTCTCTTTAAGCGCTGACAAAATTTCTGATGAGCTGCCCATTGGATCACTATGTACTAAAAGCTGCCGCTGCCAGTCAGATTCTGTCCAAAATCCATTTCGGCAGGAAATGTTTTGATATCTTCCTTAACCGTGGATCTTAGACTTAACAAAACTAGGGGAATTTCTGAATACCAGTTCTTCTGGTTGTAAATTGTCATGAGTGAGGCTTTTAATTGTCTGTGAAAACGTTCCAAAATTCCCATGGCTTATGGATGGTATGGGGAGGTCATAATATGGTGGCTTCTTATGCTCTTACAAAATTACTTAAACGTGTTGGAAGTAAATTGAAGACCGCGATCTGTAGTAATTTCGCGCGGAATACCAAAGCGTGAAATTAATTCTCTATTGAAAGTATCTATAATTGTTTTAGTCTCGGTGTTTTTTAGTGGGTAAACCTCAGGCTAACGTGTAGTTCTATCGATGGCGGTTAATAGGTATCTGTTACCATTCGATATTGGTAGTGGACCAACTAAATCGATGTGTATATGTTCAAAACGACCGTGTGGAATGTGTATTTTCTGAGGTTGTGTTTTGGTGTGTCGTTATACCTTTGCTTTCTGACAGTTCATGCATTCTTGTGACCATTTATTAATGTGTGTATTCGTACTGGGCCAGAAGTAACGTTGTGTGATAAGACGTCTGGAAGCTCTTGTTCCGGGATGTGAGATGTTGTGTAGTTGTTCGAATATTTTTTTACGTAAGGTCTGTGGAATGTAAGGCCGTATATTGTCTGTGGAATTTTCGCACCAGATACTAATGTTTAAAAATGGAATGTCAATGTGTTTAAATTTGTGCATTTTGTTGTCCGTGTTTTTAATTCGGGTGTTTTTAATTCTTCGATTTCGCATCTCCATAGTGCATCGGCTACTATGTTGTCTGTACCTTTGATGTGTGTTATTGTGTTAGTAAATTGTGCAATGTATTCAAGGTGTCGTGTTTGTATAGGGCTGCGTTCTGTTTTTGAGTGGAGTGCATTCGTTAATGGTTTGTGATCCGTGTAAACTGTGAATGTATTGCCTTCTAAATGATTTCTAAAATGTTTGATTGTTAGATGGATTGCTAGTAATTCGCGGTCGAATGTACTGTATTTTGTTTCTGTTTGTGTTAATTTCTTAGAAGAAACTGCTAAAGGTTGAAGTATTTCATTGTGTTTTTGTTGTAAGACTCCGCCAACTGCGGTGTTAGATGCATCTACGGACACTGATAGTTTTGCTTTACTATTAATGTGATTAATTAGTGTTTGCTTAGCAAAACTATCTTTTATTGTTGTAAATGCATGTAATGTTGTGTCTGACCATTGTAAGTGCTTATCTTTGGTTTTTGATGCGCTTGTCGCCATGTCATAAATGGGACCTAACATGTGTGTGAGTTTTGGAATGCACGGGTGATAATAATTTGTCATACCTATAAATTTTTGTATCTGTTTAACTGTTATTGGTTGTGGGTATTCTTTTATACATCGGGTTCGTTCTTCGGATGGTCTGATACCATGTTTAGAGATGTTGTAACTGGGGAAATCTATGTCGTCTACTCCAAATATGGATTTGTTTGGTTTGATATTTAAACCTTATTTGTCAAGTCGTTAAAAAATTTGTGTTAAATGTTCAAAGTGTTCTTCTTCATTGTTACTGGCCACAAGAATGTCGTCTTAATAAACGAAAATGAAGTCTAGCCCGTGTAGTTCTTCATGTATGCACCTTTGGAATGTTTGCGCTGCGTTTCTCAAACCGAAAGGCATTCGGAGAAACTCAAACATTCCAAAAGGTGTAGTGATTGCTGTTTTGTGTATATCCTCAGGAGCCATGGGAATTTGGTGATAGGCCCTGACTAAATCAAGTTTTGAGTAGATATGTGTATTGTGTAAGTTGTTCGAGAAATCGTGTATATGTGGTAACGGGTAGCGGTCTGGTACTGTTATTGTGTCCAGTCTTCTATAGTCATTCGTCCTCCAGTCATTCGGTTCGCGTTTATGTACTAGAAGAAGTGCAGAAGATGTTTTTGAGTTCGACGGTCTACATATGCCAGATTTAACTAAAAAGTCGAATTAATTTTTAGCTATTTTAAATTTTGGCAAGTCTAGACGTCGCGGTTTTGTAAATAGTAACTGTCCTTCAGTGAAAATGTGATGTACTGTTTGGTGTTTGACAGGTTCAGTGTAGTCGGGTTCTGTTATTAGTGATGGAAATTTTTTTAGTAATTCTGTGTATTTGTTGTCGACTGAAAATAATTTGGTTAATGTGGTTTCAGTAAATGCTGAGATAGTGTTGACTGCTAAGTTTGTTAGTGGATCGATGAGTCGTTTGCGTTTTAGATCTATTAGTAGTCCGTATTTTGTTAAAAAATCTGCACCTAAAATTGGTCTGGAAATATCAGCAATGATGAAATTAAATGGTAATTCACGTCGTAATTTTAAGTCAAGTATAAGTAGTTTTTTTCCGAAAGTCGAAATGGAAGTGCCATTGGCCGCTGTTAAAGTGAGATCAGATTTCTGTTTTGAAATTTTGAATTTAGAGGAAGGAAGTACTGATACTTCGGCTCCGCTGTCTACTAAAAAGTTTAATTTATTTGTTGGGTCATAAATAAAGAGACGACGTGTTAGTGTGACAGGTCAATTGTCAGTCGTCGCGACAATGGAGTCATTTAGTTTATCGTGTTATATTGTGTTGAGTTGTTTTGTGCATATGCACACGGTTGTTCACATCTACGTGCTTCCCTACCAAATTTGTAGTGGTATCGGCATAACCAGTTTGGCCTACGTGTGCGTGAGATTGACCTATTTCTCGCTGGTGAATGTGATCTGAAATTATTTTGTGATTTAAGAGCTTCAACTTCTAGTGACAATTTGTTAAAAGCACTTAATTTGTTCGTCGTAGATACAGCTAGCTTTTGTACCATACTCGCAAGTTTGTTAGTAGGGGCATTCCACGCAAAGCGGTTTATTTTAGCAAAAAAAAAAAAACAAAATTTCTAATTTTTAACAACAGGGCAGTGAACCTACATGAGTTGAGTCTCTTATGGTACAATGTCTTTTTTCTGACGCATCACTGCAATGATAAATATATATGTATATATATATACTTATGATATCGGCAAAGAGATCAATGCTAAAAATTTACTCAAAGTTTTTCTCAATTTTTCCTTTTATATACGTAACTAATTGTTATGTAATTGATTTAATTCAATACCACATATCGTGTTGTTACTATCACAGCCTTCATTTCTCCAAGGAATAGTTTCATTTCAGAAAAATCGATAACATTATAATTGGTAAATCGACGTCGTGTACGTCGTGAGTGAAGGTGGAATTATTTAAAATCACTACTAAACGGAGAAAGTGCCAACAAGTGTAAAGATGTTGAATTTCTTTACTTTTTCATCTTTTATATTTTAAAAATTAACAGTTACTACTACTACTACTCCAGTCGTACTACTAAGTTTTATATTTTGTATTTTAGCTTTCATAATGGGGAGGCGTAATAAAAGTTCAGAAGCGGAGAGAGCAAGAAAATATCGCATGAAGGGTAAATGAAAACGAAAGGGTAAATGAATACAGAAAAAAGAAAAGAGAAGGTATGTCACAAAAAGACGTAGAAAAATTAAAAAAGCTAAAAAGAGATCAGAAACGTTTGGAGAGAGAAAAAAAAAATTAAAAAATTCAGTTACATTGCCGTCAACGTCTCAAAATGCCTCAGTTGCCGTTGTTTCGAAAATTCAGCCGTACAAGTGTAATCAAACTTATAACAAGGCTGTACTTAAATGCCTACGGATCTTCCAGCTTGCCCGGAAAAGAAAAAAATGTATTATCGGTGGTGTGGCTGAACGTATAGGATTGAAACTATATACAGACATGGAACCAAGCTTTCAATTTAATAGAGGTCCTTCCGAAGAAGTTGAATTGTTAACCAAATTTTTTTTTAGAAAAAACATTATATGAATATGTTTCTCAAGAAAGCTTTTTCTATTTTTAAAGAAGAATTCAGAAACATAAGTATTGGTTTTTCGAAATTTTTGTAGTTTGCGCCCTAAAACTGTTTTGTTACTAAAAGATACAGTGCAAATGCCTTATTCACGAAAATTTTATAATGAAGCTTTAAGGATTGAATTTATTGTATTCACAAAGCTTCTTTGAAAACGTACTCTGTGATGTGAACCTCAATTCAAATTGCTGGCAAAATATATGTGAAGAGTGTATGAACCTAAGAAAAATGAAAGAACCAACTGATTTGTCTAAATACGTCGTCTGGAAGGAGTGGTGTAAATCGGATAACAATAATCTGAGATTAACTTTGAAAGAAACATCTATTGGAGAGTTACAAGAGCAAACTATGGGAGACTTTCATAACTTCTTGAAGCATGTTAATATCAAAAGAATACAAAGCAATGCTTTCATAAACGACAAAAATAACTCCTGTATTCAAATACTACAAATAGATTTCGCTACGCCTTTTAGCTGCGAGTATCAAAATGAAGTCCAGAGTGCACTCTGGTCAAGATCGAGTGTTACCCTTTTCACAGCTGCAGTGTTTTATCACAATCAACTTCAGTCTTATGTGATATGCTCTGATACACAGCACAAAAACAAAGATACAATATTTGTGTTTGTTAATCATATACTGGACTTGATTATGTCTAAACGTGAAAGCGAACAAATAACTACTGTCATTTGGAGTGATGGCCCATCCTCCGAATTTAAGAATAAGTTCATGACTAAGCTCTTGCATTATCTTTCTAAAAAATTTTCATCTCCGTTTTCATGGAAGTACTTCGCAACATCGCACGGAAAAGGTGTTATTGATGGCATAGGAGGCAATATCAAACGCCTAGTAAAACAAAAGTCTATGTCCCAAGGAACGGGTTTTGTCATACAAAGTGCAAAAGATTTTGCTGCTGCTGCTTCATCTTTAGTTCAAAATACCAGAGTCATTTATATATCAAAAGATGAAATTCAATCTCAAATTTATGAGAAATCACCATGGGTTGATGTGCAGTCCATCACGGGCATATCAAACTATCACATTCTGCAGTGCATTGGAGACGAAATTCAGGCTCAAAGACACAATATGGATGCAGAAACACAGATCTTCAAAGTAAAAAACACCAATAAAATAGTTTAAATTCGTACGTGTCGCTTTAAACAGTATGTCGTGTACGTCACGCTTGCTTTTTATACATTTCTACATTTTTCTTAAGTTTAATTTCCAAATTTGACTTTGTATAGTTATCTTCAAAATGCATATTTTTATTTTTATATCCATATTTTGCTTTTGCATTTACGGTTAAGATGAATTTTCGTGATAAATCGTTATAGAATTAAAACTGGTTGATTCATTGTCGGGTACGTCACCCAACATTTGATCGTTTTTTTTCTTTTAACCATCAAGAGAAATTCGCTTAAACTCATTTCTAAAAGTGTAAGAGGTCTTAAATTATTAAAATAATGCAAAAGAATAATGAATAATTACTTGAATTTTTAGCAAGCTCCTTTGAAACATAGCAAAAGTCGTACAAATGTCGTGTACGTCACGATAGAATGCCCCAGTATTGGAACTATGGCTTGTTTGTAAGACCGAAATTTCATTCTCACTTATGACTTCCCATAGCTTATCGGCCATTTTCGGAAGTTCCTCCAGCTCTGTATGGCCTGACCCGGTTAAAGCTATGTTGAGTGTTTTAGGAAGTTTTCTGAGCCATAGTTTTTGGAGAAAATCTGGGTCTACCGCGGAACCAGCCAATAGCAATAGCGATCTACAGTATTGGGAAGGTTTCCTATCTCCCATCTCTGTGTCAGCTAATATTTTGTCAATACGTTTATTTTCGCTAAGGGAGTGACATTCAATCAGTATTTTCTTCAAGTTTTCGTATAGATTGCTTGAGGAAGGTTTCTGAATAAAATGGAGTACCGTCATGATTACTTCTTGCGGAAGAGCCGTAATCAGGTATTCATATTTTGTTTTATCCATCGTAATGGATCTAGATTGAAATTGGATTTCGGCATGTATGAACCATGCCTCTGGACAATTAGTCCAAAACTGGGGCAGTTTAACTGATGTTGCGTGAATTTCCGTACGTTCGGACTTTTCGAATGGGTTGGTCGGATCGGACTCTTAATCTATCGGTCTATTTATGTGGCCATCACCGTGTTGAGAGAGTTGAGGTGAGAAGGGGTGAGTGTGGTGAGGCGGTGTATGTCTAATGCTCATTATTGTTTGAGGTAATAGTATTTAAGTAATAATATAATAATAATATAATTTGTGTTCATATTAGTGTACCTAGGTATGGTGTAGTGCTTACGGAGTAAAACGATCGGTTTCCTCCGACCCGATCGTTTGCCAACCGTGTAAGAAGCTAAATGTGTAGTGTTATTATATTAACGTATTATTTCAGCTACGTACGCTTATTGTTGACGTCGCTGTTGACGTCGCTGCCACTGTTGGCGTCGCTGTTGCTGTTGGCGTCGCTGCCGCTGTTGACGTCACTGCCGCTGTTGGCGTCGCTGTTGGTGTCTCGGCCGCTGTTATTGTTGTTGATTTTTGTTTTTGTTGCTACCAATACTGTTGTTGCTGTTGCGCTACCTTACCGGCAGGTATAGGGTTTTGCTTGTAGACGTTTGAATTGGTGGTGATGAATTCGGCGCAGGTTGGTCGTAAAGGTGTCGATTTATGCGAAAAGTTTTGTTGCACTTTATTGGCGAGCTCATAGACCAGTGGAGATTGTTCGATTTATGAAGACGCACTGGGAAGCGTATGAACGGTCTATTATTTTCATTGGAAGATTTCGTTGTTATTTTCCTTGGCCACTGAACGACTAAGGTGTTGTTCTTTACTGGTTCCTCGACCTCGACAAACCAGGTGGGGTTGTGTGGTGCATCGTTCTTTTGATTGAGGATTCTATCGTGAGATGACTTGCGAAAACTGGTTTTGGCTGGTTCGATTGTTTGTTCGGGTTGGCTGTTGGCAATGGTTTGGCTGTTGATAATGGTGAAGTCTGTGCTGAATGCTTATTTCTTTTTTAGGATCGCAGGATCGCCAGTTGTGGTGTTGTCCACAAAGGAAAATCTTTTTTATTTTTATATTTTTTTTATACAAATTTATTTTTAGTATTATTATTAATTATTTTTTATTTAGTATTATTTTTTTATACAAATTGATTTTTAGTCGAATACAATTTTATAATCATATTTTTTTTTTTTGATAATAATTTATTTTGATTTATAAGAATTGACATCAACAAAAAAATATTTTTTAAATTCAAATTTTTAAAATTAAATTTTTTTTATTGTGTGACTTATGTATGTGTGTTGTGTGTATGTGATATGCAGATACCACAATACTGCATGACCAGCCGAGGCAGCCATTTGAATGAAATTATTTTCTATTATTAACCGGAAGGATTGTACATTCAAATAAAAAAAGAAATTTGACAAAATATTCAGTAGTTTTTTTTATAGCATTTAAAAAAAAAAGTTATTTGGCGGACCCTTTATTAGTGGGAAGTGCGAACGAAGAAATGTCTGGAAGTAGTTAAGTATTTATGTACTGGTAATATAAGTTGCGCAGTTCTCTGTGTTCTGGCAAACCTTACTTTTTCAAAAAGGTAGTCAGGCTCCTTATTTTTAATTATATTAAATAGCAATAACAACGTGCGATAATTAAATAAACTGTTGAAAGAGAAACCAATAACACTGGTTTACAAATAACGAAAAGTTGTTTGTACTTTGAATGCCACTATCCTTTTCTCATGTAAAATCGGTCGCTAATTCCGAAAAAAAATTTTTTTTTTTCTGTCACTCCGTTTTCGAGATATTGCCCACTGTAGGGTTTTCAACAAAAAAAAAAGTTGGTTCCACTTAATTGCATATATCTCCAGAACCAACAACAGTAATCAAACAAATGATATATCAAATAAAAGCAAATTCTTACAAACAATGCAAACATCTTTTTTTGTTCGAGCTGTTAGTTTTGGCGGAATTAATTCAAATATCGGGGATTTTTTTTATTTTTCAGAAAAATTTCCAAAAAAAGACAAAATAGTTGCAAATTTCGTTGTGAAATCAAAATATTTTGTTACTTTTAATATTTTTTACTAAGAGCCTTTATTTTTCCAAAAAAAATAAGCTATTGTTGAAGAAAATCTATTGAGAAATGAGAAAGTTGTGTTTAATGGAACGAAAGCACCCAAGTTATGTTTTTTTTACAAATTTAATTGTCATAAATAAATTGGGTTATTGTACTATAATTTTTTATTTTTCATTTTTATTGTTCAAAGGAACAAGTCAAGGGTTTTGCGAAAGAAAAGATAAGAACAAACACGCTACAATAAAATCAGGTAGGCTCACGACTGAGAGTGCAACCGTCGAAACCGTCACAGCAAAACGTCTGATTTCGACACTTATGGCTATAAGAAAGAGAGCCTACCTGTTTTTATTATGCCATGTGAATACTTATTTTGTGTTTTTTTGACAGTTTCGGCGGTCGCGCTCTGAGTCGTCGACCTACTTTATTGTACCTGCAGCACTTTCGAGATGTATAAAAGCAAAAACATTCATGCATTATACTAAAAAACGTGGCGAACAAACGGACGCACAATTTGTAACGAAAGGAAAAAATAAAAAATAAGATATACAGTAATCCCCGTTTAATTGCATCGCACTTAATTGATTTCCCTGCTTAATTGACCGAAAAATGTGTCAATCTTACGCTTCCATATGAAATGTATAGTGTAATTCCCGTTTTATAAATTCCCGCTTTATTGAATTTCCCGGTTATATGCACAACAAAAATTTGGATCTTTTAGTTAAATCAATATAAAAAATCCCGCTTAGTTGTCCCCCAAAAAATTACATCATTTTAATAATGTTTAACGAAACTTTAACTGGTAATAATTTAAACAGCTGTTTTTGGCAATACATATTTGTGCTGACAAGTGTTTCGACTTTAGCCTTTAACGGGACTTCATTGATTGTGACGTCGACAAACAACGCTATGGATAATTAACCAACTTGGAAATCGCAGAGAGCGTTCTTACAGATTCATCTCGGATGAGACTGATGCGGAGAAGGAGGAAGTCTTAAATAAACCCATCCACCGAAAGAACTGCTGGGAGCAGTTGAACTTTTTCAACAACATTTTCTCACCGAAAATTCATTTAGGCACGACAAATAACAAACAACAATAACGAACTTCTTGGAAAATTTTAAGTTTAAAATTATTTAAGTAAAGATTTGGGAAAACATATAAACTACGTATATTTTCTTCTTATACTTTTGGTTTTCTTTCCAAAAAAGTGGTTTTGCATAATTGAACGAAAAGTGCAGTTAAACGGGTTTTTTTTTATTGAGCAATTGTTCAATTAAGCGGGATTTCGTTAATTGAATTTCCCGTTTCTTTGAACAAACGTGTGAACATTTTTGCTTGTGCAATTAAGCGGGGATTACTGTACTTCAAAATAAAATGAGTAAAAGACTGCGAAAATTCCAGTGTAAAAACGACCCAGATATTTTCTGCTACGTGTGCGGTGAACTTACTTTCGAATAGAAACCAGTCACTTTTACGAATTAACTGCAAATGTCATATCTTCATTATTTTGGTATTGCGGCTAAGAAAATTGGTAAATCATGGACGCCAAGTATTTTGTGTCAATCGTGCAAATTAATATTGTCTGAATGGAGCTCGGGTAAAAAACGATACATGAAATTCGATGTTCCGATGATCTGGAGACAACCGTTTTGCCACCTAAACGATTGCTATTTTTGTCTGGCGAAAGTGACTGGTGTTGGAAAACACAAACGAGTGATATACGCCACTGTCCCGAATGCTTCATTGCCAGTATCTCATTCTGACGATGTTCCATATCCTACTTGTCCCGATTCAACACGTGAAAACAATCGAAAATCAGTACAATTCAGATTCGTAGAGTCGGAAGGAACCACAGGTGGTAGTACTATTACAACTGAAAACACAACTCACCTTTTATCGCAAGCGCAGCTGAATGATTGGATAAGAGATTTGGAACTGTCAAAGGAAAAATCGGAATTGCATGGTTCTACAGAAATCGTGAAAAACCGTTTGCTATACACATTACTAAGAATGACAATATCTGCTATTGCGTAGACATTCCTGGCTTATTTAATACCTTCGGTCAGCCGTACATTCCCAAAGAGTGGCGTTTGTTTATTGATGACAGCAAAGTGAGCTTGAAGGCGGTATTACTTCATATAGGAAACAAAAAGCCATCGATTCCGATCGCACATGCAGTCAACACAAAGGAAACGTACGAAACAATGGCGAAGCTATTGACATGTATTAAATATGAACAACACGACTGGAAAATATGTTCTGATCTCAAAGCCGTTGGTATGCTTTGTGGTTTACAGAGTGGCTACACAAAGTACTGCTGTTTTATATGCAAGTGGGATAGTCGAGCACGTGAACATCACTATTACAAAAAGGACTGGCCAGAAAGAATTGAGTCGAAAGTTGGAGAGAGCAACGTCAAAAACGTTCCGCTCGTCAAAAAGGAAAACATAATTCTACCACCGTTGCACATCAAACTTGGACTTATGAAAAACACTGTCAAGGCGTTAGACAAAGAAAGCGAAGAATCTCGGTGACGAGAGCGACGAACATGGGGAAAGATTCCACCAACAGATGAAAGTAATTGAGAATCGGTACCAAGGATTTTGGGACAAAGGAATGATGGGCGACGAATAATGTAAATTATTAAAAGAACAATAAAAATTAAGAATATATGATTTTATAACAACAACCTTTTATTCTCATTTTTTTTTTATGGCAATAAAATAAGTCCAAATGCATAAATTGATAATCACACAATTTGGGTTCTTTCGTTCCATTGAACACAACTTTTTCATTTCTCAATAGATTTTCTTCGACAGTAGCTTATTTTTTTTGGAAAAATAAAGGCTTTTAGTAAAAAGTATCAAAAGCAACAAAATATTTTGATTTCTTAACGAAATTTGCAACTATTTTGTCTTTTTTTGGAAATTTTTCTGAAAAATAAAAAAAATCCCCGAAATTTGAATTTATTCCGCCAAAACTAGCTCGACCAAAAAATTAAATTTGCATTGTTTGTAAGAAATTGTATAAGCTTTTATTTGATATATCATTTGTTTGATGACTGTTGTTGGTTCTGGAGATATATGCAATTAAGTGAAACCAACTTTTTTTTTCGTTGAAAACCCTACAGTGGGCAATATCTCGAAAACGGAGTGACAGAAAAAAAAAATTTGTTTTTTTCGGAATTAGCGACCGATTTTACATGAGAAAAGAATAGTGGCATTCAAAGTACATATTGGCTGTAAACCAATAAACCAATGTAATTTTATTTGTGAAGGTAGAAATAAAAGTTTGTCTCTTGTTGTTAAAAATATATCTAGTACAACTATTATAGGCAACGGTTAGCTTCCGGTTTGACTCCTGGTCCATGTTCGAAAAGAGTTCACAACTATACATCATTATGGGTAGAATGAAGGACCTTACAAGTCGAAGCTAAACATCAGATGATAAATTTTGAGAGGTTGGGCTTAAACCACGCAAGGCACCATAAATCTTTGCGACTACTCGGTTAATGTGAGTACTCAATGTAAAATTATTATTGAGGTATACTCCGAGATTTTTGAAACAATCAACATACTCAATTGAGGAATTAATTAGATAAAGAAGAGGACATTCTTCATGTACTTTACGCCTATCAATAAGCATCGCTTTGGTTTAAATTGGGTTGAGACTCAATCCATTTTCTAATGACCATTGAAAAACTTTGTTCAACACCGAATTAATTTCTCTTCCTGCAATATTTATACCCGCACGCGTACTGCGTAAGGGGTATATTAATTTTGTCACGACGTGTGTAACGCCCATAAGGAGGCGTGGTAGGTATAGAAAAGTATATATATTCTTGCTCAGCATCACCATCTGAGCTGATTTAGCCATGTCCGTCTGTCTGTCCGTCTGTCTGTCTGTCCGTCTGTCTGTGGACACGATTACGGCCGTAATTTTGAAGCTATCCTGCTGAAATTCGATATTTAAGCTTTTTTTAAAAAACTAAGCTCAAGCTCGAGAATGGGCAAAATCGGATGAAAACCACGCCTACCTCCCATGCAAACCCAATGATGAAAACTCCATAAAGAAACAAATATTTACGCTACAAAACTTAAATTTGGTATTTGTATAGTCTATAACAAAACTTAGGTATGTTAGAAAAATGGGCGACATCCACCCACTTACACGCCCACCTCCCATACAACCCTATTATTGAAACCTATATTCAGAGGCTTGTGTCGAACCTATAAAAGTAAAATTAAACATTTATAATTTTTATATAAAAATTAAGACGTAAGAGAAAAATGGGCGTAATCCATTCACGAACACACCCACCTCCCATACAACCCCAAAATTGAAAACTATATAAATAGGCTTCTGTCGAAGCTACAAAAGTGAAATGAGATATTTATTATTTTTATAATAAAACCAAGATGTGTTAGAAGAATGGGCGTCATCCACCGATGAACACGCCCATCGATGTTCATACAACGGTGTTCATACAAACCATAATATTGGAAACTCTATAAATAGGCTAATATTTAAGCTACAGACCTGAAATTGGGTATTTGTGTATATTATCTCAAAATTGAGGCATGTTAGAAAAATTGGCATCAACCACTCAAGAACACGCCCACCTCTCAAACAACCCCCAATTGAATATTTTATAAAAAGGTTTGTCTTTACTTTGCAGGAAAACAATTTGATATGAATGTATTTTAGACGTCATCAAAATAGTAAAATTTTTTGAAATCTCATATCAAAAGAGCTGCAATTTAAGATTTTGTACCATTGCGAATCGCCCGTGGGGGTATTTTAACTTCGGCTAAGTCGAAGATATACCTTACTAGTTTTAGATGACTTTGGGAACAGCTTATATAGTTAAATGTCATCAGTATATACACTGGTGGCCAAAACTAAAGCAACTCAATATCAGTATGGGGCATAAACTTAATAAAATTTACAATGTTAAAGATAGAGCGAATTGTTTTTTTTCTAAAACATAATTATTTATTAACTAATTGAAAAAGAAACTGAAAGAATTATATTCATTAATGTATGTTTTTAAATAATGTACTAAATGCATAAGGCTCAAAATTTCCTTGGTCATAACTAAAGCAACTCTACTGTTAGATTTGTTTTGGCAACGATAGTTGTAAGAACACCGTTGTAAACGTAGTAAACATGTTCCGTTATGTTTGCTATAATTGTTTGCCTGACATAAAAAAAGTGATTTTTGTAATTGGCTGCATATTAATCAAGTTAGAAGTGATTTTTAAAAATTTAATTAAAATGGCAAGAAACAAGTATAATTCATGTATAAAAGAGAAAAGAATTAGTGAATACAAAAAGGGTAAATGTCAAAAAGCTTTATGTGAACAATTTGGAATAGGCAAATCAGTGATTTCGCGGCTTATAAAGCGTTTTGAAGTGACTAAGTCTGTGGTCACAATTCACTGTGGCGGAAGGCCAAGGAAAACCTCAAATGACCCAAAATATAATCCGTGAAATGAAAAAAAAACCCATTTGTAACATACACGGAAATAGTCCGAGATTTAGGATTAGAAATCAGCGCTAGAACCGTTCGCAGGCGAGCTATAGAGGCCGGATTACGTGCACGCAAACCAGACAAAAAGCCATTTATTTCATCGAAAAATCGGTTGGCTAGGCTGGGCTTTGCTAGAGAGCATGTCGTTTGGAATGTTGCTCAGTGGAGAAATATTTTGTTCTCCGATGAATCAAAATTTAATATCAAGGGCTCTGACATGAAAAATTTTACCGTAAGACGGCTGGCCAATACGTGCTTAAATCCTAAATACTGTAAGGGAACTGTGAAGCACGGAGGAGGCAACACTATCACGGAGTTAGACCCATTCGAATTTGAATTTGAATTTATTTAACAAACATTGTTGGCATATAAGATTAGTTCTTTTGCATGCCGCATTAACATTGGATATAACAACGTACAAATGCAATTAAAAATTAATGGCTTATATCAAAAATAGTGCTTAAAATGACTTAAGTTTAAACAGAGTAAAATATTTCATTGAAAAATGTAGTACAAATTAGAGAGAAAGAGAGGTTAGAGAGAGTAAGAAGAAGATAGCTAAGAGAAGTGTTTGTAGATTAAATGCTTAAAGCTGCTTTTAATACTATTAGGTAATGAATTCCATGACCTGATAGAAGTGACGAAAAACAATCTACTGGAGTTAAGGAAATTATATTTAGGGATCATGAGGTTCATGTTTCGACTTGATCTGCAAAACTTCAACTTTTCGAAGAGATATATGGGACAACGTGTGTTGATGATCCGGTGTAGGAAAATGCAACATCTAGCCTCTAAGTAACTTGATAAGTCAAAAGACAAAAGACAGAGATATGATCGAACTTATTAAGACCGTATACATAACGAGCTGCATTATTAAAAGCGACCAGGAGCTTGTGTAAGGACCGAGAGTCAGGCTTGCAGTACACGACTTCAGAGTAAGTTATGATCGGCATAATCAGCTGCAGTACTAATTTTCTTCTCGTTTCAACGGGCACAAAACCTGATGTTCTTCGGAGATTCCGAAGAATAAAGTACACTTTTTTTACACATGAGTTGATGTGATCCTCACATGAAAGGGATGAGTTTATTTGAAAACCAAGGTTAATGACTTTACTAACAAGTTTTAGTTTAACATTATTTAGTAGAATTGTAGGCAAATCTTCGTGATAATATTGATATTTAGATATAGGCAAAACAAATGATTTCAAGGGGTTCAACGTGAGCAAGTTTTCATCAGCCCATTTGGAGACCAAAGCTAAGTCCTCATTGACTCTAGCACATAAATCTTCAACCAGACCTATGGGTCTGGACATGAACAACTGGAGGTCATCTGCGTATGCATGCATGGTGACGTGGTGGCACTTGCTGAAAATATCATTTATGAACATCGTAAATAACAATGGTCCAAGAACGGAGCCTTGAGGTACTCCACTGGTAGTGCTTTTTAGCATAGACAAATTTTGACCCACACGAACTTTTTGAGACCTTCCTTCTAAGTAGTTTCTCACAAGACGCACCGCAGATTTAGAAAATCGGAAATTTTGAGCTAGTTTTTACAGAGAATAGAGTGGCTGGCAGTGTCGAAAGCTTTGTCGGCTGACAGTGTCGAAAGCTTTGGAAAAATCCAACAAGCAGAGCAATGTCAAATCAGCATTATCAAAAGGTACTCTTATGTCATCTAGTATTTTGACTACAGCAGTGGAACAGCTGTGCCCAGGCCGAAAACCAGACTGGAGATGAGACATGAGGTTAAAACGACTTAAATGATTGGATATCTGATCCGCTATGAGTGATTCACATATTTTAGACACTGAAGACAATAGACTTATTGGACGGAAGTCACATGGGTTGCAAGCATTGGGTTTTTTCGCTATTGGAATAATAGTTGCCACTTTCCAAATCTCAGGATAGCTCGAGGTGGTAAAGCAGTGATTTATTATATGGGCAAGCGGGCTAAGAACATGCGGTACAATGAGTTTAACAAACCTAATGGCGATTCCATCTACCCCAGATGTATTTGATTTTATTTTCTTTATTGAGCGAGCTATGTCCATTTCACTTACAGCATTAAACCTAAAAACATTCGGATACTCTGAATCACAACCATTATCATCATCATCAGCAGAACGAGTATCATTTGATGCAGAATTAGCTACAATATAATCATTCAACTGATTGGGATCTAGATCACAAGCCGCGGAATCCATATTACATATACCGATCTCTTTTAAATTTGTCCACAACTGCTTGGATGGTAGCGCTGGATTTAGTTTAGACATAAAAAATTTCGACTTGGACAGCCTGACAGCGGATGTGGCATTGTTTCTGGCCTTCTTATGCTCATTCCAGTTTAAAGCAGTGGGGTTCCGCTTCCATTTACAAAACGTTTTGCTACGCTTTTTGAGAGCTATTTCGACAGACCGCGTGAACCATGGACAGCTACTATTTAGGACTTGACGCGTACGCAGGGGAACGTGCATATTAAAAAGATGATTTATTTTGTCAACGAAGCAATTTAGCTTATCATCAACTGATTGTAGAAACCAGCAGTCTGACCAATTTATTCTTGCCAAATTCTCATACAACGAGTTCATATCAATAGCCCTAAAATCGCGATATGTAAAAGGATTTCAGGTTCAGCAACTGAAGTTTTGATATTTAACGCACAAAAAATTAGGTCGAGGTCGGAAACAAAAGTTAATTGATCAAACAGCATGATAGCTGATGGGTCGGAAACGATGATAATGTCTAGTAAGCTTGGAGGAGAATTGTTTGAAAACCGAGTCGGCATGAGAGTGTTTACTACAGTGAGTCCAACTTCAGATATTTTGTCGAGAAAGCTAGCAGCAAGATTGTTTTTGGTTAATATATTTATATTAAAATCACCAGTTACAACAAAATATTCATAATCGACAACACAATTAGACAATGACGTAAATAGGGGATCCAAACTGCAACTACAGTTAGGATTGTAAACGCAAGAAACAAGTATTTTGTTACCATTGCCTAAAATCTCGATATTTAAAAATTCTATTTCCGATTGACTCGATTTGCTCACAACATTCACTTTTAGATGTTTCTTGCAATAAATTGCAACTCCACCACCTCTTTTATCCAATCTATCATTTCTGAAAAGCTGATAATTTTTTAAGTTGAGATATCCTCGTGAAACCACGTTTCCGAGACACAAATAACATTCACTGATGATTCAACAAAGACATGTTTAACCCAATCCAACTTAAAGTCATTTAGACTTCTGGCATTAAATTGCACAATTTTTAAGCCTTCATGCTGCCTAAATAAAATTTCTATCACAGTTTTTTGATTGTCTTTGACGTCAAAATCAGTATTATTTACAACTGACATAATAAATATATGTTCATTACAAACAAACTAAAAGCATTTGAGAGGACGCTGCAAGTGAACGTATAATAGCTTAGAAGAAGGAAAAGAAAAAGATAATAGAGTAAAAAGTAAGAAACAAGATATATAACAATTAAAAAAAAAACTCGCGTGTAGCAACGTACACGTGGCAGAAGTGAAACTTCTTTAACAGTAAGAAATAAGAGAGATTTTAGTGTGAAATAGAGAGCGAAAGTATCTGAAAAGAAATTCAATCAATACGAAATGGAATAATAATTTGTTGATTCAATATTTGCATCCAGGGACCGTACCGAATATGATTTTTGTCGAAAGTGTCACATATTAACTTTTATCTCTTAATTTTTATTTTTTCCGACAAAAATAACAGTTTTTTGTGCCTTATAGTTTTTTTGGGCAAAAATAACAGTTATTTTCTGCCGTTTATTTTTCGGTCAAAAATATCAGGTAATTTATATTTGTTCAAGTCATTTTACCGATAAAAAAATTTTGATATTATTATTTTCATCTCATCGGTGAGACATTTTCACATGGTGTCAACAGTTCAATCTGTCAAGCGGCCTTTAAGAAAACACAAATTGCTTGATATTTTTGACCGAAAAAATTAAAGTCACAAAATAACTGCTATTTTTGACCGATAAAATAAAAGTCAAAAGTAACCTTTATTTTTCCTCGAAATATACTAGGCAAGAAATTAACTTTTAAAGAATCAGTTTCAGGACATTTGTAACATAATGGTATATTTGAAAAAGTCTTTCGACCATTTTTTTCATTTGAAAATTGTAAAATAACAGTTATTTTCGTTCCTTGTTTTAGTTCAGTTGGTGTTTTAGTTGCTTTCGAATGTCTTCTCAACACTGTTACTTTTTGAATGCTGGATTGCATTTGCATAGTACTCTTTGAAGGAGCCTCCGAAAGCAGAGGTAAATCTTGTTCATTATTACCTCCTGCTTCCTGATCATAATAATTGCTATGTTGATAGAGGGCCTCATAAAGCAGCGAACGTTGATTGTTGAGTGTATCAACTTGGTTGGCTTTAAAATTTTGTTGAGATGCATCAGTGTGTTTTTTGGGGATTGGTTCTTTGTAGATTCACCAAAATACACTGATGTTTCGTAAAAATGCATTTTGAAACTCAGCCGTTGTTGCAATTACCTAACCTTCATCATTAGTTGCAGACCCAGCAGCGGCTGTATTCTTAAGAGCTCTAATTCGCTCTCTATATTCACGAACGCGTTCTGCTCCTGTTTTAGCTATTTTTCTATTTTTTTTCCGTGCATACTTGTAGGAAGAAAATTAATGTTACGGTTATGTTAATAATTTAATGTTAATGTTAATCTAAAGTTAATGTTATTTTCATTATGTTACGTGTTCACTTTTAAATACATTTTGTTAGACTTGTTTCATGTGCCTACGTGGCGTAAGGGAATAGATTCCGTCTTATAAGCAACGATGTTCGGGGTTCAATTCTTGGCAGCGACAATAATTTTTTTTTAATTTTCATATTAATTGAAAACGTTAGCCTAGCGTCACGAAAAATGACCTTGAAATTTCACTCGCCGCCAAAGAAGTTTCACTTCAAAAAATAACATAAAAATAAAAATAAGGCAGCTACATTATATACCTTTCCCATCATCAACACGGCATACAGTTTTTTGTAGCTCTTCAATGCTGTTAATTTTAATAATTTCAGCATCTTTAACAAGCTTGATGCAGATGACACTCCGACGAGTGAATGCGTTGAATATTTTATTTTGGCGTTTATAGGCAATCGCCGTTTGGAGTAATTTCCGGCTCTCAGCAGAGAGGCTCTCGTCGATGTAGACGTTGTTGTCAGAGTTGATACCAGCTTCACGAATATTGAACGCTTTTTTGTTTATCCAATGATAGTCCCCAAAAGCCTTTAGGACACGATTGCGGTCGTAGGGTGTGTAGAATTTAACAACCACTACCGGGTTAATGTTATTTGATTTTGCCTTCACTCTTAAGATGTCTCTTATTTGTGGCGAGTGGAAATCAATGGCACAACAAATAAGATTAAAAACACTCTTTAGGTTCTCGCCTGGTGATTTTGGTACTCCAAACAAAACCACGTCTGCAGAATAGTCGGGAACTATGGTGCTGCTGCTGCTGCTGTTGCTGTTGTTGTTGTTGTTGTTGTTGTTTCCACTGATGCTGACTTTTTTGAAATTTGCTCAGCAAGCTCATCGCAGCGTACGGTGAGTGCACTAAGCTGCTCTTCAAGCGAGAGAATTTTGTTGTCACAGGCAGTAAATTTTTCACTCATACGCTCTTGAGTCAACGCCACTTCGCTCTCCAATCTCGCAAACCTAGTGGCAACATGGTTGAATAACAAGGTTGTTGCAAAACTGACTGTGCTCTCTTTCGCATATCCGAAAGTGTCAAAATCAAATGGCTGCTGAAAAACAACAGCAACAACAACAACAGCTCAAGCAGTTCGCTTTGACATTTACGGCAGTCACGCTCTCCGTCTTGCTACTACCTTATTCAGTGTACCCTGAGTGGCAATATCAGCTGATAGGCGGTTATATCAGGGTACACTGAATAAGGTAGCCGCAACACGGAGAGCGTGACTGCCGCAAATGTCAAAGCGAACTGATTCAGCTGTTGTTGTTGTTGTTCTTTTTTCGACAGCCAGTTGATTTTTGACACTTTCGGATATGCGAAAGAGAGCAGAGTCAGTTTTGAAGCAACCTTGTTATTCAACCATGGGTTATATATAGTTTCTGCATGCAGACGAAGACGATCCTCTAAGTTATTGAGCTCTTCTCTGGCATTTGCCTTTAGCCGTTCTTCCAGAGCACAAAATTGAGCAGAGAACGAGCTAGGGTTGCTGCCACTCAAATTCGGAGTTCCCTCACTTTTATTATTACCACGCTGTTGTCGCGTTACCATGGGAGAGGGCGACATGAGTTAGAATGCGTAACAGAGGAAAGACAAAAGCAGCAGTACAGATCACTGACTGGAATCAGAGTGCAACGAGCGTAGCAACTGTAAAGTTCAACCACAAATGTTCGGCGTGTCAACGATATATGAGTGAATTTGTTTAGATTTTTTGTCTTTTTTAATTTGGTTTTCACAATAGTTCAAACAAACTCAATTCAGCACTAGCACAAAATAAAATAAGTGCTCATCTATTAGTCATAGGCAGTAACAATTGTTTTGACTTCGCTTTACATAGTTTGATTCAAAAATTATATTATTTAAACAAAGCAAGATTATACACTTAAAACATCAAAACACATATATTGGCAATCACAACATTTATATTGCAGAAATTATGCAAGCCAAGTTGATGCGAGACATCGCTTTTGGACAAAATTGCAGAGCGATTGAAAAACACGTCTACTCCGCTCGAAAATCTATTGTATGAAATTAAGGACACAATGGATCGAATTTTATATAAATCTGTTTTGGCAAACGTTGTGTTGCCTTATGCAGAGGAAGAAATGCCACTGCTTTGGGTCTTCCAACACGATAATGACCCAAAGCATACCTCGAATTTTGTTAAAGAGTGGCTACGCGAGCAAAATATTAGAACCCAAATGGCCAGCTCAGTCCCCCGATTTAAACCCGATACAGAACTTGTGGAGTATCGTGGATAGGAAAATTAAGAGGAATAGTGCAACGAATAAGCACACAATCCTCAGTCGCATTCAAGACGCATGGAACAAAATTCCGCAGGATCAAATTCATCGACTCATAGATTCAATGCCTCGTAGATGTGATGCTGTCTTGAAAAATAAAGGATATGCTATTGACTATTAAAAATTTTTAGTTATTTATTTGAAAATTTAAAAGTTGCTTTAGTTATGACCAAGGAAATTTTGAGCCTTATGCATTTAGTACATTATTTAAAAACATACATAAATGAATATAATTCTTTCAGTTTCTTTTTCAATTAGTTAATAAATAATTATGTTTTAGAAAAAAAAAAAATTCGCTCTATCTTTAATATTGTGAATTTTATTAAGTTTATGTCCCATACTGATATTGAGTTGCTTTAGTTTTGGCCACCAGTGTATATGATGGTCACATGAAGTGAAACAATCAACAATGTCATTGATAAATGTGGAAAATAGCAAAGGACCCAAAACTGACCCCTGAGGCACGCCAGATAAGATCTCTAGGTTTGCGGAGCATTTATCATGTAGATAGACGTATTGTGTACGATTACTAAGGTATGATGTTATCAGTGTACATAGGGAATTATGAATGAAGAACGCAAAGTTTTTGTACGAGAAGCCTATGGTCAATGCAGTCGAAGGCTTTCGAAAAATCTAGAAACACTATCAAACACAACATATCCTTATCTAAACCAGACCTAATGTCTTCACATACCTTAACCAGCGCTGTAGTGCAACTATGTTTCGCGCGAAAGCCAGATTGGTGTTTTGTGATAAGCTTATGATGATAAAAATAGGTTTTAAATTGATTGCTCAAAATAATTTCAAAGGCTTTGCTAAGAAATGGAAGAATTGCTATAGGTCGATATTCTGTATTGTTAGAAGATGATTTTGGCAATGGAAGTATTTTTGATATTTTCCATAGAGAAGGAAATTCTGGCGTTGTTAATATTGTATTAAAATATACGTAATATGACCAAAAACGGCTGGAAGAATTATTTTAATAAATTCGGGGTGAATACCATCTGATCCTACGGCTTTAGATTTAATTTTCAGAATATTTTCGCTTATTTACACTTATTGCGTCAACACATGACACTACAAAGCCACCATCAGCAGAGCTTCTGGGGACAGATCAGTGTAAACTGTTGGTATAACTAGCTGGCTGTAATAAATTTCTATTAAGATCATCCAGATTAATGTTATTTGGAATGTTCTGCGAGCCCTTGCAGAGTCCGGTTTGGCGGATGTTTTTCCAAAATGAAAAGCTCGAGCGACTCCTAGCAAACCTACTCTCGTAAAAAGATTTTTTATTTCTGCGAATGGTGGCATTTACAGCGTTCTGCGCACATTTAAAATCAGAATAGATATTAGAGCATCTATAACGTTTCCATCTTGTGTATAAAGTGTCTCTCTTTTCGATAAGACGTTTTACTTCTTGAGTAAACCATGGGTAATTGCTACATTTAAATTTCTTTCTTTTGATTGGAAAATGATGAGTAAATAAGGTGCAAATGTTGTTATTAAGTACTTTGACTTGTCTAATTGAATCGTTTGTAAAGTAGATTGCTGACCAATCTAAATTTTGACATTCGAAAAAAAAGTTATTTAAGTTAGTGTTAGAGAAATCAGGGTAACTGGACGAAATTTCATTACTGGCAGTAGGAATTGTGTTTAATTAGAGAAAAATTAAATCATGTTGTGAAAAAGCTGGTACCGGCAGTTGGTCATTGTATAGTTTTAAATTAATATGAGAAACCAAAAACAAGTCTAAAAGGGTTGGTAAGCAGTTAGGTCTAAAATGCGTTGGGAATTGCTGGTTCACAAATTTCAAATTGAATTGATCAACCATGCCAATAAATGGTTTATTAGAGTTATTCAGAATCTAAAAGTCTCCACATAAAACAATATCCGAAAAATGAGGAGCTATGTCTTCCAATACATCTAATAAAATTGTAGGATTAGCAATATTGGGAGCCATATACATTAAGCCGGATCGAAATTTAGATATCGCCGGACACCAACTCAAAAGTTAGAGGGACTCTTAAAAACTATTTCTGCATCATTTTTTTTTGGATCGGAGAAATCCCCATGGAGCGGTTTTGGTTCTCCTGGACCCTATTTTTGGCCAAAAAATCAAGTTTTTTGCCTATAACTTTTTTTTTTCTTCGAAATGCATACCCAAGATAAGCAAAAAAGTTTAGATTGTGATAGTACACAAATATTGGTTAAAAAAAATCGAGACCACAAAAAGTCGATTTTTCATCATTTTTGAAAAGATGTTTCTTTTAAACACCTATAAAATATTTATTTTTCAAGCAATTCATATGCATTTATGCTTAGTGAAAAGATATTGAGCTCTTCTTTCCATTGATATATCTTATGGTGTAGTTTAACCAAAACTAAGTGCCACAATTATATAAAACATGAGAAAGTGATATTCAGAAGGATTCTTCAGCTTAATTATTATTTAATTGCCTTAATTACCGTAAGATTTTGACAAATCTTGGTATGTTTGAGTTTTTAGGTACGCTAAATCGAATTCTGTCAACCACTTTTTAGAAAAGTAAACGCCAGATGGTGCTCCAGTACAAAATGCATGAATTTCGAAAATATTTTTTTTTAACGTCTACAATATACGTATTTTTCATGGTACTCACTTTTGATAAAACCACTCCATACGTTATACCAATGGAAAGAATAGCTCAATACTTTACCAATAAGCTTAAATGCATATGAATGCCACGAAAAATGTATAATTTATAAGTGTTTAAAAAAAACACCTATTCGAAAATGATGAAATATCGATTTTTTGGGGTCTCAAAAGAGTTTGTAAGGACAAAAAATTTCAAAATTTTTTTTAACCAATATTTGTGTACTATCACAATCTTTATATTTTTGCTTATCTTGGGTATGCATTCTGAAGAAAAAAAAAAGTTATAGGCAAAAAACTTGATTTTTTGGCCAAAAAAAGGTTCAGGAGAACCAAAACCGCTCCTGGGGATTTCTCCGATCCAAAAAAAATGATGCAGAAATAGTTTTTAAGAGCCCCTCTAACTTTTGAGTCGGTGTCCGGATGACTTTTTTTTTCTCCATACAAAATCGATCCGGCTTAATATACATGCAGCCTATTCATAAATTTACTGATCCCATCGAGACTTAAAAAAAAATGAACTCGAAAAGGTCGTTAGGATTGCATGATTTGACAGCGCGAAACTTATGTGAACTTTTTACATATATACAAACCCCCCGCCGGCTTTACAATGTAGATCTGCTCGAACTAAGTTATAATTGTTAACCTCAAATAGGCCGCCGCTCATTTCCGTCCTGAACCAGGTTTCAGGCAGACATATGACGTCAATAGAGCTATTACACTGTGCGACAATTTAAGGGTCAATTGGAATAACCTCAAATATCGCAATGGTTTCTAATAGTACATGGTCTATATATTATGCCCTCATACTCAGTTTTATCGGATAATGTCAAATAAGAGAAAAATTCAAGGTCAAATTTCACTTTTAAGTCACAAATTTGTTCTTATAACTCTTAAACTAAATTCAAATCCGGTGAAGTAACTGCACCTCAATATTTGCAATGGATGGTTCTTTACATTTTGTGACCAGTTTTTGCTCAAAGAGTTACGTAGGGGGGTTAATTATTTCTTCGAAAACAGGGCTGTTTAAAAAAAAACAAAATTTCAATAGTTCAGTTACTTTGTATTTGTCTTCAAAAACAATCAGATTTTGCTGAATTTTTGCACACACCTTAAGTCAAATAAAAAAAAAAACCACCTCTGAAAAGATCACAACAATTACAAATGCGCATCCAAAGATATTCTTATTCAAAGATTACCAAAGATGGTAACTTCGTTAATGTAAGCCCTAGAGCAAAATCATTCAGATGAAAATTATAGATACAACAATTTTCTTCAAAACTGTTCTTAACATCTTTACTGAAAAAGTAACCGTTTTAAAGATACACTGTGTGTAATTTTTTAAGTCACGGCAAAATAACCATATACGGACACCACAACGTGATAAAAGATTAAAAAAAAAAAGACCCGTGTCTCCCAATTTTCCCCAAAGTCATGCACTTTTTGTTTTATGGGCCACGCCTACCTCCCATACAACACAAATAATGAAAACTCTATAAAGAGGCTAATATCAAAGTTACAAAACTGAAACTCGGTATTTGTGTGTTTTATGTCAAAACTTAAGTGTGTTAGAAAAATGGGCGTTATCCACCCACTAACACGCCCACCTCCCATACAACCCCAAAATTTAAAACTCTATAAAGAGACTAATATTAAAGTTACAAAACTGAAACTCGGTATTTGTGTGTTCTATGTCAAAACTTAGGTGTGTTAGAAAAATGGGTGTTATCCACCCACTAACACTCCCACCTCCCATACAACCCCAAAATTGAAAACTCTATAAAGAGACTAATATTAAAGTTACAAAACTGAAACTCGGTATTTGTGCGTTCTATGTCAAAACTTAGGTGTGTTAGAAAAATGGGTGTTATCCACCCACTAACACTCCCACCTCCCATACAACCCCAAAATTGAAAACTCTATAAAGAGACTAATATTACAGTTACAAAACTGAAACTCGGTATTTGTGTGTTCTATGTCAAAACTTTGGTGTGTTAGAAAAATGGGTGTTATCCACCCACTAACACTCCCACCTCCCATTCAACCCCAAAATTGAAAACTCTATAAAGAGACTAATATTAAAGTTACAAAACTGAAACTCGGTATTTGTGTATTCTATGTCAAAACTTAAGTGTGTTAGAAAAATGGGCGTTATCCACCCACTTACACGCCCACCTCCCATACAACCCCAAAATTTAAAACTCTAAAGAGACTAATATTAAAGTAACAAAACTGAAACTCGGTATTTTTGTGATCTATGTCAAAACTTAGGTGTGTTAGAAAAATTAGTGTTATCCACCCACTAACACTCCCACCTCCCATACAACCCCAAAATTGAAAACTCTATAAAGAGACTAATATTAAAGTTACAAAACTGAAACTCGGTATTTGTGTGTTCTATGTTAAAACTTAGGTGTGTTAGAAAAATGGGTGTTATCCACTAACACTCCCACCTCCCATAGAACCCCAAAATTGAAAACTCTATAAAGAGACTAATATTAAAGTTACAAAACTGAAACTCGGTATTTGTGTGTTCTATGTCAAAACTTAAGTGTGTTAGAAAAATGGGTGTTATCCACCCACTAACACTCCCACCTCCCATACAACCCCAAAATTGAAAACTCTATAAAGAGACTAATATTAAAGTTACAAAACTGAAACTCGGTATTTGTGCGTTCTATGTCAAAACTTAGGTGTGTTAGAAAAATGGGTGCTATCCACCCACTAACACTCCCACCTCCCATACAACCCCAAAATTGAAAACTCTATAAAGAGACTAATATTAAAGTTACAAAACTGAAACTCGGTATTTGTGTGTTCTATGTCAAAACTTAGGTGTGTTAGAAAAATGGGTGTTATGCACCCACTAACACTCCCACCTCCCATACAACCCCAAAATTGAAAACTCTATAAAGAGACTAATATTAAAGTTACAAAACTGAAACTCGGTATTTGTGTGTTCTATGTCAAAACTTAGGTGTATTAGAAAAATGGGCGTCATCCACCCACTAACACGCCCACCTCCTATACAACCCCAAAATTTAATATTTTATAAAAAGGCTTATATTTATGCTTCAGAAAAACAATTTGATATGTTTGTATTTTAGACACATAAAACTAACAAAATTTTCTAAAATCTCATACAAACTTCACCTTCCAGGTCAAAATCGCAAAAACTTAAAAAATTTCGATTTTTTTTACCTTTTTTCCCGTGTTCAGGTCCATAGGTAGCAAACCGTTCAAAATTCAAGGAAACAATCAACTACAAAAATGTACCTAAGATCTCAATAAACAAATTTCTAAAACATATAAACTTCCTAGAGATGATTCTTAACACCGTTTTTTAATTTCATTTGTTTTTTATTTACTTCAACATTGAGTTACTATGCTATCTATTACAAAAATATTAAAAAACTAGTAAGGTATATCTTCGACTTGGCCGAAGTTAAAATACCCCCACGACTGATTCTTAAGGGTTAAATAATCTTAAATTAGAGAGCTTTTTGTATGAGATTTTAGAAAATTTTGTTAGTTTTATGTGTCTAAAATACAAACATATCAAATTGTTTTTCTGAAGCATAAATATAAGCCTTTTTATAAAATATTAAATTTTGGGGTTGTATAGGAGGTGGGCGTGTTAGTGGGTGGATGACGCCCATTTTTCTAACACACCTAAGTTTTGACATAGAACACACAAATACCGAGTTTCAGTTTTGTAACTTTAATATTAGTCTCTTTATAGAGTTTTCAATTTTGGGGTTCTATGGGAGGTGGGAGTGTTAGTGGATAACACCCATTTTTCTAACACACCTAAGTTTTGACATAGAACACACAAATACCGAGTTTCAGTTTTGTAACTTTGATATTAGCCTCTTTATAGAGTTTTCATTATTTGTGTTGTATGGGAGGTAGGCGTGGCCCATAAAACAAAAAGTGCATGACTTTGGGGAAAATTGGGAGACACGGGTCTTTTTTTTTTTAGTCTTTTATCACGTAGTGGTGTCCGTATATGGTTATTTTTTTTGGTGTTGCACTGTGATATGCGCGTAAATATGTAATTACAAATTATATGAAAAATGTAAACGGTTCAAATAAAAATTATTTTTATTTCTATTTCTTCTCAAGTTCGAATTTTTCATATATGTTGTAATTACATATTTACGCGCATATCTTTAAAACGGTAACTCTTTCAGTAAAAATGTTAAGGACAGTTTTGAAAAAAAATTGTTGGATCTATAATTTTCATCTGAATGATTTTAGTCTAGGAATTACATTAACAAAGTTACCATCTTTGGTAATCTTTGAATCTGAATATCTTTGGATGCTCACATATAATTGTTGTAATCCTTTCAGAGGTGGGTTATTTTATTTTACTTAAGGTGTGTGTAAAAATTCAGCAAAATCTGATTGTTTTTGAAGACAAATACAAAGTAACTGAACTATTGAAAATTTTGGTTTTTTTAAAAAAAGCCCTGTTTTCGAAGAAAAAATTAACCTCCTTACAAAACTTTTTGAGCAAAAAATGGTCTCAAAATGTAAAGAACCATCCATTGCAAATATATAGATGCAATTACTACATCGGATTTGAATTAAGTTTAAGAGTTATAAGAACAAATTTGTGACTTAAAGGTGAAATTTGACCTTGAATTTCTCTCTTATTTGACCTAATCCGATAAAACTGAGTATGAGGGCATAATATAGACCATGCACTATTAGAAACCATTGAGATATTTGAAGTTATATTTTCGTGTCGCACTGTGTTATTAACAAGAAGTCGCAAATCGTCAACTTTGTGTTTAAGACATTGAGCATTTAAATGACACATGTTGAAGCCCTTGTTATTTTTACAAATAATGTTAAGTAGGGAGTGCGATAGATCTATGTGGCCCCTCCATGGTTGCGCTACATTAACCATTGAAATAAACCGATTCGCGATACATACAACACAAACACAGACAAGAGATAATCAACTGCAAAATTAAATAGAATGGAGAAAGAGCGTAAAACTTTAGATAGCAGAGTTAAATATCCTGCCAACTATCCTAAAACTAAAATTTTAAAATTATAATAATAATGGCTTTATAATAACAATCATATTTAAAATAAATTATTAGATAGAAAAGAAAAAAAAATTGCAAATTTAGTTTTTTATATTTATTTTTCGTGCAACTCTTTTTTAAGTCTTTGTAAGGAGTATTTTAAAGTCCTTTGAAATACCTCCACACAAGACATTTGTCTTGAAAGTCATGGAGGGGAACATGTCTTTATAATCCATACTCCAAATTGGCCTTATAAGCTCCTATAAAGAACATATAAATACAATTCCATGTTTTTGTACTCATCTTTAAAAGGTCTGTAAAAGAGTCTATAAATACTGTTTGTGCTACTAGGGAGAAAATCTGAATGAAAGACCCTCGTGCGATTGAGTTGGGTATTTCCCCAATTTGGGTAGAGAGCATTTGCTCATGTGTGTAATCGTAAGTTGCGATTATGTCGCAAGTATGTCGCAAGGCTTATTTACACGAGAGAAGATGCACAGCAAATAAAATGAGAATGATTAAGATCACTGATTAAAATAAGCTGAATTATATCATAACAACCTTGGGATTAACACAAATTATTCCTTGTTTTTATTCCATTGAAATGAAACGTTTTTAATTGTGTCAGGATAAATGTATTTAATTATTTTATAAGTTCCGTATTATTGAAAAGATTTCCCCTTTGGAAAGTTAATTTTAAGCACTTAAAATCCTCTTTTTAGGGAAAACATAATTTTCGACAAATATTGATGTACTTTTTTTCTTTTTGAACAGGTTAAAAAAAAGACACTTAATTTTTTTTTAATATTGTGAAATATATTTACATTTTCAGATTACGCTTTGCCAATTGCTTCTAATGGGAAACCTTCGGGTTACAATACAGTGAGTAGTATTTCAGTCGAAGAAAGGCCAACTGTAGACAGTTTGTTGGATGAAATGGACAACGCTTCTATCTATGCTGTTCCCAATGGGTGAATATGAGTTTAGTACTTGGATTGTATATTTAAAATTAATTCTTTTTAATATAGTTCCGCACACAAGTCTCCTACGCCCGGACGTCATGTAACAATTACTGTTCGTGAAACAAAAACTGAAAAGTTAACAGGACCACAAGACTCAGGTAGAGTTACAGCCATGGACACATAAATAGCACAAATGTTAACTTATTATATTAACTGTCGTTTTGTTTGAACCTGGTTATGCATTCATCAACTATAGTTATAATTTTTAGTTAGTGAATAGAGCCCAAGTTACAATTTTTCTCCTATAAAACACCTAAGAAAATTCTCACTAACATTTTAAGTTAGTGAATAGAAGCCCAAGTAACAATTTTTCTCCTATAAAACACCTAAGAAAATTCTCACCAACATTTTAAAACACATCATTTGCATATATTATCATTGTATAATAATCGTATAAGACAAAAAAGGCGCACTTTTTTTGTTTGTATTAAACCCTTCATCAGTAAAATTTTATCCTACTGAACATATTCTTATCATTACTTTATAGGAGTTTTATATCATGTTTTCAATCTTATAGCAGTGTTTGTTGCTATAGTGAACATGAAGAGAATATTTACATCAACATATTATTGGAGCCTTATAGCATATGTCAAAATAGATATTCGAAAAAAATCATAAAAATCATGAAAAAAATTTTTGTTTCCTCTTGAAATTTCAAATTTATTATTGAATTTGACTGTTTTAATTATTTTTCTTCTTCTTCATTTCTGTAACTTACCTATCATATCATATATCATATTAAATTCTTTGTATTACAATATTTATTCACTCTTGGAAGTGGGTTCGAACCAGGCACATTCGTGCTTCAAGTCCGATCCATTAACTTCTCGCCCATTTTGCCATATTCATCAACTTGAAATATTTTTCAATAAATAGCGACTGCGCTGCGGATTGGCGGTTTGAAAATTTATATCAGACATTTTATTCGAAATGTCAATAAAATCGTATTGAAGTGATGCTGCTTTTATTTTCCTTATAAGAAAAGGGAAACATTTTTGTATAACTATTCACTACTAATTAAAAGCTAATTTTTTATATTAAGTGAACTGTTTCCAATTTTGATTGTTTTATACGAAGATATTTTGTTAGTAAAACATAACTTCTTATATCAAAAACATGGGCGAAATTAAATTACCTTCTTACTTACTTACTAAGGTGGCCATGACAACCCGTGATCGGGTTACGGCCCACTTCATCAGTTCTCGCCAGGCGTCTCTGCTTCGCGCACTCCGTCCCAAATTTGTGTCACCAAGCGCGGTGACACAAGGGCTTACTCGGCCTGGTCTTCCTCTTCGTCGTCGACCCACAGCTTTCGCCTCAAGCACCTTCTTCGCTGGAGTTTCTTCAGCCATACGAAAGACATGACCCAGCCAGCGTATTCGCTGAATTGTTATACGCTTCACTTAGTCAATGTCATCGTAGAGCTCGTACACTTCGTGGTTCATTCGAATGCGATAGTCGTCACCAACTTGAACAGGACCAAACATTTTTAAATTTTAAATTACCTTACTTACTTACTTAGGTGGCCATGACAACCCGTTGACGGGTTACGGCCGACTTCATCAGTTCTCGCCAGGCGTCTCTGCTTCGCGCGCGCCGTCTCCAATCTCTTTCACCAAGTAAGGGCTTCCTCGGCCTGGTCAATCCATCGGAGGCATGGTCTTCCTCTTCGTCTTCGACCCTCGGCTTTCGCCTCAAACACCTTTTTCGCTGGAGCTTCTTCATCCATACGAAAGACATGACCCAGCCAACGTAGTCGCTGAATTGTTATACGCTGGACTATGTCAATGTCGTCGTAGAGCTCGTACAGTTCGTGGTTCATTCGAATGCGATAGTCGTCGCCAACTCGAACAGGACCAAAGATTTTGCGAAGAACTTTCCTCTCGAACACCCCAAGAGCGGCTGCATCTGTTTGCGATACCACCCATGCCTCAGCGCCATAGAGAAGCACAGGTATGATGAGCGTCTTGTAGAGTGTTAGTTTTGTCGATCGAGAGAGGGCTCTGGAACCTAATTGCTTACTTAGCCCGTAGTAGCACCTATTAGCAATTGTTGTTCTTCGCTTTATCTCCAGGCTGACATTGTTGTTGCTGTTTACGGCGGTGCCAAGGTATGTAAACTCCTTGACAACTTCAGAAATATTTGCCTGCTGTAACATGGGAGCCTAGACGCCGCACTTCCCTATTTGCAGACAGCATATACTTTGTTTTGCCCTCGTTCACCGTCAAACCCACTTTGGCTGATTCCTTTTCGATAGCGGCGAAAGCAGCGGTTACATCTCTCTTGGTTCTGCCGATGATATCGATATCATCAGCATACGCAAGGAGCTGGACACCTTTGTAGAAAATGGTACCATTTCGATGTACACCTGCCTTTCGTAGGATCCTCTCCATGATGATATTGAAGAGATCGCATGATAGCGGGTCGCCTTGTCTGAAACCTCGTTCGGTATTAAAGGTTTCGGAGAGGTCATTTCCTACCTTGACGGAGCTGCATGTATTGCTCAACGTCATCTTGCAGAGCCTTGTCAACTTTGCAGGTATACCGAACTCTGACATTGTTGCGTACAGGCAATCCCGAATCGGGCTATCGAACGCAGCTTTGTAATCAACAAAGAGATGATGGGTGTCGATTTGGTTTTCGTGGGTTTTCTCCAGGATTTGGCGTAGTGTAAAAATCTGGTCTATGGTGGACTTGCCAGGACGAAAGCCACACTGATAAGGTCCAATCAGTGTTTTGGTATGCGGCTTCAATCTTTCACACAATACGCTCGAAAGAACCTGATATGCGATGGAAATAAGACTGATACCTCGGTAGTTGGCGCAGATTGTCGGGTCTTCTTTCTTAAGTATAGGACAAAGCACACTGAGATTCCAATCGTCGGGCATGCTTTCCGCTAGCCATATTTTGCTGATGAGTTGATGCATGCACCTTATCAATTCACCGCCGCCAGTTTTAAACAATTCAGCAGCCAGGCCGTCAGCACCTGCGGCTTTGTTGTTTTTGAGTCGCTGGATAGCAACTTTAACCTCGTCATGGCTAGGTGGTGGAATTTCCACACCATCATCGTCGATTCGTGGTGTCAGACTGCATTCTCCAAGGGCGGAATTGTTGGTATCGTCGCCTGCAAGCAGATTGGAAAAATGCTGTCTCCATAATCTCAATGCGCACTGCGTATCTGTTACCAGATCACCATTCTCATCTCTACAAGTGGATGCTCCGGGCTTGAAACCTTGGGTTAGACGCTTAACCTGCTGGTAGAATTTTCGAGCATCCTTCCTGCCCTGGTACACCTCAATTTTTTCTCGCTCACGCTTTTCCTGCTCTCTTTTTTTACGTCTGAAAAGGCATCTCTCTTCCTTCCTCTTATCGCGATAGTTTTCGTGCATGGCTCGCGTTGCAGCTGACTGCAGCGTCTTTTTATATGCGGCGTATTTTGCTGCTGTCGCGTCGCGACACTCCTGGTCATACCATTGGTTGCGAGGTTGCGGGCGCCGAAAACCAATGACTTCTTCAGCAGCAGTGCGCATGGAGTGGGATATATGCGCCCAAAGTCCGCCAGCGTCGTCGATGCAAGAGTAAGGTTGGTTGAGCTTAACCGAGAGTTGAGCGGAGTAGGCCTCGGCGGTCCGTTGCGAAACATTGCATCGGCCAATGCCCATTCGAGGGTTCAAAGGTACCAAATTAGCTTAATGTTATGATGACATATCGCAACCCTTGGTTTGGGTGGAGGCCTATCTAACACCTCTTCCGTACTGTGGAGTACGGCGCCCGAGTTGAGAATGCAACTCACACACCGAGCTAGGTAGCTCTTCCCGCGAAATGGGTAGTAAACCACAACCACCACGAAGCTCCCCGAAGGGCCAGCCCAGTAAGTCAGCCTGGCGAAAGCCAGGGGCCGCTGACTACCCGTGGTACCAGTTTTAAAGTCCTTGGTCAGACCTCGTATGACCCCCCGAAATGTGCGCACATCCAGTACACTTGAAGCGTGCCTTCCGTCGATCACAACATGATCAATTTGGTTTCGCGTTTTTTGATCCGGGGACAGCCAGGTTGCCTTTTGGATATCGGGGTGTTGGAATCTGGTGCTACTAACTACCATGTTTCGCGCCGCGGCGAAGTCGATCAGTCTTAGACCGTTATTCGAAGTGGTCTCGTGGAGACTGAACTGACCGACAGTGGAGCCAAAGATGCCTTCTTTTCCGACCTTCGCGTTAAAATCGCCGAGAACTATTTTTACGTCGTGGGCCGGGCAGCGATCATACACGTCCTCTAGGCTCGCGTAGAAGGTGTCCTTGACAGCATCGTCCTTTTCCTCCGTCGGGGCATGTGCGCAAATTAGGCTGATGTAGAAGAATTTCGCCTTGACGCGGATTGTCGCCAGCCTTTCGTTCACAGGTGTGAACCGGGAAGCAAGTTGGCGTAGTTTCCGACTTACGACGAATCCGCATCCAAATTCGCGCTTCTCCGCATGGCAGCTGTAGTAGATATCGCAGTCTGCTCTCTTAGAGCAGCCTTGTCCTTTCCATCGCATCTCCTGGATGGCGGTGATGTCAGCCTTTATTTTTTCGAGGGCTTCCGCCAGTTGGACAGTGGCACCTTCCCTATAAAGGGTCCGGACATTCCAGGTGCATATCCGTAAATCATTATCCGTTTTTCGTTTGCGGTGGTCGTCAACGTAGTGGGGGTTCATATCCGAGGCTGATTTTGTTTTCATTGGGAAGTTTTTAATGTGGTTGGGACCCAAACCCTACGCAAAATTTCCATAAACAATTAAAAAAAACGCATGAAAGTACCCAGTGTGTGTCATGAAAAGTTCTTTGAGAACAGAATAATAATAAAAAATAAGTTTAAACATTGAATTTTATTTCGATAGATCACAAAATGCGGTTATTATCCTGTTGACAAACAGATTGACAAGCTAAATGTTGTAAAGAAGTGATTCTGATCAAGAATTTATATACATTTTTATATCTGCCACGCCTCCTTGTAAGCATTTCACACGTCGTGGAAAAGTTTTATGAAGTTTATAAGTTACTCTTACGCTATTCGCTATTCGCGTAAAAGTCATAACTTATGACTTTTAAACACATAGAGTTAAAATTTCCAAATGTTAAAAACTCACTACTTTTATTATGTGTGTTTACATTACTTGTGATTGACATAAATATTTTAACTACAAATTATGAAGCACTTGCTATTTATATTAGAAAGTATTTCGAATTTTGAAGTTTTTTAAATAGGTAGAGTGATACTGTATTAAACTTGAAACACGAACATCCATGGTCCGGCGCCATTCGAAGATATTGTTTTTTTTTTTAATAAAAATAAAAATTTAAATTTTTGCAGTTAGATTTTAGTTTTATTTGCTGGAATTGTAAATTATGGTGCGTGAAGAAATTCGAACACATTTTATTCTATAAATATATATATGTATATGCACTGCAATATTAAGTAAAGTATTATTATGCAAAATAAGATAGCAGAGTTGATGTGGGCAACTGTGGCTTTTCAACATTCCGGTCAAAGTTGTCCAGCGAATAAACTCAACATCTGCAGCCAACAAGAAATGCACTAGAAGTGGAAAGCATGGTTCCAGCGTTCCTTCCTTGTTGACGAGGCCTGATTAGTCTTCTATCCTGCACAGAAATCCATGAAGTGATAGAGCATTTGTGAGCAATGTCCCAAGTGCTTGGATTGTATTTCACGTATTATATTCACGATTGTATACACGTTTTTTCAGCCCAACGTTCTGGATCAGCACCGTTCTTCCAGATCAAAGCGACATGCATGGTATTCTTCAATGCCATTATAAACGACAAGATCGTTCATCACAGGAACTTCAAATATCATGAAAAAGTATCGTGTTGCTCATTTGCTAAACGGCAGTAGCGTGAAACCGTCTTAACCAATTCATATAATATCAATTTTACAATTTTTGTGAGAAGTGCTAAAAATTAGAACAAAATTTATTGAAAAGTCAAGAGCGCAACTTTTCTCGCAACGTTATTTTATTGTTTTTAAAAATATTTTTTTTTTTTAAACGACGCGACATATGACAACGTTTTAATAGAAACGACAGAAACAAAACATTCGAATTTTATTGAATACTAGCTGGTACCCGGCGCGTTGCTGTTCAAGGTCTGTCCAGTTCGCCAATAGAATCAACAAAATGTGTCTTCACTCTGAGTTTCAATATTAGTGACCATTATTTCCAAAGTAATTAAATATACAAAACTGTCTTTTATCGACGGAGCCACGCCCCTTGTTCAATACCCGATTTAGTTTTCGAGTAATTTCGAGTAGTAGGATATCACCAAATAGTTACTCCAAACCGAGTTTCTTTAATATTTGACTATTATTTCAAAGCGATTCAATTTAAAAAGTGTGCGTTATATGGGCGAAACTATACGCATTGTACAATGCCCGTTACAGGAGCAGGACACCACCAAATAGTAACTCCATTCTGAGTTTCGAAAATTTTAATTGTTTTCGTGGAGCCAAGCCCCGTTTTCCCGTCCAACGCCCGTGTTTTTATAATTCAAAGACTTGGCCAATCAGTTACTTCACACTGAGTTTCATAGTTATACGACATTTAGTATCAAATCTATGCGATATCAAAAAATTGAACTTTATGGGCGGTTGCATGGCACCCTTTCCAAAGATTACTCAAATTTAACAGTCGAAGACCAAAACTGAATATTAAGTTCGTACCAAGCTTCATTGATGTGTGATTTTTAAACGAAAGTAAAGACGAAAATTTGTGTTCTTCAAAAAGTGCCACGCCCTCGCAGTTAGAAAGGTGAAAAATACAATTTAATACAATAAATATAGCATGATTATGCAAAATGAATGTAGTTTTTCTATAAGTAATATCAGTGAAGACACCTATAACAAAAATTCTTCCAAATTGAAGCACTATGCAACGTTTTTAACATTTAATCATACTATAAGTTTTAAATCGGAAGGAAAATTGTTAGTTGGGAGTTAACAATCAAAGGAGTGTTAATAAAAATTTTAGTGATTTATTCAGTCAATTAAGCCAATTGTGATTAAAATGCGTCGTGGAAAACATTAAACTCCGGAAAAATCGATCAGTTATTCACGAACTTAGTCGAAAAGGTATAAAACCGGCTGAAATTGCGGATTTTATCAATATTTCGCGTAAAAAGGCTTGTAATGCACTCATGTTGGTTAAATTAAAACGTTTAAATAATTTTAAGAACAAGCCGCGCAATCCTAGACCATGTTAAACCACCGTGTCTACTGATATAAGTCTACAGACTTATAGTTCGCAAAAGTGAGGTTGATTCTTTCAAATCAACGAAGCAAGTTATGAGGGAAATGAATAAAGAAAATAACCTTAATGTATCAAAAAAACTAGTATCTAGAAGACTACATGAAGCTTATCTGTATGGACGCATCAGCCGAAGAAAGCCGCTCTTAACAAACAAAATTGTGTAGGATCGCTTAGCGGTTGCTAGAGCCCATGTTAATACCGACGACCAATTTTCGAAAAATGTGCTCTGGACTGACGAAACTAAATTTAATAGGTTAAGACCAGATGGAAAAATATATGTTTGGCGCCCCAAATGACGAGACTTGAATCCAAAGTGTACAAAAAGCATAGCATAGAGGAGACATTAAAGCATAGAGGAGACAATCTAATGACTTGTGGAGCTTTTTCCTGGCACGGCGTTGAGCCGATTGCTCGTATACCAGGAATAATGGATAAAAATATGTTTTCAGATATACAAAAGAACGAGGCGGAACCATTTGCATTTGAATAAATGCCTATTAGTGGACTTTTATTTACGATAATGCCCCGAAACACAGCAAAGATTGTGAAGGATTGTCTTAAAAAAGAAAAAATAAATATTTTTAATTGACGCGGTCAAAGTTCAGATCTCAATCCTATAGAGAATTTATGAAATGATGTAAAGATCAGCATAAGTTACGAAAATTGTGAGTTGTGGAGTGGAATTGAGAAGTATTGGTTCTCTATTCCGAAGGATAGAGTACAAAAGCTTATGGGGAGTATGGGACGAAGATGTCGTCCTGTTATGGACAATTCAGGATACGGTTCCAATAAGTAGAAGCCATAGTCGTAAGCACGTTGTTAAATAAAAAAAATCGCAATGTTTTTCTTCGTTTTTTTTTTAGAATCCAAATTATGCTATTTATACGTCCACCTTAGCAATGGAGCACTTTCCAAATTTTTTGATTAATTTTCTAAATGTGTTTTTATTGCTTACAAAACAGCAACTGATTTTAAATCTTTGATGTTTAAACTCAAATGCCATGAAATAAATTTTTGTTTTCCTTAATGTATTTTATTTTGATTCATGTGAAAAAATCTACATACAAGTGTGTGCTATTTATGTGTCCACGATTGTATCTATTAATAAACGTTATTTAAACTCAATGCAAATGGTAATATAAACTTTATCAGGGTATTTTATGTATACTTAACCCGGTTAAATGACCTGGCCCTTTAAGACAAACTACTCGATTTTGTTTTTATAGATGAATCATATGAAGTTTTTATTTACTTACACATAAATTCCCTTTAAAATGGAGGAATATTAAAAACATCAGCTATAATCAGCTTTAATATCAGACTTTCAAGAACCACGTTTAAATATGCAAGATTTTGTACTTTTTGTTAATGTGAACTTTGCTGTTGTGGAAACCAATTTACAGTATGCCAAAAATCTTTCGAAATATTATTAATGATTTCGTGATTTTTTCAAGGAAAGCTTAAAATTAGATTTTGAATTGAAATAATAAAAAAATATGGAAATTATTACTAAAGCTTGCAAACGCATACAATAATTATGTTTAAGTAAGTACTACGTAAAACCGCTGTACAGTAGGCCGTATCGAAAAATTTAGATCGTATTTTTAGAGGTCTCAAAAGTTGCATAGGCTTGTCAAGATCACCCAAAAAAAATTTTTTAAGAAATAAAGGTCATCTTCCTCCCCCGCAAGGACTAAGTTGTTTTTTGGGAAAAACACTAAAAAATAACGATCTTAAAATGCTTTGATTTTTTTAAGAAAATCCACACATGTCTTAGAGCAAAAGTAATAATGCACTTTAACTAACAATTTCTTGCCACACACGGTGCTACTCATGATTTTTACCAACAGTATCCTGTATGAAAGATATTCGAAGCGAAAGTTGTACTTGGGATAGCACAAGACGTTAGATTGTAAGTATTGGTTATAAATTTTGGTGGTACTGTTTATAGTGTTGATGTATTCCATAAATAACATGAATTAATAATTTGCATAGCTTTTGCATTTGTATTCTCTTGTTTTAGAGAAATGTATACTAGAACGCAATTTTTAAAAAAAATGAATATAATATTTTATGTCAAGTGATTCAGAAGTGGTGTCGAAGATAATCGTCTCAATTTGGGTTTTTTGAAAATTTCTGAACATGATACTGCCTAAAAATATTTATTTAATATATCAGCTTAAGACCACGATTTTATTTGCTATTTCGATATTTTAAAAAAAGTTATTTCCTAGCATCAAATTTCTCAATTTGAGTTATGTCCCCTTTATGGTTATAATTTCATTAAAACACATTTTAAAAACAATTGTTTAGTCTTTTGAGACCGATTGAATGGCATAAAATGTATTTTAACGATATTATAACCATAGAGAAGATATAACTCAAATTGAGAAATTTGATGGCACGAAGTAAAATTTTTTTAATTATTAAAATATAAAAAAAAATCGTGGTCTAACCCTGGCATTTTAAATACATATTTTTTTTTAAAAATTGCGTTCAAGTATACATTTCTCTAAAACAAGAGAATTGATATGCAAAAATTATGCAAATTATTAATTCATCATATTTAAGAAATACGCCAATACTATAATCAATGCCATCAAAATTTGGACTCTATGGTTACAATAAAAAGTTATGTGCCATCTCGAGTATAACTTTCGCTTCGAATATCCTTCAAATAGGATACTGTGGGTAAAAATCGTGAGTATCATCGTGTTCGGTAAGATATTGCTAGTTAAACTGTATTTAAATTTTTTCCTTTAGACAAATGTAGATTTTTTTACAAAAATCAAAGCATTTTAAGATCGTTATTTTTTACTGTTTTTCTCAAAAAACAACTTTGTCCTTGCGGGGCAGTAAGATTTCCTTTTATTTTTCATAAAATTTTTTTTGGGAGATCTTGACAACCACATGAAACTTTTGAGAGGTGTTGTGGCAGTGAGTTAAATTATAAATTAAAAAAAAAAAATAAAAAACTATAATTTCGATCGCATAAAAAAAGTAAAAAATAGCAAAAACAACAAAATGTGTCTTATATGATCCTTAAACAAATTGCAAAAATTACAACAAAAAACTAGCCACCACATTGAGTGCGAATACCAACAAAATACACGCAGCAGCAAAAACTTTGCAACAATAATGCTATGCAAATGTTTTTCTTGCTGCAGCAGCGCGATGTGCCGGCGAAGTCAATTCTCAGAATTACAACACACACGAAAATATTGAAGTTGTTGTAAGTGAGCAAATTGAACTATGGAATTTACAACTCTGCCCTAATGCACATTCAAAACTAGTAAGGTATATCTTCGACTTGGTCGAAGTTAAAATACCCGCACGTCCGATTCTTAAGGGTGGAAGAATCTTAAATTGGAGAGCTCTTTGTATGAGATTTTGAGAGATTTTATTATTTTTGTGTCTAAAATACATACATATCAAATTGTTTTCTTGCAGCTTAAATATAAGCCTTTTTATAAAGTTTTAAATTTTGGCGTTGTATGGGAAGTGGTCGTGTTAGATTGTGTATGACGCCCATTTTTCTAACATACCTCAGTTTCGACATAGAATACACAAATACCGAGTTTCTGTCTTGTAACTTGAATATTAGCCTCTTTATAGATTTTTCAATTTTGGGGTTGTATGGGAGGTGGGCGTGTTAATGGGTGGATGACGCCCATTTTTATAACACACCTCAGTTTTGACATTAAATACACAAATACCGATTTTCCATCTTGTAACTTTAATATTAGCCTCTTTATAGATTTTTCAATTTTGGGGTTGTATGGGAGGTGGGCGTGTTAATGGGTGGTTGACACCCATTTTTCTAACACACCTCAGTTTCGACATTGAATACACAAATACCGAGTTTCCGTCTTGTAACTTTAATATTAGCCTCTATAGATTTTTCAATTTTGGGGTTTTATGGGAGGTGGGCGTGTTAGAAAGTGGATGACGCCCATTTTTCTTAGACATCTCAGTTTTGACATAGAATACACATATACCAAATTTCAGTATTGTAGCTTTAATATTAGCTTCTTTGTAGAGTTTTCAATTTTGGGGTTGTATGGGAGGTAGGCGTGGTTTTCATCCGATTTAGCCCATTCTCGAACTTGACCTTAGTTTTTTTTAAAAAAAGCTGATAGCTTCAAAATTACGGCTGTAATCGTGTCGACAGACAGACGGACAGACGAACAGACAGACGGACATGGCTAAATCAACTCAGGTGGTGATGCTGAGCAAGAATATAAATACTTTTCCATACCTACCACGCCTCCTTTTGGGTGTTACACACGTCGTGACAAAATTAATATACCCCTTACGCAGTACGCGTGGGGGTATAAAAATTAAGTTAGCAATGTTAAAACAGATAACAATGTTATCCAAGAACAGTGTATAACAAGAATTGGTTAATGCGTTAACAAAAAAAAAAAAATATTTAAACTGAGTGTTTTTTTAGTGTCATACCCGTCCCAGAAAAATGCTATAGTTTTCCTAAGAAGCAACATGGACTTATGATAAAAATTAAACTTACAGTGGCTCAAAGTAATAATGGAACAAACTTAAAAATTGCATTCAAATCCAAATTTAAGTTATTTTGATGGTCTAACTAGCAAGTTTTTGTATATTTTCAAAAGAGTATTATGTGGTTTATATAAAATAATTAAAAGAATAATGAATTAACTGTTCATTGATTTAAAAAAATACAAAAACAAAATTAATAACGAAAACCAACATCAAAGTAATAATGGAACACGACGTTAATTTATAAAAATATAAGCAAAATTATTAAAAAAAACGCAGAGTTAAGATTTAGTCAGTAAGCCTTTCTGTTAAATAACCGCTTCCAAATGATTTCGCATTGATTCACCTGTTTTCGGCAGTAGGACGGCTCCATATTGTCCCACTCCTCAATAAGGGCTGTTTTTCGCTGATCACGAGTAGAAATTGTCTGATTTTTCAACTTTCCTTCAGATTACTCCATGTGAGCTCAATAGGATTGAGGTCTGCAAAGCAGGTTAGAGTGTCCAGACATGTGGTCAATTTTTAAGTAGTCAGCTTCTCACATTAAAGGACTTGTGTCTCGGATCGTTATCCTGGTCAAATGAAAATTAACTCTCAATGCCCGACTTTCTCACACTTTCCTTCAAATTATTCTTCAATATATTAAAGTAAACGTGTCAGTCCATAATACCATTGATGATGTGAAGCTTTCCAGGACCTGCAGCTGACATGGCACACCATAGCACCATTGAACCCATACCGTGCTTTATTGTTTGACAAAGTTCGTTTTTCTCAAGTTCCGCATTTTTAATGGCATGTTAATGTTTTTAATGGCATTTTAGGTCAACCTGTCTGTACTTCAGGCGAGGTGTGACATGAAAGCAACAATGCGCGAAGAGCAATTCGGATTTTGATGCTTTACTGCGCTCACGGTATCGCGAAAGAAGAGCGCATAAGCGGATAGTGGTTTTTTTTTTTGCCGGTTCGTTCGGATGAGAATCAGCGTTGCCGTTTTCACTTCGATCGAAGTTTTTTACTTCACTTTTATGTCAAACACTTCCACACTTCCTCTTTTGTGGAAACACTTCGATTTTGAGTGATTAAAACTTTTTTTAGTGTTTGATTTTTTTCACTTCATTTCACATTAAAAAATCAATAACATGGCATAACTGTTGGTGTAAAAGAATTCATAACTTGTACCTTCTCTCACAGAGTTTTGTATTGGATGAGAGAATTTTAATGATAGTGGCAACACTATGTTCGATTTAATACTTCTTGCAAAAGCGCGCGTTGTGAAGGTTGTTGAAATGTAAGTTTGTAAGAATTAATTACTTCGAGGAAGACTCTGATACTGCAAGTCGTATTGCAATATCAGAATCACGAATGACTGATTCAAATGTGATATATTAACAATTCTTGTCTTATGCACTGAGTGCTGTTAATTCACTTAATGTAGAATTTCAAACAGAATCGCTTAGTTTTCATGAGTTGTTAAAATCATTAAAATTGTATTTCAGAAGTATTGTTATTAATTTTATTGACATCTTTGCCGTAGAATTTGATATAATTTTTAAAAATTATCTCAATAATTTTAGAATTAAGCCTTTGTCTGATATATATATAGTGCCTAGAGCCCAGATAAAATTTAATTCCTATGATGTATCTGTAACAGATAAGAATGAAATTTTAAAAAGTTGTGTACATTTCTATTACATTCGTACACTAATTATGAAAAGAATCAATTTCAAATATCCAGTTTTGAGAACATTACAAATTTTGGATACAAGATCTTTAGCTAATAGGTTGGTTCCCCTCATAAAACTTTTTCCTAACCTCATCGAAGAAAAAGATATCGACTGTCTAGAAAAGGAATGGCGTCTTTTAATATTAAATGATTTTTTAGCTGAAAAAGATTTGAAGAGCTTTGGTTCTACGTTTTTAAATTAAAAAGTGCCTTAGAAGTCCTGATGTACCAAAAAATAAAAACTTTCGTAAGAGCGTTGCTAAGCTTACCGCACGGTGGTGCAACAACAGAAAGGGTATTTTCACAATTAAAACTAATTAAAAATACAACTACAAATAAGTTAAAATTTAACACCGTAAATTCGATAATGCTAATAAAGGACCACTTTCTAAATGATCATTTTTTAAATTGGAATCCCTAAACGAATACTTTATCGAATGTTTGTTATAACAGTGATATTTACTTCAGAACCGAAGAAATAGCTGCATAGAAAATAGAAATAGAAATTAGAAATAGATAATTTTTTAACATTGTTAATTGATACATATAAGTGATTGAAATGTATTTCCGTATTTTCTTATTGAACGCATATTTTCTTATTAAACTTTATTCATTGATTTTTATGAAAATATTTTTATTGATTTTTTCGTTATTAATTTTGAAATGTACCTGAATATGCTTAATAAACATTCATGTTAAAAACAAAATTAATTTATTTTAACACTTCGAAATCTCTGAAAATACTTCCATCTTGTAGCCTATTTTACTTCGTTTTAAAATTATCGAACGGCAACACTGATGAGAATAAGGTATTAGTTGTTTGCGTGTAGCAGCAGTGGTTGTTGCCGTTGGCGTTGGACAAGCAATGAGCGCTGAGCTGTTATTCGATTCGTCATTTACTGAGTGATATTTATCCAGAGAGTTGTCCATGTTGCCACGTATTCTTTTTTATTGTAATTGTTGGTGATGCCTCGATGCTATTATTGAGTCCTCCTGGCAGTATCGCCAGTATGGATTTTATGTGGAATAATGTAGTGCTCACATAAACATTCACATACATACATAACACATAAACCATAACGTATTCATAAATATGATGAATTAATAATTTGCATAGTTTTTGCATATGTGTTCTCTTGTCTTAGAGAAAGTTATACTAGAACGCAATTTTTTAACTTTTTCAAAAAAATTAATATAAGATTTTATATCACGTGAATCAGAATCAGAATCTTCGACACAATCCTGTCTTAAAATATTTATTGAATATACTGACTAAAGACCACTATTTTTTTTTTCTCTTTCGATATTTTAAAACAAAGTTATTTCCTAGCATCAAATTTCTCAATTTGAGTTACGGCCCCTTTATGGTTATAATTTCGTTAAAGCCCATTTTAACAACAATTGTTGAGTCTTTTGAGACCCATTGAATGGCATAAAATTTATTTTAACGAAATTATAACCATAAAGGAAATATAACTCAAATTGAGAAATTTGATGCTGCGAAGTAAATTTTTTTTTTAAATATTAAAATATTAAAAAAAAATCGTGGGCTAAGCCTGGTATATTAAATACATATTTTTAGGTAGTCATGTTCAGAAATATATAAAAAATTCAAATTGGGAAGATTATCTTCGACACCACTTCTGATGCCCGTGATATAAAATCTAATATTCATTTTTTTGAAAAAGTTAAAAAATTGCGTTCTAGTATACATTTCTCTAAAACAGGAGAATTGTTATGCAAAAACTATGCAAATTATTAATTCATAATATTTAAGAAATACGTCAACACTATAATCAATGCCATCAAAATTTAGACTCAATGGTTACAATAAAAAATTATGTGCCATCTCGAGTATAACTTTCGCTTCGAATATCCTTCAAACAGAATACTGAAGGTAAAAATCGTGAATATCATCGTGTTCGGTAAGATATTGCTAGTTAAACTGTATTTAAATTTTTTCCTTTAGACGTATGTAGTTTTTTTTTACAAAAATCAAAGCATTTTAAGATCGTTATTTTTTACTGTTTTTCTCAAAAAACAACTTTGTCCTTGCGGGGCAGGAAGATGTCCTTTTATTTTCATAAAATTTTTTTTGGGAGATCTTGACAACCACATGAAACACTCGTCGAAGCACTTTTATAAAAATAACAAAATCTAGTGTGTTCAATTCTAAAATATTTGGCAAGGTTTAACCCAGAACTATAAGAACTAGGCCTGTGCGAGTTGCTTCGAGTTCGAGTCGAATCGAGTAGTGCAACTCGACTCGATTTTCGATTCGAGTAACTCGGTTATTCGAATAACTCGAAATTACGAGTTACTCGAAGAATTATCGAGTTACTGGAGTTATTTTTTTTTTTGGCACGTTCTCACCTTCACTCTCAATAATACATACCCAGTAGCAATTAGGGTATAATAAGGATAAAAAGAGATAAAAGTAATGGAACATCGAAGACATGTACATTGTCTTTTTTACTTATCTTGGGTATGCATTCGGAAGAAAAAAAAAAGTTATAGGCAATAAACTTGATTTTTTGACCAAAAAAGGGTTCAGGAGAATCAAAACCGCTCCATGGGGATTTCTCCAATTCCAAAAAATGATGCAGTAATAGTTTTTAAGAGTCCCTCTAACTTTTGAGTCGGTGTCCGGATGACTTTTTTTTCTCCATAAAAAATCGATCCGGCTTAATGTCGTTTCAATAAATGCATTAAATTATATTAATAATTGTTAACAATTTTTATTATATTTTTTATTACTTAACCGCAATCTCATTATCTAAATCTCTCAATCCTAGGGAGATATTATTTTAACGACTTAAGGCTCAAACAAGTTATGCGTAAGCATACAAAAGTTTCAGAGAGAAGTCAACGAAAAGTATACAAAAGTTCAAAAACACACTTTTCCATACTTAATTAAAAACGAAGTAAGCATGAATCGAATGAAATGACAAATAAAAAATAATTTGTTTTTGTAGAAAAAGATTGCCAACTAAAATTATAAAAAAATATTTTTTTTAAGTTGGTAAATTCATCCATGCTTTATGATTGAATATAGCGGTCAATTTCAATACAAACCTCGCTTTATAAATAAATCCTGTCTAAAACATACTTTTTTTACTGATTTGTAATAAAATTTCGATACATAAGTGCTTAAAATCAAAATTTAAATTATTTATTAAACAGGTTGCAACCATTTTCTGCTTAGCAATATACGGTGTCGAGCACTCACACTCAAGTTTTGAAAAGTAAACGAAAATTGAGAAACTGAAGGAAAAATTGCTTACGCACAACTTGGGCGACGCAATATATTGAGTACGTTATTTTGCTCTCTAGCTTTTGTATGCTTACGCATAACTTGGTTGAGCCTTTAAACTCCAAAAACTTTAATTTTTATGCAAGAAATTGTACTCATATTTCAAGCTGTTTTGGTTAGCGAAAATAGGGCAACAAATTTATATTTGTATTATGTCAAAGGAAAGAAACCAAGCTTAACAAAACTTCAAGGGTTATATATCAAAGGCCAAACGTTAAAACATTGTAAATGCAATTTTAAAAACTTTACAGAAGAAACAAAAAGCTTGATTACCCATAATTTTTATTGGTTGAAGGTCTCTATCCAGCGCTTAAGTAATTACTCAAGAAAAAGTTAGTTATATTTCTTGAGTGTGTAAAAGTATAAATTCACAGTGTCGACGCTGTTACTTTTTAATGAAAAAAGTAGCAAAATAGAAAAAATATTTCTTATAGCCCGTTTCAAAAGAGAAGAACATTTTTTAGTTTCATTTTTCGATGCGCAGTGAGAAATTATTTTTTAAAGCTAGAAAATTTTTTAGAACGTAATTTCTTGGTCTTTTTGTACTGTTCTGAACTTCATGCTTTTTTGAGTGTTTTTTACTATTTTTCTATATATTTAAATGCGCAAACATTCAGAACAAATGATCGCACAAGTACGGTGTTGCACCGACGGCCTGCAGCAACCTGCATCTGGAGAGAGAAATCAAATGCAAATTACATAAAAAATAAATTTTTTTCTCAAGAAAAAATTGTGAACTGAAATTTTGGCTAACAAATTATTTTTTGACGCCCCCTATTTTTTTTTTAATTTTGATTGATGAACAACAAAATTCAGGAATATATATTATTATTTTTCATTTATTTTTCTGCTCAGAGAATATTAAATTTTTTTTAATGTCGACCAATCAGAATGAAGAACGCTCTCAAAATTATTTTCTTATTCTCAATCATGCGCGAAAATGTTCTTCTCTTTTGAAACAGGCTATACGAGCTGGATTCTCTTTTAAGTAATTTTGACAAAAAAACAGATACTTTTTGATTACTTTTCAGTTTTTTGTATGAAAATATGCTTTACTTGGGAGCTGGAAACAGGCCTTTACGTAAATTTTTTTTTTTTAAAGTGAGACAAAATGTAACAAAAATTATGCATGGAAATTTGGAATGTTTTTTTTCCAAATATTTTTCAAAAAGTATGTTAAATGAATATAATAATAAGTATAAGAATAATAAATGCAAGGATAACTCAGCCAAGAAACATTGAGAAAGTTAGTGTTTGGATTCATTAACGTATTTTCAACTGGGCATTTTCCCTATCTTCTCGGAACGACATCATAAGAATGACTCAAAGAATGAAAAGGGCTGCCATCTCTCTGGAAGTACTTATAACTTATAAAGAGAATTTAGGCATTCGAGGACATTTTTTTTAGTCTAAAATTATATTAAGTCAACCAGTCAAAAGAATGTGAGAGAGATAGAGAGAAAAAGAAACAATACTAGGACATTTTTTTCATATACTTTATTATTATATTATGAGCGTTATTTTCAAACTCTGCCATTGTAACACTTTTATAAAACTGAACTTTTTTCAACCTTTATCTGACGAACTTTGTTTGAAATGAGTTCTTTATATCAAGTCAATGTTTTTCAAAATTACGGGAAAAGTTGAAGCATGAGTGAAATCCTAAATTTATTTCAATGTAAAAGAATAATGTTTCTCATGAAACATGGCAACTCTGTTCAAAAATAACTCAGCACAAATAACGTTATTCATTGGAAGAGTGGTGTATCAAATATGAATTTGCCAGTAGACAAATAAAATATATGTTCAATATATATTAGGCTGGGTCGATTTGTATGGAGGCAAAAAATCTGATGTTGCCTGGGCCATTTTCGGTTCGGGCATGAAAAGTTATTAAAAAAAAAAAAAAAGGGGGGTTGGAGGTACACTTTACCCCATCGCACCCTCAATTTTGTGAATTTTTTCTATAGGAATTTAAAAAAAATTTTTTTTTAAAACTTGAACAGCTAGGGCAAAACTAATGGCAGATATGAAATCCTCATACCCGATTCATCCATAAAACGGTCTAACATGTATACGTTGTCATACAAAAATTTACCGTAACAAATTCCTAAAGAAAAAAATTTCACTAAATTCAAAGTATATTCTTATCGTTGGTGCGTATGTAATTGTGACCATCACGGCTGAACCACTGCAGTTATCCCCCTTATTATTAAATGCAGTTATTCACACCATATCTTTGTGTGGTGCTACGGAAATTTTTTGTTTTTAAAATCCATCCTAGGTGGCGCTGTAGGCACAGTCTTTATGCAGTTTCATTACCGATTTATATGATATGCATTTACCTTATATAAAGCAGTGGTCAAAATTATAGTGCACTCTATTATTTACTTTTTGACCGTAAAAAATGTATACAAAGAGCAGAGAGAAAATTCTGATTAAGAGCTTTCTCTTATAATAGATGATCATAAATGTTAATTATGTATACAAATTTTATGGCTCTTCCCTAAGAAGAGGATAGAGAGATTATTAAGAGAACATGACAAATTCTAGTGTGGCAAAATTATAGCGCAGCAAGTATTAACAGCAGCGGAAAAGTACTGAAAGAGAAAATAACGGTTATTTGCTAACATAACTAGCACAGAGCAGTGTATTTAGTTCAGTCTTATAGAGTAATTTATAAAGTACACCTAGGCGATTGCAATTAAATTTTTTTATTAAAATTAATATTAAAGCTCATTAGTGGGTCGGAAAAGAGTTACTTTAGAACAAAAAATTTAAAAAAAAACGCTGCTTAAGGAAAATTATGCACATGCTGAAATTTCAAGACGGTGCAACGTTTCAAGAAAATGTGTTCACAATATTGCTAAAAAACTTTTGACGGGCTTGCCACTCGATAACGTACCTGGCCAAGGACGTCATAGGTGCACAACTGCTTAAGATCGTCATTTGATCAAAATTTGTTGAAGAACAACTCGCCGTCGTCTTGTGGAAAGTGGTCTCAATAGTTACACACAGAAACGTCGTCCATTCCGTAACAAGATTCAAAAAAAGAAGAGACTTATCTGATGTAGAACACATAAAAACTGGACCGCAAAAGACTGGGAACGAGTTATTTTCAGTGACGAATCTCATTTTGAATTTATAAATAGAAAAAATCGGGCGTTTGTGCGCCGAACTCAGCAAGAAAGCGATCAATCCTTTTGTTTTCAAAACCGAACACAGGGTGGTGGAGAATCCATTAGTGTATGGGGATGTTTCAGTGCGCATGGAATTGGTCCGTTACTTTTTTATGAAGGTCGCTTGAATGCTAGAAGCTACATTGAGTTAATTTCTAACACTCTTCCAAATTATTTTGAACAACTTTTTGGAACTGAGGAGAGACAATGTTATTTTCAACAAGATAACGCACCGTGTCATAAGGCATTGTTATCTATGAATTGGTTTCAAAATAACAACATTCCCCTTTTGGAGTAGCCGCCAACTTCACCAGATATTAACCCCATCGAAAACTTATGGTCAATAATTGATCGGCACCTTGAAAAATATAAAATGTCAACGCTTAGTGAGTTAAAGAATGCTATAAAGGATATTTGGTCAAAAATTTCGATCAATGAATGTATCAAATTAACTCATTCTGTTCCAAATCGTATTAAGCATGTTATTAAAGCTCGTGTAGGAAATATTTCTTCATACTGAAATTAATGTTGTTTTTTTAATAATTATGTAAATTCATATAATTTTGATTGTGCTATAATTGTGCCTCAAACTTTTTGATAAATGATAAGGAACATCGAGTTACTTTCCTCTTTTTTAATATAATGAACATGTGAACTTTTTCATTTTAAAGCAAATAAAAAATTATAAACTAATTTGATTTTGCAACCAAATTCTTATGATAATTGTGTGCAAGTATGGTAGCTTTCCGTCTTTTTCTTCTTCTTTTGTAAATTTTATATTTTTGTGGAATTTGTTTAACGCTTCCAATGTTTCGTTTATTTTGTCAGTTCTTATAGAAGGTACACACTGGAAATGCTACTTATTATAAATGTACCTCCAGAGAAACGACTTAACTTCAAAACAGACACGGACAAATGCGCTCACATATACAGACGATGTGTGGAAAACCAAAGGAAAACCGACGACGAGAGGAGATAATCTGTTTTAGTCTACAGTGTTTAAATGTTTGGATTAGTCATGTTTATATTCTATGTTCTAATTGTTTGTTAAAGTGTTTAAAAATTTTGTATCTAAATGTAAACTAAAATTATATTTTTTAAATGTAAGTTTAAAATTGTTAAAGTGTTGCGAATATTTTTGTTAATATTATTGTATGTATTTCAGTCACCCTGAAGATGACTTCCTATGGAAGTCGAAATATTGGTTGAAATATGAAATCAAATTAGTTTATAATAAAAACTGATATTTTTATATAAAAACAAATGGACCTAAAGCCTGAACAACGTACAAAAAAACCACAAACAAAGTCAAAGGTCGATAAAATAAAGTAACAACAGCAAATAAAAAATGTTTATTGAAAACGAAAAATCAATTAATTTTGTTATATTTCTAGAGTGTAATTGAATTTGAAAATGATAAAATTCTAGGTGCGCTATAATTTTGGCCACTGCTATACCATATAAGATATGGTGCAAATATAAGGTGGATAACTGCAGTGGTTCAGCCGTGATGGTCACAATTACATACGCACCAACGATAAGAATATACTTTGAAAAAAGTGAAATTTTTTCTTAAGGAATTTGTTACGTTAAATTTTTGTATGACAACGTATACATGTTAGACCGTTTTTTGGATGAATCGGGTGTGAGGATTTCATATCTGGCGTAAGATTTGTCCTAGTGCACGACAAGCACAGCTTTTTTTTTTTTGTTTAATAACTTTTCAGGCCCGAACCGAAAATCACCCAGGCATCATCGGTTAAAAAATCGACCCAGCCTAATATATATACATGTAATTTATTTTTATGGTAAAATATTCTAATAAGCTTACAATGTTAACTTCAATATGGAAAAATTCTGCAAACATTTTTATGCTTTTTTTTTTTGTTGTTATGAAGTACTTGAAAGGTGTTTTACAACTGTAAATCAATAGGTCTGTTTTCGTACGCAGTTCAAGTAAAGTTCGAGTAATAGAGAGTTATTTGGTTATCTGTAAAAATGAGAAAATTTGTCAAAAAGTACGGAAACGGTTTCAAGCACAACTGCTGTTTTCTGAATGTAATAATATTTAATTGCTTTGTTTTTGTATTTAAACCACTTCCGTAAGAATTCATTTTGGTTATTTTAACTATTTTTTATTAATTTGCTAACCAATTGCTTACATTTTTTTCACAACACAATTTAATATAATTTTATCACTTTGACACAGCTGTTTGAAGGTCGATATTCGTGCTCGAAAAAATTTTTCAAGTAAAATGCGAGTAATATAGAGCGACAAAAAGTGACATTTTGCTTGTTCTTCGTTTCTCACGTGCTGGAAAAATGTGTAAAGAAACGCTTTCGAGTAACTTCAAGTTACTTGAAGTGAGTACGGAAACAGACCGTAAATATATATATATAATCTATGACATTAATAAATGTCAAATTTAAATTACCTGCTCTTCATTATGTATGATAGTTTATGATAGCTAAGCCATAAACTTTATTTTATTAATTTTCCAATTTTCAATTTTCTACTGGGTATTTCCACTGATAAGTAAAAGCACTCAAAAGGTAAAAGCACTCAAAAACTCGAAAAACTCGAAAAAAACAAGTTACTCGAAAACACGAGTTATTCGATACGATTTTCGAGTCGAGTAACTCGGCTCGTTTCGAGTCTTACATTCTCGAAGATCTCGAGTTACGTCTTACTTTTCCTTGAAATTATGCAAAAAAACTTTAAGACTTTTCATATTGTGCAACCAAGAAAAGAAGATATTTGCTTTCCGTCTTTTTCTTCTTCTTTTGTAAATTTTATATTTTTGTGGAATTTGTTTAACGCTTCCAATGTTTCGTTTATTTTGTCAGTTCTTATAGAAGGTACACACTGGAAATGCTACTTATTATAAATGTACCTCCAGAGAAACGACTTAACTTCAAAACAGACACGGACAAATGCGCTCACATATACAGACGATGTGTGGAAAACCAAAGGAAAACCGACGACGAGAGGAGATAATCTGTTTTAGTCTACAGTGTTTAAATGTTTGGATTAGTCATGTTTATATTCTATGTTCTAATTGTTTGTTAAAGTGTTTAAAAATTTTGTATCTAAATGTAAACTAAAATTATATTTTTTAAATGTAAGTTTAAAATTGTTAAAGTGTTGCGAATATTTTTGTTAATATTATTGTATGTATTTCAGTCACCCTGAAGATGACTTCCTATGGAAGTCGAAATATTGGTTGAAATATGAAATCAAATTAGTTTATAATAAAAACTGATATTTTTATATAAAAACAAATGGACCTAAAGCCTGAACAACGTACAAAAAAACCACAAACAAAGTCAAAGGTCGATAAAATAAAGTAACAACAGCAAATAAAAAATGTTTATTGAAAACGAAAAATCAATTAATTTTGTTATATTTCTAGAGTGTAATTGAATTTGAAAATGATAAAATTCTAGGTGCGCTATAATTTTGGCCACTGCTATACCATATAAGATATGGTGCAAATATAAGGTGGATAACTGCAGTGGTTCAGCCGTGATGGTCACAATTACATACGCACCAACGATAAGAATATACTTTGAAAAAAGTGAAATTTTTTCTTAAGGAATTTGTTACGTTAAATTTTTGTATGACAACGTATACATGTTAGACCGTTTTTTGGATGAATCGGGTGTGAGGATTTCATATCTGGCGTAAGATTTGTCCTAGTGCACGACAAGCACAGCTTTTTTTTTTTTGTTTAATAACTTTTCAGGCCCGAACCGAAAATCACCCAGGCATCATCGGTTAAAAAATCGACCCAGCCTAATATATATACATGTAATTTATTTTTATGGTAAAATATTCTAATAAGCTTACAATGTTAACTTCAATATGGAAAAATTCTGCAAACATTTTTATGCTTTTTTTTTTTGTTGTTATGAAGTACTTGAAAGGTGTTTTACAACTGTAAATCAATAGGTCTGTTTTCGTACGCAGTTCAAGTAAAGTTCGAGTAATAGAGAGTTATTTGGTTATCTGTAAAAATGAGAAAATTTGTCAAAAAGTACGGAAACGGTTTCAAGCACAACTGCTGTTTTCTGAATGTAATAATATTTAATTGCTTTGTTTTTGTATTTAAACCACTTCCGTAAGAATTCATTTTGGTTATTTTAACTATTTTTTATTAATTTGCTAACCAATTGCTTACATTTTTTTCACAACACAATTTAATATAATTTTATCACTTTGACACAGCTGTTTGAAGGTCGATATTCGTGCTCGAAAAAATTTTTCAAGTAAAATGCGAGTAATATAGAGCGACAAAAAGTGACATTTTGCTTGTTCTTCGTTTCTCACGTGCTGGAAAAATGTGTAAAGAAACGCTTTCGAGTAACTTCAAGTTACTTGAAGTGAGTACGGAAACAGACCGTAAATATATATATATAATCTATGACATTAATAAATGTCAAATTTAAATTACCTGCTCTTCATTATGTATGATAGTTTATGATAGCTAAGCCATAAACTTTATTTTATTAATTTTCCAATTTTCAATTTTCTACTGGGTATTTCCACTGATAAGTAAAAGCACTCAAAAGGTAAAAGCACTCAAAAACTCGAAAAACTCGAAAAAAACAAGTTACTCGAAAACACGAGTTATTCGATACGATTTTCGAGTCGAGTAACTCGGCTCGTTTCGAGTCTTACATTCTCGAAGATCTCGAGTTACGTCTTACTTTTCCTTGAAATTATGCAAAAAAACTTTAAGACTTTTCATATTGTGCAACCAAGAAAAGAAGATATTTGGCTTCTTGGGTATTACAGCAACACTTACAAAAATACAGCTGATGTAGTATGAAAACTATGAAATAACCATAGAAAACATTTGTTAACATTATTTATAATAAGGGTAAAATCACAAATTTCCGACGAAGTGAGCGCTCCTTTTTAAATTTTTTTAATACTGACTCACATCTATTAACTGTTCTAATTTCTACTCCTGAACGACTCTTTTCTTCGCAAATTTGCCATGATTAATTTTCATCAACTCAAAAGATGATTACATTTAAGCAAGCTTCTGAAAATGAAGTGAATACAGGGTGAAAAATTGTATTTTCATTTATTAAAAAATTGCAATTGGGAAGTACTGGCCAAAAACCTCTAAAATGCTATTAAATTTAAAATGAGCAAAAAAAAAAAACGAATACCCTTAAATTAATGTAATTAGTAAATATGTATATCTACAATGTTTTAAATATACACTTTGTTTTAAGAAAAAACTTTTTACTCAATAAATATAAAATTATTTACAAATGTATACAAAATATGAAATCAACTAAAAAATATGTTTTCAAAAGAAAAATAAAAAACATTTAAAAAAACCAGTATAAATTAATATTCAATAAATTTTAAGTTTTTATTGTTTTATATTAATTAAGTTGCATATTTTTACAAAACGTAACATAAAATCAACCCTTTCCTTCCCTAATTATAAAGCAGACGTAGAAAAAAAAATTCAAATGAGGTTATTGTGATTGAAAAGAGTATTTGAAATGAATTTACATTAAATTTTAAGTGAGATCGATTTTCCAGTGCATTTTAGAAGGTGTTAGACATTTGGCTACATTGGACATTTATTTAGCAATATGGAAGCAAATTTTGCTTGAAGAAACTTATTATATGTTTACAGTTTTCTAAGTTTACTTGTTATGAAAGCTATAAAAACAGTTTGTATCTTTTGTTAAACATAGAACAACATTTCACTTTTCAGATTTTATTCTGGAAAATGCAGATCTGTTGTTACAATATTTGCATCTTTCTTTATTTTTAAACGGCATTGGCCAATGACTTCTGGCGTCATATTGCACATCAGAAATCGGCCTTTTCGGAAAAATTTTCCTTGGTTTTGATGCAACTTCTCTATCACACTCGTGGTCTGATGTTTTTCCTCTCTTTCTGTGATAGGTAATAAAAGCATTTTTCATATAAGTTTGCTATTATGAACTATGTCAGTAAGAATATTGTCAGAAACAAATTTGTTAAAATACTGCGGTGGAGTTTGTTCCATCATCTCTTCACAAAAGGTCTGAGTGCAAGGCAGTGGCGTAGCGAGCATAACTGGCGCCCGGGGAAAAACAATTTTTTTGCGCCCCCAATGAAATAATGAAAAATAATATGATATATTATATATAATATTTTAATATATAGTAAAAATAATTATAATACACTAATTAAATAACATCAATACAAATAACACTATGCGTCTAAATCATATAAAGGTTCTGTACACGACAGTTCATTATATTTTGTTATAGATTTAGGGTCTCTTAACACGAAAATCGCAAAAAAAGTTTTTATAGTTAAGCCTAGTAGGATAAACTGGGGTACCCTTGACTTTGGGGCACATTTGACAGTGACGTTTTCGGTATGAACGATTCGTTATTTTTCAATAATTTGTTTAATAAATTTTGCATTATTGTATTTCAGCAATCGTCACGAAGTTCGACGATTCTTGCATTACGTGAAGAAAAGTAATAGAAAAGTTTTTGTGTTTTTGCGCGCGTAACTGTTATTTTTCGGCACTGATACGTAAGAACTTCCTGACCGAGTTATAAAAGTTCATCAAAGTACCTTTTACAACAGTTAAAAACTATTTATGTTTTTGAAAATATAAGTGAATTTCAATTAAACTAAATATAAACTAAAAGAATTTAAAACAAAGAAGCCGAGAGCGTTTGGGTACATTTGACATTTCTGATTGGGGAACTTTTGACAAATTTAAGTTGTACGAGTACAAAGATTGAGTAACATCGAGATGTTACCAATTCATTTAAAAATTTTGTAATTTATTTCTAAATTGGTTTTAATTAAAAAAAGTGGTTCAAATATCAGAAATAGGACTATCATTAGCCGAAGAAATAAAAGTCTGAAGATAATAGCAATTCTGGTATCAACTACAGCATTGATTCTTTTGGGTTGTTCAGTGATGCTGGTCTAATTTTTTTCCAAGTATTAAGCCACTTCACTTTTAAATTATTTTTTTCGTAGAGCATCAACATCAGTAGAATTCCCAAACGCGTAAAAGAAACTTGTGGTTATCCTTAACTGGCCCTTAACTACATAACCTGTTAACTCGTATCCATAACATCTTTGCGTGCAATGTTTATTCCTAACTTTGACAGTTCGATAAAGATAACTGTTGCTTGCTTAACTACTCGCTAACTGAAATAATAAAGTTTATATTTTTTTATATCAATTGAGTGAATTTTACTATATTTAATTTTGACATCAATTGTATCGAACTAATCATGTTACATTCGATATTTTAACTCTATGCTACTCTTACAAATACGAACTAAAGATATATTGAAGTTTTGTATGATGAAATTTTTCACATGCTCGTCAAAATATTACTCTGTTCCGCTGTGAAAAACACTCGCAACATTTTTCCCCGACAATTTAATTGAGCTGCCTATTTATTTTGAGGTGAAAAGTGGCAGACATATTTATTTTTTTCTATTTTGAGAAGTAAAGCATGACTTTCTCAAAGTTTTCAATTTCTTCACAACAAAATATTTGTCAGAATTTTCACGCAACAAAAAAATGAATGTTGTGAGTGAAATTTCACGCAAACGAACAGAGTACTAGGATTTACGTGTTTTTTAAAGATTTTATAAGATTTATAAGATTTTTAAAGTTTCTCTCTCTTCTTTGAAATAAAGTCGCATATCTTTAAATATATCTTGTACACTTCTTGTTCAATATTAATAATCACGCTAAGCCGAAAAAAATTTCTAATTATCTTCATGTTTGTTCAACAAATTTTTATATTTGGATGAGTAGTTGTTGCGCTATAATCATTCATAAAAAATCGAAAACTATTTTCATTTTTAGTGGAGAATATAAGCTGCCGCCTAAAGAAATGCGTGCAAAAATACGGATTGTTGTATCGATTCCCCATTTTTTACAAAGATGTTTAGTCTTTCCGATTACTTTTTCACAAATCTCGTTACGAATTTCTGCAAGTTCAGTCGCCAATAATTGAGATCATGGAACGCTTCTTTAAACTTAATTTTAGGACCTTGTAATCTGAGCTGCACACTAAGCCGGGTCACACTATATGGAGAAAAAAAAAGAGATCAATGTTACCGCCTTATATGAACAGTTATGTGAAGAGAACTTCGGTGGTGGAAAATTTTTTTTGTGGGCGTGGCAAATATGCCTGATTCGGTTTTTATCTTGTAACTTTGTTATTTGTAGTCCGATTATTAAGTTTTATATGTCATAAAGGCATAAAAGGTCATAATAAGAGCTTTGTTTGTGCTTTAAAGTTTTTGAAAAACAACGTCATTTTAAACTAGTTCCTAACAATATGTTTTGAAAAACCCCCCTCACCATGAAATTTTGTGATGCAGAATTGAAGCCATTGGAAAACTATCAAAATGACAAAAAGTTTGCGCATTTTATTGTCAAATACTTTGAAAATGCATCATGAATGTTTTCATTCCAATTTTTTCCAACAAATAATTGATAACACAATACTGTTTGTGATCTTTAATATGTTCTTTTCGCCAAACTCTGAAAATAGTTAGCAAAAAATATTTGCTCTTTTGAATCAGAAGTTGTCTGTAAAAAAATGTTTTTTCTTAAAAATCGCAAAAAATCGCAACACGAAATAATAATAAATAATAGTTATTTTTTGACCGATTTTTTTTGGTCAAATATAAAAGTTAAAATTTTAACTTAAAAAGTTAAATTTTTTCAGTCAAAAATATAAGTTAAAATTTGACTTTTATTTTTTCAGTCAAAAATATAAGTTAAAATTTGACTTTTCTTTTTTCAGTCAAACATAAGTATAAGTAAAAAAATTTGACTTTAATTTCTTCAGTCAATAAAAAATGTTAAAATATGACTTTTATATTTTTCCGGTCAGAAATATAAGTTAAAAATTGACTTTAAATTTTTCGCAGTTGTTTTGCAGCTTAATTTTATTGGCCATGCTTCTTTTAAAATTTAAAATAAAAAATTTTCATAATAATATGGTTCGATTTTCGCAATTATTCGCTTGTTTGAAAATGAACCTTATTAATATTTAATTGTTATACTGCGCAACACAACTTTCTTAACTGGAACTAAACCACTTGAATATGAAAACTAGATGGGAAAAAAATTATTTTCGGCGTCCTTAGCTACATTCTTATCACTTATTTACGGCAAAATTAAATAATGCAAAATGCAAAATGTATTTAAAAATTAGCAATACTCTTTTTACATTTTTGAGATGCCAACATAAAAGTCAAATTTTAACTTTTATTTTTGACCGAAAAAACAAAAGTCAAATTTTAACTGTTATTTTTGACTCAAAAAATAAAAGTCAAATTTTAACTTTTAGTCTTGACTGAAAAAATATGAGTCAAATTTTAACTTATATTTTTGACCGAAAAAATATCGGTCAAAAAATAACTATTATTTTTACTTTTTTTAAAAAAGTCAAACAAATAAAAAGCTTTTAACATTAATATTCCTTAGCTAACAAGCATCGCACTGCTATATTCAAATATCGAATAAATAAATTCTTTCTGCCTGACTTTTCGAATTGAAATTTCGATAATAGCTGTTATTTTGGATCCCTGGATTCATTACATCACAAATTATTCTTTTTTAGTTTTAAGCTGGGCAAACTTGGACAAAATTTTGCAAGCCAACACAAACTTTAGAAATAAAGAAAAACAATTATTTTGTAGGTTACATAACACAACTGATTTTTTTCACTACTCCAGATCTTATTTTAAAAAGTTTAGTATTTAAAAATTAAAGCACTTAATATCACCTTTATTTTGTATATATTACTTTTTTTTAACTTTGTTTATTTTTAGCAAGAATTATATTTCAATAGCTTCGAAATAAACTCGCACGTTTTTCATTCACAATTCTTCTCAGAAAGCACAACTTTGTTGATTTAATGTTTAACTGTAAATGAGTATTTACAAGAAAAAAAAAATCATTTATGTTTGCTTTGAAATATTTTCTCTTAGATTACTTCAGAACAAAAACAGAATGTGAAAAATATAGGTTTTAGCCAACAAAAGTGGTCTGTGAAACCATTGTGCAATGGGGTAAAATTGTTAAAATATAAAAATAAGTTAAAGAACTGCTCCAAAATTATCCATCGTTGACCATTTAACGGACATAACTGGCCTTTTTTGATCTTTCAGGTGGTATCATTTGTTTTTTTTAAATTCAACTTGTGGGCTGCACAATGGGGGTAAAACTGTTAAAATATGAAAAACATAAAAAATTCCTACAAAATTATGCATCGTTGACCAATTATTGGACATCACTAACCTTTTTTGACATTTTCCATGCCTTTTCGGTGGTATATCTACTTTTTTTAAATTCTACTTGTGAGCTGCGCAATGGGGAAAATTGTGTATGACCTTGAAATTTCTTAAAAAAAATTCATAAAAAAAGTTCTATCACTGACCAATTAATGGAGATACTGACTTTTTTTAACCTTTTTAATAACTTGCAGGTGGTATGCTTAGTTTTTTGAAATTCCACTCTTGGCTTGCACACACGGTTCGAAATTAAGGTTCACTTTTTCAACTTTTTAAGTTGTAATATGCATTCTTTCCAAAAAAGTTGAAATGTTCAACTTTTTTTGGACTAGAAAAGTAAGTATATAAGGAATTTTCAACTATTTGTGATGAAAATTTTATCTTAATAAGTTGAATAATTATACTTTAAAGTTGAAAATTTAGACCTGAAAGTATGAAAAAGAAAGAAAAAATTAAATTTCTCAACTATTTAAGTTGAATAATTCAAATTTTTGGTCAAATTATTCAACGAAAAGGTTGAAAATTTCAACTACAAAGTTAAAAAAAGAAATACATAGTGAAATTTTTCAACCAAAAGAGTTTAAAAATTCAACTAAAAGGTTGACTTTTCCAACCGAGAAAGTAGAAAAATTGAACAAAAAGGTTGACTTTCTCAACCCAAGTAGTTGAACTATAGAATTAGAACCCCGACTTTTCAACCGTAACACTGTCCTAAATAAACAAAAATACGAACAATTGGTAATGTTTTAATATTTTTATTTTATTAGTACAAAATTAATAGCAGTTAAATTTTTGAGAACTTAAGGTTAAAAGGTTTAATAATTCAAAATAATTAACCTAGTTTTTAATAAAAATAAAACAATAAATAATTAATTATAAAATAGTTTTATAGATTATAAATTCAAAATTTTCAACTTTCACAGAATTGAATGGCGTTTTATTCTTAATATCATTATATATAAGTATAAGAATATTACCTGCCTCACTCACTTCATAAGCACAGAATGTTTCATTTAAATTATGTGTAACATATTTCTGACAAACAAACAAAAAATCAGAACAATTTTTTAAAATTTCGATTATTTTACAAAATCGTGGCAATTCAGATATCTCCGAATTCAAAATAAAAAATCCTACTTTGTATTTATAGCCGAGCCCAAAATATTTTAAGGATACCAAATTTGGATTAAATTCGTGAAATCCCTATTTGAGTTGATAATCAATATAATTAATTTGTAACTTCTTTCCCTCTTTTAAAATAGGACTGAAAGAGTAATTTTTAAGCAAATAGCACTGCTTTTTTTGGTGTCTTTGGGCTAATGTTTTTGCTAAATTAACAAAATTGTTAATATAGCGTCCACTTTTTGTAAAATTCCTGTGATAACTCTCAAATCTCATTGACCACATTAAAACAAGAGGGCCAAGGTCACGAATAATCTTGCTATAATGTGTCATGAAATGATGTTTTGGAAGCAAGGAAAACCCTAAATCAACTATTAGTTTTAAATGCTTTTCTATCATATCATCCAAAACATTCAGTGCTGATGTTGGCACACAATTACAAAAAACTATTTTCATCACATTTATAAGACTAGTTATTAATTCCCAAACTCGCTCGTCCTTCATTTTGCTTTTATATTCATAAAAAATGAATGGCAAATGAATAATTAAACACCAGTTTTGGGCAGCATTCAAGCCAATTGAGGTTTTTGATTCCTTTTTTAATGATATTACAGACGGTTTATTTTTTATGTCTAGATAAGTATAGTTATATGAGAAAAGTAATTTATTAATTTTATTAACATTTAAAGAAGTATTTTCTGTTAAGTTCTGAAAAAAAATCTTTAATACAAATGGTACTGCTCCCTCCAAGACATCATGCATTATATCTGCAGATCCATTTTTTATCATATCATAGTATTTCAAGTTATTGAGAATATTGTTAAATTTCAATGCTTTTCCCTCGGCATACAAACTTGAATTATCTAATATATGGTCAAATAAACGCATCTTTTCAGATATTTGGCGTGTGGTGGTTTTTATTTCAGAATGATTCAAATAACAAAATCTGCAATAACTGCCACAATGATTTTGGAAAGCCAAAAAAGGTGTTTCCTCCCAAATTATCGTGTGATAAAGTGATTAAAGTCCCTTTTATTATCTTATTATCAATGAAAATTCCATCATTTTCCAGTTTTGAAATGTCATTGTAAATAGGACTTAATATAATATAAATAGAATCGCTTTCTTTTATGTCTTCAGAAAAAAATAAAGCAACTAAATAAATGTTTTCTAACTTTGACAAAAAATAGGATGGAAAATTTAAGATTTGGAAATAAATTCCACCCATTTTATGGATGGATGTTTTACTTCCTAACGGGCATACAACTTCAAAATCATCATAGTAAAGACCAATTTTTATTGCATTAGCATTATTGGAAAAAAAATCTTCTTTTTGACAATTATCCGCACAACAAAATCCAGATATATAATTTTTGTTGCATTCGTGTTGACTTTTGAAGTATGTATTTTTAAAATTTTCGTTTTTAAACAAACAATTAATGGTTTTAATGATTGAAACATATTGAAATGTGCATTGTTTTTGTATATTATCAAATCGTTTTGTTATATTATTGAACTTCTTAACCCATCTTAACTTAATATTAGTTTCCACAGGACAAACAAATAAATCAGAATTTTGGAAAGATAGTTTTCGTTTATATGAAGAAGAAAAATTATTTAAGTTATTTAAAATCTGTAATTGAAAGCCTTTACTTTCGGTTGATTTAGTCTGATTTAATGCTGAAAATAAATTTTCGTGGTAGGCTTTGAATATATTATGAAATTTATCAATGTTTATCTCAGCAATATATAAAGAAGAAAGAAATTCAAAAATATTTTTTTTGATTTAATGATAAGTTTTCAAAACTTTTATCCTTAGGATAATTATAATCAAAGGAATTGTCAATTGTTGAATTAGTATTAACATTATCAAAGGAAGTTGTTGCTGTGTGCTCTATTTGTGGAATCTTCAAATTTTGCTGTTGAATTAAATTATTATGTTTGAATTTACAAAAAAATGAATGCTTTTTTAAGCCAGGATAAGTAAAAAAGAAACGAGGGCACTGTAGCGAGTATATACATCTTAAATGAAGATGTTTTCCTGTGTTTAAATAGTGAACATATTTCAAATGATTAATGCAAAACTGAATATCTTTAAAAACTTTGTGGCAAACGAAACAAATCATTCTGTACTTATTTGGTTTATAAAGCCTTGCAGAGTGCTCCAAATATCATGAATCATTGGCGTACTTTGAGAGTGTGGAATTTTGTACAGATATTTTTCAAAAAAATTAAAAAATATTTTGAGCTCGTTACAATATTTTATGTTAAAAAGATAGAAAATTTTAAAAAAAATATCGAAAATATTATACAATTTATAATGTGTGGGGATTGCAATTAATTTACCATCGACTCCAATATAGAATTGTTCAATATTTTTTTTTGAATTACCGCTGGCTAAAATAATGGGGTCCTTAAAATAATGAACAGCTTCGCTGGGTTGAAAGTTATAGACAAAATTAATAAATTTGTTTGCGTTTTGATGGAAACTTCCTTTGATTTTTTCACGTGTTCCTGGTGGAGCAGGCAAAAGTTTAATTAATGCTAAAAATGGCTGTACTTCACAATTCCAATCTGTAAAGAAAAGATAATTAATACATTATTTAAAAAGCAGCCCTTGTTGCTTGCCCATCATGTAATGTGCATGATTAGCAAACAATTTAACTGGATGATTCAGAGCAAGGATCTTATAAGAAAAATATTCTCCACGCAGAAAAAAACGCGTGTTACATACATGTAACGTTAATCGTTAATAGTAACGTACTTTCAAGAATAATGTAAATTACCTACCTTCAATAGAATCTACTGTTAAGCCCTTAGATGCCAGTAAAGGTAGAATGTAGCTTTCAATTTTCAGCCAGACGTTATTGAATTGTTGGTACTGGCTTATTTCTGGGTATAAAAGGTCGAAGTCTATCAAAATCTAAAAATTTGATATTAGAAAATCATCATTATGAAATACAAGTTAGTGTTTTGTTAGTTTAAAACACATAAAAAAATATTTTTTGTGAGCTTAAGCTCTTTATTGAATAAAACTTGAACTTAAACTGAACTTAACAATTTTTATAGCTTATGATGTAACCCAAGGCTCATTTATATAAGGTTGCGTACATTTTTTGACGCATCCTTATTTTATGTAAACAAAAATATGTTGACGTTTACAAAGTAGGGTTTTGTGCTGCTCGAGTAAAAAAGTATTTTTCAGGGTTTTGTGCAGTTTTCTGTTATATTGTGTACATACTAAGTCAAGATGTATTGAAATTTTGATTTTTGTCAAAATTAGAAGTAAAAGTGCTTTTAACGATCAACAATGTCCAATGCAATTCAAGCTTCGACTCTGAAAATTTTTATTTGGTCTGTCTTTCTTGATTTTCTTAATATATAATAGTATTATATTCAGGCAACCGTGTCAGTTCTTTGCTCAAATGACTACGCTCTTTTCCTCTCATTTCAAAATAAGGGTGCCGAAATGAGAAAACGTCAAAAATGTACGCAACCTTAAATAAATAAACCTTGGATGTAACCTAAATCCTATTCGCTGCTCTGCCAGCGTTGTTTGTTTCTCTTTATTAATTTTGGTTGTATTAGTGCTTAGCACCTGTAGTGTTGATTCTCTGGAATTGCATTAGTTGTTCCAGACATAGTGTCAGCACTTTTGCTGGGAACGGATGCGCATGTTGTTGAAATGCTTATTGTTGCTATTATCGAAATATTTAATGTTTCTGGTGTTAACTCCTCCGCCCCTAAATTCGAGCGTCCTCGTTCGATGGAGTTATAACGCATAATTTTGGTAAATCTTGTATCCCTATTTCTAATTTATTTTGTGGTTTCATATTTTTAGGTTTTAGCATTTTTGTTTTGATTTTCCTTATTATAACTATACTTAGAGACATAATGATTATGACAAGTGTTATATTTAAGAAAAGGTAAATATTACTTTTTATTTCTAATAATTTTATATCTTTAATTTCATTTACTTGAAATTGCTTAATGGATTTGAGAGATAACATTTCTTCAATTTTATTATTATCTGACATCGGCTGTAAAATTGCCGGTAATGGTTTATTTTCTGTTATTACTTTTGATATATATTTTTTTCCTCTTATTGTAACGCTTGTATTATAGTGCTTAATTAAATAAGTTCCATTTAATTTAATAGTTTCATTTTCAAAGTTAACAATTCCTTCGAATTCATTTAGCAATATTATATCATTTGCAATCTCTTCTACAGATTCAATATGATCGTTGTTTATTTTTATACAATTATCGATTTTGCTTCTTAGCAGGTGTGCTATGCACGTGCCATTTGTTATATCATCTACTGTATTTCTTGAACAAATTGATAAATTATTATAGGCTTTACAGTCATTCTTTTTGCCATAAATTTTTTCTTTACATAATAATAAAGAGTTGTATTTTATCTTTTTTGCAAATTTATTTCTTTTTACAGTTCTTATTTCTAATGCTCTACAATCGCTTTTTTCTGTTGTTGGCAAATTTATTACATATATTAAACATTCATTATTGGAAGCTACTTTAATTTCTGCAAATTCAAGTGCCTCGTCTACATTAACAAAAGGAATATTTTCTTTTTCTAAAAAATTTTTTGTAATTTCCATTTCTTTATTAGATAATATAAATGAATTTGCTACATTAACTTTTGCCCAATGAATTGCATAGGCAATATTAATTAATTCTTCCTTAATAATTTCTAGCTTATATTTTACTTGTATAATAAGATTGTTTTCAATTTCCTTTTTTTCTTGTACAAATTTTATTATTTTATTAGTAGTTTCTGTTATTTCATTAATTTTTTCGTTTGTCAATTTATTTATTATCACTTGTCTATTATTACTTTCTAGTACGTTATTCATTTTTTCGATCAAGATATTATAATCGCTATGATCCGGATTCCCGGCTATCCACTTCCAGGCGGATCCAATAAAATCTAAAGAACGTTTTTCAATTTTTTTGTTTATCTTAATTCTATTCAAATAGGTTTTTCCTTGTTTAATTAAAGATGAGAGGATAGGATGCAGGGGATGTCCATTAAGTTTTGTGTTAACAGTTGTTTCCATATTATCCAATGTGTCTTCGTAATAACGTAGTTCAATTACATGTATAATTTTGAACGTTCCTGTCTGTAATTTGGTCGGTCCTGAGTCAATAGTGACAAGTTGCGATGTGGAGTAGTCTAGTATCTGTACGTTTGCAGCTACTATTGTAGTTACGATAACCCTAAAAAATGTATTATTTATTTAATTTATTTTTTATGTCCATGATTTACTTAGTCCTTACACATGAGGACTTTTTCCTTTTAAATTAAAATTCTATAAATTCTATTAATTTTTTATAAGACTTTTATGGATTACTTTTCCTGCTTCAGTGATGACTGTCGAGGATTTATTTTCCCTTATTATTTCTTTCTTATATCTAGCTGAAAGTTTATTCCCATATCTTTTATTAATCTTAACGTAAATTACTTGTCCTGGCGTGTATTCTTTAAACGGTTTTCTATTTTTATTATGAAATTCTAAGTCTTTCTCTTGCTTCTTTTTTATTCTTTGAATGTTATTTTGTCTGGAATTTTCGTATTGCTCGGGATTTGTATAGATTCTACGACCAAAAAAGGTTTCTATGGTTTTCTGTTTCGTGGTGGAATGTATTGAATAGTTATATTCATAAACTGCTCTATCCAAAAGTTCCTCAAATGTTCTTTCTACATTTTCTGATTTTAGACATCTTAGAATTTCAGACAGAGTTGAATGAAAGCGTTCAACTTGTCCGTTCGCTGCACTGACGTGTGGGGGTACTTTGTAAATCTTTATTCTTAGTTGATCTTCGAGCATAAATGTTATAGAATTGGAATTTAGTGACTTTTCATTATCAATTATTACTGTTTGGGGTACTCCAAAATTAAAAATTATCTGTCTAAGTGGCTCGCGTATGTCTTCTATAGATCTGGATTCAATTAATCTAGCCTGTGCGTATTTGGAATATTTATCTACGGCTGTTAATATTAACTTTTTGTTTGTAATATAAATATCAATGTGAACAATTTGTCCTGGATATTCTGGGATGGGCGTTTCTTGAAGATATGGTTTATTGGGATGTCTGTCATACTTATGCTTTGCACATATTCTACATTGTTTAACTATTGTTTTAACTTTACTTTGCATATGTGGAAAATAGAATTTTTCGATTATTTGGTTTTTGTTTTCTACCGCATTTCTATGGGCTCTTTTATGTTCCTTCAAAATTTCTTGTTCCTGTTCTTCTACTGTAATTAAATCTTTTACTAAAGTTTGTGTAAAACGAGTTTTATAAGCGCCGAAATGCGAGGGATAAAATCCTTGTATGATACCCATTATATTTTCTGTGGTATAAATTCCATTGATAACAGAGGGGTTTAAATATCTTCTAAGTATGTCGATAAGATTTTCTTCAGAGTAATTTTGTTGAATAAGAATATGTCTATGATACGTTGGGAATGGGATTTTAAATTGATAGCTATTTTCTTGACCTAATGTAAGCCAAATTTGATTTTTGTAGACATTAATCGGGATTTCAGTTATTGGTACAAGATTATGACCTGAGCTTTCGTCAGAATGAGATGATATTGAAAGGGAATTTAGTTCTGGAGGTCGTGAAAGTGCGTCGGCTACAATGTTAGTGCGTCCTGGTTTATATTTAAGTTCGTAGTCGTACTCTTCTAAAATAGTTTTCCATCTTTTTAATTTTGAATTGTCATTTTTATTGCTGAGTGCGTATGTTAGTGGTTGATGGTCAGTAAATATCTGAATTTTTGCAGTACCGTAAAGGTAGTTTCTGAGAGATTTCAGAGCCCAAATGATGGCTAACATCTCTTTTTCATTTACGGCGTAATGTTCTTCGGTCTTACTTAATGTTCTGGAAATGAATGTGATGGGTTTTCCATCTTGTTCTAGAACTGCGCCGATTGCATACTTTGAAGCATCTGTAGTTAATTGAAATATTTTTTTAAAATTGGGATAAGTTAAAATAACTTCTTCTGAAACAAGCACGTTTTTGATTTTATTGAAAGCGTTTTTTGCAATGTTATCTAACTGAATGAAGATTTTTTTCGATTGATTTTTTGATATTCTTCCTTCTTCTCCTCTTAAGAGGTTAGTTAAGGGTTTGGCTATTTTGGCGTAGTCTTTTATGAATCGTCTGTAGTATCCTGAGAGACCAATGAAAGCTCTTAAATCTTTAATTGTTCTAGGGTAGGAAAAGTCAACTATTGCCTTCACCTTATTGGGGTTGGTTTTAATACCATCTGCAGAAACTAAAAATCCTAGGAATTCTATCTGTTTTTTGAAGAATTCACATTTATCAATTTGCACTTTCATATTGGCTTCCTGGAGAGTTTTAAAAACTTCATGAATGTCTTCAGCATGATTTCTTTCGTCTTGACTGAATATGATAATATCATCTATATACACATAACAAATTCTGCCAATGTGTTTTCTAAGAATATCATCCAATGCACGTTGGAAAATTCCAGGGGCGTTTTTCAAGCCAAATGGCAAACGTGTGAATTCGTATTTGCCATTTTTAACCGAAAAGGCAGTTTTCTCAACGTCAGATTCCTTTAACGGAATTTGGTGAAAACCACTTTTCAAGTCTATTACTGAAAAGATACTATTTCTTCCTAATTGGGCTAAAACTTCATTGATGTCAGGGATGGGGTAACGGTCGGCTATTGTAATTCCGTTGAGTTTTCTGTAGTCGATTACCAGTCTATATTTTTTTTCGTTGGATGCGTCTTGTTTTTTTGGAACTATCCATACTGGCGAGTTATATGGAGACCGTGAAGGTCTGATAATTCCATCGTCTAGCAATTTCTGTATTTGACTCTCTACCTCATCTTTTAAAGACATTGGGTAGGGATAGTATTTCGTATATACGGGTGTGTCGGAGTTTGTTCTGATGGTAGCGACGACTTTTGTGGTGTAAGTTAATTTTTCGTTTGCGTCGGAGAATAAGTCAGAATGTTGGAGAAGTATTGATTTCATTGCTTGTTTTTGTGTTTCGTTCATGTGGCTATCTCGTATGTCAACGTCTCGTATCTTGGGAAATTAATTGTTTTAATTTAATTTTAATTGAATTATTGATTGTCATGAAGTTATGCTTGGTGTGAATAACGGCGGATAATTCCTTGAGACTGTCATTGCCTAATATGGCATGAAATGATACAAGAGACGGCAGAAGGTAGAATTTAAGGTTTACGTTGGATAAGTTGAATAAGTTAACATATGTGTAATGTGTAATTTTTATTTGTCCTGCTACTGAGTTTGCAAAAAAAGGTTTGTCATTTTTAATTATTTGCCTGGCTAGATGTGGTTGTACATAGTTTTTATTTGATCCCGTGTCTATTAAAATTTTAAGTATTTCTCCATTCTTCGTTTTACACTCAAAGTAAGGTAACGAAGAATTTTTTAGTCTAAAAAATGTATGTCTGTAAAGTCCTGAGAGTTATCAAAAGAGTTTGGAGTGTTATATTCATTACTTTCTGGTGTTGAGTCTTCTACTCTATCTTGGGTGGTCATTACATGAAAATTCCTTTGGATTTTCGTCGGCGGGTCTGTAAGGTTTGATTTGTCTTGCCTTTTTCCTGCATATCGGAAGTTTGGTCTATTGGCGTAATTGATATTTTTTGTCCTGATACTCTCGTCAATGTCCATTGGTTCGGGTCTTGGTGGTGGTTTAGGTGCTAATGGTCTTCCTGGTGGGTTGTAATAGTGGTTGTTGTAGGGTTTGTCGAATGTCTGACTAGGCCATTGAGTAAACTGTTGTGGGGAGTTTTGTGAGAATACATGTTGTGGGCGCGGCATATAAGCCAGTTCTGGGTTGAATTGTGGTGCTCAGTAAGATTTGGGTAATTTTGTGATCGGAATTGTGGTTTCTGGATAAAATTTTGGTAATTTTGTGATCGGAATTGTGGATAATTTTGTTGAACTACTTGTCGTGGATGCAGTTGAGGTGCTAAATAACGGGGTTTTTCTGGTCTTTGTGGTTGTCCTTGATAATTATAAGCGTGTGCTGCCCTAAAGTTTTGATTTTCCAACTTTAAGCAAAGGTGTAAGGCCTCTGGTAAGTCGGTCGGTTCTTTCATTCCTAACAATCTTGCGAGGTCTCCTGAAAGTCCTCTTATGAATGTATCCACTGCTTTATCTCTGTACGTTTGAGATAGCATTTCTATGGATTCATGACTCATTTCCATGCATGATATTTTGTTCAAAATCAAGGATAAATGTGAGTATACTTGGGAGTAAAACGTCTCTACTGATTGGCGTCCTTGTATTAAACACGTCATCTGATATTCTAACGTACTTAAATCTCTTTTATCGGCATAGTGAGTCGTCAAGCATTTTGAAATTGCTTTCCAGTTTAACGGGGTATTGTAGGATTCTAGTACCTGATCTGCTTTTCCTACGATTTTGTTTCTAATAATGTTTATGATTCCAAAGTATCTTGGCCTGCCTATTTGATTCTCATATATTTTTAATATCCTTTCAACTCTTTTTTTCCAACTACTGAATTCAGTCGGATTTCCACTGAATTCTCTGAGTGATCTCACTACATCGGGAATTTTATCCATTTCTGATAAATTATCGGTAAATTGTTGGTCTATGGTCTGGTCAATTATTATGTCAGGATTTGGTCTAGCTATATTTTGTATAATAGCTGCACAGTCTGTTCTAATTACATTTATTACCATACTTTTAATTAGCTCTGTCAGTTCGGGGGATGCATGTACGGAATTGAGATTTGGAGTAGGTTGTTGAGGATTCTGAGTCCCTAACACTGGTGGTCTAATTAAGTTATTTGGATTTGCCATTTTTATAAAATAAATTTAATTGTAATTATCAATTGACAAAATTTTAACGCTTAAAATAAAATAAAATTTATTGTTTATTTATTAATTTATTTTTTTGTTATCTTTTTGTTTTTATTTATAACTAGAAGGTCCGGCTGCTTGAGCTACAACTTCTAGTTCATTTATGTTTTATAAAATTTTTTAAGTAAATTTTATTTATTTTCACTAAAAAAAAATTTTATTTATTTTATGTTTCTATATTTATACACTGGAGGGTCTGGAGTTCAGATTCGCAGCGTTATTATTTTTGTTATTGTTTATTTTTGTTATTTTCTACCAACAATTTTTTTCCTCTTAAATGTATTTTTAATATAAGTTTCTCTTAAATATATTTTTAATCCAATTATTTAATATAAATCTTACATTAGTACTAGCTTAAGCATTTTCCAGATAGTCCTTGTAGTTATAGTTTGAACTGCTTTGGTTGTTATCCTCTTCCGGGCTGGCTGTCCTGGCGATCTTGGACGTCCTTTTTGGTTTTAATCCTACTCGGGTGCCTTTATTTCCCGCAAGGAAACGTTTCTTTATTTCGGTCGGTGAAGTGTTGCTGAATGAATTTTATTAATTTGCACTTTAAAGTGGCACTTGCGCTTTTTTTGTTAGCGGAAATTAGGCTCACTTTTTTATTGTCACTTGTGTTTAATGTGGCACTTGCACTTCTTTTTGTTTTAATTGAAGGGCAACCAGGCTCACTTTTAATTGTCACTAGTGTTTTTGTTTACTAAGGTGGTTCTTGCTTCTTTTTTTTTATTAGGCTTTACTCTTAGTTATTTTTCACTCGTTTTGCAACCGATTCGCCTTTTATGATCCGTACCGAAATTAATTAAACTGCTCGGGCGCCAGTTAGTGTTTTGTTAGTTTAAAACACATAAAAAAAATATTTTTTGTGAGCTTAAGCTCTTTATTGAATAAAACTTGAACTTAAACTGAACTTAACAATTTTTATAGCTTATAATGTAACCTAAATCCTATTCGCTGCTCTGCCAGCGTTGTTTGTTTCTCTTTATTAATTTTGGTTGTATTAGTGCTTAGCACCTGTAGTGTTGATTCTCTGGAATTGCATTAGTTGTTCCAGACATAGTGTCAGCACTTTTGCTGGGAACGGATGCGCATGTTGTTGAAATGCTTATTGTTGCTATTATCGAAATATTTAATGTTTCTGGTGTTAACTTACATAAAGTAACAGGTGGCGATCCAAAATCAGATGTTAGTACCGAAGATGACATTTCGATTCTTACGAAACCAATAATTGTCAATATTAAATAATACAATACTTACTAGTTCAAGATCCAAGAAGTAAAATGGAAACTCGTTCTGAATGGACACACTGCGTTTAAGTATTTCTTTTCTAGCTTTCGCAGTATCGCGTAATTTCTGAACCAGTAAACTTTTGTGTGATGGGATTTCAACGCTCTTAAAAAAATGTGCATCCTCTACTGTGATCTTATCATCACGCGTTTCATCAATTGGAATATCTTCGGCTGCATTTGGTGACGAATACCCAATTGGCGAACGAAATACCCTGTATTATTGTCCGGGTTATAAAATTGTTCCTGCAGAATTAAAGTTATTTAAAATAAATAAATTCTACAAAAATGTATATATTACCGCTCCAGAGTATTTTGAATTACTTTTATAAAATGGAAAAAGTTCTATAGCTGTCTCTGCCAACTTTATTTTATCTGCTTTACTAGGATAGTTTCCGCAAGTATTTACTAAAAATTTTGTTAGAATCCTTACTAGCGACTTCCTGGTTTTATCATTCAAAAAATTTTTTTCGTTGTATAGTTTGAAAATTTCGCCACCATCATTCTCACGAATATATTTTTCGACAACCTACAATCAATACACATAAAAATTTTTAATGTTTGACTTTTCGAAAAAAAAGTAACTATACATGAGTTGTTATTTATAAGAAACACGATTTTTTATTTGATCCAATATTGCATACTGATTCATACATGAATCATTATGATTTGAACATAATATTAATGCACTTTAAAATGCATGAGAAAATTTCATAAAATTTATTTTTTCATATATTTTTTATTTTAATTAATTTATAATAATGTGACTCTTATGTGAAGACCAGAACAAAAAAAAAAAAAACATACTCTACATTTATTAAACACAGTTTGTTTTCGTTAGTTATTGAAAATAGATAATAATAAAAATTATTTTAAGGGGACTTAGCGTTTCCCAATTAAAAACAAATCTTTTAACCCACTTATTCAACACACTGGGATCGTTTACACCCCACTGTTTTTGTGTTTTGACATAAAAAATAGTTTTAATGCTTTTATTATATCTTTTTTAACTTATTTACTCCTATTTTAGGCTTTTGAAACTTATATTTTATTTAAAAATTCATTATTAAGGCCACCTTTTCCCTTGGCGACACAAAATCTAATGCCTCGCTAAAAACTAAATTTTACAAAAGTTATAAAAGATATCGATAAACGAGTTTTCTTATTGAATAGGATTTTACCAAACTTAACTAAAAAAGTTTGTTTTTGTTGTTCTCGTTGTTGTTGTTTTTGTATGTTTTGTCAAAGAAGACCAACAAAAAAAAAGAATCCCTCTGGTTATAATCCAAAAATGTTTGTTCTTCATTTCAAAATAAAAACCAAAAAGTATTATACAAAAAAATGCGCAAACTTTGAGGCTGCCATATTGGATCCGCCATTTTTAATTTTTCATTTTTGACATCAAATTCAAAATCAGAGACATCGAAAACCCCCTTCTAGACGTTTTCAGAGTTTTGGCCAGAAAAAGTGGTTAGCGAGCCCATTGTGCAGTGTGACAAGCACGTTATACCAAAGTGTGCCAAATAAGGGTTAAACGTTGTTTTGTGAAAAAACTTAAATTTATATAAATAAATATTTATAAATAAATATAAATATATAAATAAATATATATTTATGTTATATTATATATATATTGAACTCATTCTATTTGCTCATTTTTAAAAAGCATATTAAGATAAGAAAAATTATTCTTTCCGTCTTTTTATGATATCTTGACCAATGCTTGACTCTTACAAAATAGGCTTTTCTAACGTCTCCACACTTTTCTTGAAAACTTGTTAATTTTAATAATCTTAAAACCATTCGATTTGTTATAAAACACTAGTAGCTAAGAAATAGAAATAGAAAACGAAAAATATTTATATAAAAAAAATTTACAAATGCTTTTCTGTTAAACCTAATGTAGAAAATATCGGAAAAATCGAAGAACATTTTTATGTTTTTAATATATTTTGTAAACGTATCCAAAAGAAATCAGTTAAAAAAGTATATTAGTATTTTCACAATAATATTAAAAATAGTATTTATATTTTCAATTTGAAAACAAAAGTCCCCTTAATTCGGGCAATCACAACATTGTGGAAAGAAATTTATTTCTTTCTTTAAATTAATGACAATTTATACTTGATATAAATAATTTTTCCTATTTTACAATGTACTAACAAATTTTTATCTATCAATCAACTGAAGTCTGAAACAGACCTTAAGAGCCAGGATCATTATTAAACAAAATAGAATGGCAGCGTGTTGAAAATGAAACTTTCTGTTAGTTTTAAACGTTTTAAAATGGACTCACCTGCTTGGTTATTCCTACTGATTGACTGAATTGATTTACAGAGAAACAGGGCTCAATTTGTTCTTCAGAAATAGTATGAAAATTCAACTCGAAGCAAGCGCAGTAGGTATATTGATATAACAGTGGAACAATTATTTCATTTGATAAAATCGTATTTTTTCCATCCGTAAAGTGTTTAAATTCTTTCTCTTCAGTACACCTTAAAACTTTAATTAAAACATAAATAAAATACACTGCACATAGTTTTTTAATTCTATAAAATTTAAGTTTTAAGTTGTAAAGATTATAACACCAGTTTCTTATGTAAATTGCGGGAGAGTTATTATTTCACTATAATTATTCTTTTATTTCACACAAAACACCACACATGTACAGGTTGTATATATTACTCAGATTTATTAGCGACATACCCGATTGAAGAACATCTTCAAAACAATAATTTTCGCTTGAAGAAAACTTTTCAAGCTGCACAAACCGTTTTTTATTTTCAGAAAGGAAATTAACTTTGATATAACGTCCACATAAATCCATGTTGTTCTTTAAACGATTTCTTCTTAACTGATGAAAAGCTGATTGCAACAACTAAAAAATGTAAACAATTAGCTTTTTTAAATTGCAGTAGGCGCCGCCGTATTGATAATTTTTTGAAATTGAACTCAAATAATTTGAATTCACTCTAGTAGGCTGCGCAAACAGAAAACAAATTGTACAGTAAGAAATTTCATCATTCAAGGTAAATAAATATTTTAAACCAAGAAAGTTGACTTTTTCAACGAATTGGCTAATTTTTCAGTTATTTTTTTTAATAAATACATTTTTCAACCAATAAAGATGAAAAACTCGTCCCTTAGGTTGAAACACTTTTCAACTCAGTAATAACGAAAAACTTTGCCAAAATACTTGAAAAAGTCAACTTAAAAAGTTGAAAAATTCGTTCCTAAAGTTCAAACAATTTTTCAACTTATTAAAGTTGAAAAAATCGACATAAATAGTTGAAAAATTTAAAAATTAAAAGTTGAAAAATTAGACCCTCAGGTTTAAATCATTTTCAAACTAAACCAAGACGAAAAACTCAACCGAAATAGTTGAAGAAGTAAGCTACAAAAGTTGAAAAACTCGTCCCTTGTGTTTAAATAATTTTACAACTAAACAAGTTGAAAAACTTGACTCAAATAGATGAAAAATTTTACTTAAAGGTTGAAAAATTAGTCTTTTAGGTTTAATTATTTAATATATATTGATTTCAACCAATGATAGGTTGAAAATTTAAACCTGAAAGTTGAAAATATAATTTTATATAAGAAAAATATTGGTTTCAACCACAAAAATTTCAGTAAGGTTGAAAATTTAGACCTAAATTTTTAACCGTGCAGTAGTGCAAAATATGAAAGACCTTGAAAAAATGCATACAAAATTATCACTGACCTTTTAATGGAATCAACTGGCCTTGTTAATGGTTTTCAGATGGCATCATTAGCTTTATAAAATTCCACCAATCAGGTGCAAGCATCCCGGAGCTAATTTTTTACTCTAATTTTTTAAAAATTTTTAATAAAAAATATTTTTTTTGTTTCGTTGTAAAAAATATGATTATTATTTTAACTTAAGTTTTTTATATAATTCCCATCACCTTCTCACTCGCATAAGTAAGTCATAACTAGTATAAGTAATTGGATAATGTTTTATAATTTGTGAACCTTGGGTCATTTACTAATGCACCCTTTAGTAGAATGTTGAAATTTGAACCGGTTAATAAATTAAAATTTTAATTTTTAACACGATAAAGAATTCAAAACGGCACGGAATGAGCCATATAATTATAATTAATTATATTTTCGCTCAATAAATTGTTTGTTCATTAATTCTTGATTTTAAAGATATTATGTTAAATAAAATATTTATGAACCTTTCTAACCTGTTTCTAAGATATAGTGATCACATAAGTTGTTATTTATGCTGTTAATGTGGCATGTCAAAGACCAAGTCTACAAGTTACAAAAGAAGGTTAAGTAGAAGGGAAAATCGGGTTCCATCCCTTCTAGTTTCATACCCAGAAGGCATTCTTTTAACCTATGCATTAGGGAATAACACTCTCGCACTTTTTTTCACTGATCAAAGTTCCTTAGCGATAAAAACTCGTGTATGGATGAAAAAAAATTGTTGAACACATTTAAAACCCTACCGGCCCACCTCCGTGACCTTATGTCAACGAAAAAATCGACATTTTTGCCAATTTTGAGGCATAGCATCCATACTATTGAAGTGACAAGATTACAATGTATATAGAAATTGAATATAATTCAAATACGAATATTGGTATACTACTTAACTACGAGTTTAGTAGTAATTAGTTAACTAACCACGAGTTAACTAAGCACGAGTTGTATGAGCTATATGCCGACATCGATATAGTCAAGCGTATTAAAATAGAGCGGCTTCGCTGGCAAGGTCATGTCGAGAGAATGAACGACGAAGCTCCAGCGAAAAAAATATTGGATTCGGTACCCAGCGGTGGCCAACGCAGACGTGGAAGACCGCATCTACGTTGGAAAGACCAGGCATTGGATAACCTGACAACGCTTGGAGTTTCCATTAGCGCCAGCAAGCGCACGACAAAAGGGGCTGGCGCAAATTCTTAGACCAGGCCAAAACCGACCAACGGTTGTAAGCGCCATCTAAGTAAGTAAGTACTTAACTATCTGAGACATTCGGTTCCCAAGATATATATTTTTATACACAGAAAAAAAAACGTAGTAAAATCATTAAAAACAGCTTTGAATTGAATACGTTTACTAATGTTTTCGACCTAAAGCCGAAAATAGTTGAATAAAATACGATGATTTTTAATTCTACTACGAGAATATTTAAAAATTCGTTATCAAAACGTAGTTAATTCAATGTCGCTTAAGTTTAATATAAATGCGTTTTCAATTTGTTTTAAGTACATTCGTATTTACTTGTAGACCACATTATATTTATTTATAAAATGGATTGTATTCATATTATTTCCAATCGTATTTGATTTGAAGACGAATTATATTTTAATCTAAATTTTTTTTAAATCAAATTGAATGGTTAAAAGTTTGATTCAACACTGCAAAAAATTTATTTCAAAAACTATTTGTATTAAAATTGAACACTTAAGAATCAGATTCTACTATTCTTAACATTCAAATTGAGCACACTCGTATTTGATTTGAAGTTAAAATTAATTTGAATCTACAATTTATCATATTCAAATTGATTACTTTCGCATTTGATTAAATCTTGCATTGTATAGCTAAATTTAAACATGCTAAATTTTTTTCTGAAACTTTTCATAGTAAAATTTTAAAAGTTTTTGCTGAAATAGAAACCTGAAAAATCAAAATCAAGTATTATGTATCAAAATTGGGCAACAAAAAATGCTGTTGTTTGCTGTATACTTACCTTTGTAAAATGTATTCACTGATGCAAACAACTTCTAAAAGGAAATAAAAAACACAGTAATATATAAACAATTTTTTTAATAAAAAATATTTTTAAAATAAAAATTAATTCTATTCATATAAGTAGCTAGTTTAATAACATTCACGTTTTATAAGAAGTCATATAATAATGAAAATTAATAATATCTTATACATAAGTGTTACAAAGTGTCTTACAAAGCTAAATTAATGTATTTCTAATGTAAGTTTTTCCATTGTTTATTTGATACAAGTGAAGAGGAGATCTTGTAAAGAAAGATATATGTTTAATAAAAATCCATATCTTGCTTCTGCAATTTCATAAGCCTGATAATGATCTGCAAAGGTTTTTATATTGATTGGTGGACAAAAAACAAATAAATTTTCATTTTCATAAGAAAAGAGATGGATTTTAAACAAATGAAACGCAGATGTACATTGTGATAAGCAATAGTTTTTTTATACAGATTACTTTTGCATTCAACATTATAAGAAACATTTGCAGCATCATAATTAAAATCGACTTCGTGTTGTATTTTAGAAAAAATATCAAGGTGCTTTATATTGCAAGTTTTAAATACAGAAATATCGAAGAGCAGAGGAAAACTTTTTCATATTTAATCAAAAAGGGTGGAAAAGTTGAGTGAAGTTTCAGTGCAATTGAACGTGAAGGATTTCTAATTGACGTTATGTTGTTGAAATAAGCCTTAGCTTCTTTGTGCTTACTTTCATATCACATAGTACACAAATACTCAAGGGGACGTGACGCCTTCAAAATTTTTTTTATTTTAATGTTTGAAAATGCTATAAGTTGAATAAAAAATTAGATATCATTTCGAAAAATTACAAATATATTTTTCGAGAAAAAAATTACGCAAAACAAATTTTTTTTATTATTTTAATCACATACAGCCGTTAACAACTAATGTCTTATAAGAAACGACTATTTTATTATAAGACATCTTACGATTTCTTCTTTAACTTTTCAATTATCCATATTGACTTGCTAATTTCTGCAACTACACGAATATATCTTTAAAACAAAAAACTAATTGAAAAGTTTTTAATGGTACAGTTGGTTTAAAAGAAACTTTTATTCTAAAACCTTAAATATATCTGTGACAACTAATTAGAAACGCTTGTAAAATACATTATATTTAGGTAAAAACAAGTAGTAACATATTTGAAAACGACTATTTTATTATAAGACATCTTACGATTTCTTCTTTAACTTTTCAATTATCCATATTGACTTGCTAATTTCTGCAACTACACGAATATATCTTTAAAACAAAAAACTAATTGAAAAGTTTTTAATGGTACAGTTGGTTTAAAAGAAACTTTTATTCTAAAACCTTAAATATATCTGTGACAACTAATTAGAAACGCTTGTAAAATACATTATATTTAGGTAAAAACAAGTAGTAACATATTTGAAAACTTAACAAAAGTGATGCTTAAGGTATAATATTTTGTTGGAAAAACGTTTTGCTATAAAACTACAACACATCGTCTTATTATTATTATTATTATTTATTTATTTGCTAAGCCTATATAAACGTATTCTAACCGAAGAAGTGTACTTTAGATCAAGTTCATTACCTTTTGGTTGTTGGACACACTTTCTACCATCAGTATCAATGCTATTGATCTTTATTTTAGCTCTCCACACAACAAGTATTTGCACTGCTTTACCGGACAAGATACATGATCTTTGGCAAATTCAATACGTTGTTTTCTGTACGAGCCTTTCACCATGGGATTCTTGCGTGCAAGTCTTCCATGAAGGCCAGCTTCCACTAAAAGTCGTGCAACGGTTCATTTTCATACACTGACCCCAATTTCATCCACTATTTCACGCTGGATGACTGCTGTGCTCTTCCTTGGATCAGGTTGTGATAGTCGGACAATGTTTTGATCAATATGTGCTGAAGTTTGCGCGGTATTTTTTGGAGTGGTACATTTTCCGTGGTTTTATATTGTCGAAGATGAGCAATAGCATTGAAAACCATCGTTTTAAAGCATTTGAATTGATCCGTATGATAGCCCACCACTCTTCAATTCAATAATTGCCTTGCGGATACCTGGCGTGCATCTTTTGACTTTTTCCATTTTATGAAATTTTACTTTTACAGTTTTTTGTTGAAATTATGTGTAAACAGTTCGAAATAATAAAATCTAATTGAAATATTCAGAAATTATGTTTAAAAAGTTTGAAAACTTTAATGTTAACAAATCGTTTCTAATTAGTTGTCAATGAAATAAATTATGTTCTCCTACTAAAACTGATTTTGCTGCAATAAATTACTTGGAATAGTCAGTTTAATTGTTCTTGTAAAAAGATAAAAGAAAATTAAGAAATAAAACAAAATAAAATAGACCGTTACATTACCAAACGCACGTCCAGTGCGGTAAAGTGCAGCAAGTATGATATCGTTTCTAATAAGTTGTCAACAGCTGCATATTGCTACTGGAATTTTTTAAAAAATCTTTAAAAAAATCATGGCGGGCGTGATAAAACCAAACACTACTCGACCGTTCGTACTGAAATTTAAATATGGTGTTTTACAGTATATAAGGTTCTTTCGAGCGTATTGTGTGAAAGATTGAAGCCGCATACCAAAACACTGATTGGACCTTATCAGTGTGGCTTTCGTCCTGGCAAGTCCACCATAGACCAGATTTTTACTCTACGTCAAATCCTGGAGAAAACCCACGAAAACCAAATCGACACCCATCATCTCTTTGTTGATTACAAAGCTGCGTTCGATAGCCCGATTCGGGATTGCCTGTACGTAACAATGTCTGAGTTCGGTATACCTGCAAAGTTGATAAGGCTCTGCAAGATGACGTTGAGCAATACATGCAGCTCCGTCAAGGTAGGAGATGACCTCTCCGAAACCTTTAATACCGAACGAGGTTTCAGACAAGGCGACCCGCTATCATGCGATCTCTTCAATATCATCATGGAGAGGATCCTACGAAAGGCAGGTGTACATCGAAATGGTACCATTTTCTACAAAGGTGTCCAGCTCCTTGCGTATGCTGATGATATCGATATCATCGGCAGAACCAAGAGAGATGTAACCGCTGCTTTCGCCGCTATCGAAAAGGAATCAGCCAAAGTGGGTTTGACGGTGAGCGAGGGCAAAACAAAGTATATGCTGTCTGCAAATAGGGAAGTGCGGCGTCTAGGCTCCCATGTTACAGCAGGCAAATATAACTTTGAAGTTGTCAAGGAGTTTACTTACCTTGGCACCGCCGTAAACAGCAACAACAATGTCAGCCTGGAGATAAAGCGAAGAACAACAATTGCTAATAGGTGCTACTACGGGCTAAGTAAGCAATTAGGTTCCAGAGCCCTCTCTCGATCGACAAAACTAACACTCTACAAGACGCTCATCATACCTGTGCTTCTCTATGGCGCAGAGGCATGGGTGGTATCGCAAGCAGATGCAGCCGCTCTTGGGGTGTTCGCTCTTGGAAAGTTCTTCGCAAAATCTTTGGTCCTGTTCGAGTTGGCGACGACTATCGCATTCGAATGAACAACGAATTGTACGAGCTCTACGACGACATTGATTTAGTCCAGCGTATAACAATTCAGCGACTACGTTGGCTGGGTCATGTCTTTCGTATGGATAAAGAAGTCGACCGTAACCCGTCAACGGGTTATCATGGCCACCTAAGTAAGTAAGTAAGTACGAGATGAACTGTCAAAACGCCCGACCTTATAATTTTGAAATCGTTATGTAGCGTTGACATGTCGTGCGTCTATCACTTAGATGATGCCACTATACGCAGTCAAATCACAAAATTCCCACAAACTCCCATTTACCCAAATCGCAAAGTATGTAATAATAATGTTGGCACAAATATTAATATTAAATTATAAAATGCTCAACTCATCAAAACTTTCATTTCATCATTTTGTAACGAGTGTTTTTGTTTCGAAGGCTGAGGTATTCTCAGCCGCTCCAGGGTCCGTCCAAGGGATCTCGCAACCCTTGGGCAAAAGTAAATTTTTCTTAATCAGAATTTAAATAGATTAATTAATCGTAGAATTAGTCACGGTTGACGTTAAGGTCAACACAATCACTAAACCTCAAAGGTTTTAGCTCGGCACGATTAATAAACTATTTTTCCTTTTTTTTTATATTTATTCTTTCTTTTTTTTTTATATTAAATATTTATTATAAACTTAGTGAATACCTAAAATTAGTTCATATGCGGTATAAAAATTAGTGGCAAAGTGCGCACGGTGGCAGAGGGCCAATTGATTCAGGCGTACTTAGTATATACTTAAAATTAGTTCATATACGGTATAAACATTAGTGGCAAAGTGCTCACGGTGGCAGAGGGCCAAACTGATTCAGGCGGTAGACGGCAGAAGGCCGACTGCAAAACAGGCCTTCACAACGTAGACCGACTAAGAGTACGGTGGGTTGCTAAACCCGAAAAGCCGAAGCTAAGGTTTGACCGGAGTCGAAAAGCCGGAGCTTGAATTTGACCGGAGTTGAAAAGCCGGAGCTTGAGTTTGACCGGAGTCGAAAAGCCGGAGCTTGATCGTGACCGAAGTTGAAAAGCCGGAGCTTGAGGTTAGGTGGCTTGATTACCAAATTTTGTAATCAATTTTTAATTCCCTGACTTTATCACCACCCGAAAGTTGACTTACAATTAAAATATTAATTGAAATCAACTAGGATGTCAAGCGAACTCAACCTGTCTATACCAACATTGTGCGCACTATTATTCAACGTTCACTGCTAACTGTATGTGAATCATAGCATTGTTAGCATGTCAACAATGCAACGTGGCTATAAATAGCCTGCCTGCTTACATTGCTGCTAATGCTGCTAAACGAGTTCTTTGTGTATGTGTGCTGCACTGTGTTTGCTAGATTAAGCAGCCTTCACTGCGGTTAGTACTTAGATGGTGGACCACATTGGATCCTCCATCCGCATAATTATTATTTTTTTTTTTTTTTTTTTTTTTTATATTCTCCTCAACTTAATTTATCAATTCTTCTGTTTCTTTTTTCTTTTTATTTATTCATTAGTATTTTTTTTTAAGTTTAATTTAAATTAAATGTTGCCGTCGGCTTTTAAAATTATTATTTTTATTTTAATATTTATTTGTAACGACTTCAGTCGTTACAATTTCCATAAAGGAAATTAAAAAATTAAATCATTTTCAACATAACTATACTGACAAAATAACAAATCCCATGCAAACATGTCTTTACCATAGAAACTGAACAATACCCACATATTCAGTTTACTCTATGAAAATACAACCCTGCGCTATCAGCAAACGTCAAACGCACGACCGAGTAGAACATTTCTCAACTTTTTCGGCAGGTCGCGCTTTGATCGTACTTTACCCCTTCCTACGAGATTTGACAGTTTTCACGATACAAAGTACGATCAAAGCTTGAGGTCGAATTATGATTGCTTCATAACAACTCGTTGTTTCTACTTAAGCTGTCAAAGCCCGACCGACCTAACGCGCCTTTGCGATTTGGGTATAACTGGACCACAATTTCGAATGACACGTGGATAGTGAACCAAGAAATGGTGTTTGGGTTTGAGAGTATTGCCTTATAACTCAACAAAAAGAGCATGGTGTTTAAAAATCAAGGTTTCTAAAATGATATGTAATATCATTCTGATTACAAGATTACAAGAGCTGATTACAATCATTTTGTTTACAAATTAAACTTTCTCCACGATCACATGATCTACTTTCAAATGCGAAATGAGTTGCTCTACGCTTGGAAGTAGATGAGAACATTTAAAATATGCAAACATATTTATATTTCAATAACCTTGATAAATTGAATGTAAGCAAATATATATAAATATACTTTTTATATACTTTTATCTTTAAAAAGTATACTATATCTATAAAAAGTTTAAATAAACTGTTAGTTTTTTAGTTAGAAAACAATAGTTTTTTGTCATATCTCGGTTTAAAAAATCAAGTAATGAAGTATGATTGGCAGATTTTTTGTCGTGTTCCAAATCAATTTTATAAAAATATATATCAATTTTATAAAAATATTTTTGAATGAATGTCCATACCGGTTCACAAGCTGAGTGATATTTTAAATCTAACACATAAACATTTTGAAACACAAATTAACTGTCGAGAATATGATGGAAAACTTAACAAATTGCCATCAAAATAAACATAAAAAGATGTAATCGCTGCTTCTGAAGCACCTTCAACGATTAAAAAGGGTTGGATCGTTAGGTTTAAATTGTAATACCTAGTCTTTAAATCTTAAATTTTTTATTGAAGTCGTTGATGCAGCTCATCCGCAAAGTAATACTCTCTTGTGCAGCTAATATGGTCACTCTCCGCTGAAAATCAATTTCAATCTGCAATAGACGTAAAAAAATTACTATTATTAAATCAATTTATTGCTATTTTTATATCCTTACTAATTCCGGAGCTCGTGAATCCGTCTCAACCTCGGCCAATTTTTCAAAAATTCAGAAGAGCTTAGTTCCTTTAACTCCTTTCTTCTCAAGCTGTATGTTTTCTGCCATTTATCAACCACAATAATCAACATATAAGTTACTATTTTATCACCGGTGATTCTGCTTCCTAAATACTTGAGCTTAGCCAGAAATTCACCTTTGTTTTAAGAGTTATTGTTTCGTCATCAATATCGAACTGAAGAATATAAAACAAGATCATAACAATACCCTCCCCAAATAAAAAAAATCATTTTTTTATCCAAAAATATGAACTTCAAGAGGATTCACAAACTTCAAAAAACAACTATTTATGTTGGACATGGGAAATATGATCACAAAATTCAATACTTCTAAAGTTGTTGAATTTAATACGGGGAATAAATAATCATAACGCTTCAATTCCTTCGTTCCTTTAATTGATTAGCTATCCGATACCGTATGTCTGCTAAATACATGTAACCTTGTTTTAATTGAAGTTTTAAGCGGCGGTTTCATAAGTAGCATATTGGAACTTTGCCGAACGTACAGAAACCGTTAGACCGCAAACTCCAAAAAACTAATGCAGACTACCGAGCCTTACAGCGAACTAATACCAATTGTTTAAGGACATTCCAATAGAGGAATATTAACCCACATATTAATGGGTTATTTCTCGTATAAAGTTTTCACAATTTTAAAGCATTGATTATTTCCACACATGTTCTTTAACGTGAAAAATTAATTTTGTATTATCTTGAAGTTAATATATTTGAATCAAAATTTGTTATTTTATTTTGAGACAACTACAAATGTTTAATAACATTAATAATTTGCTTTTGAAAAACAAAAAACTAATTAATATCACTGGTGGTTTCAATTCAATTTCAGCTACTCACATATGCAGATATAATTAATTTATCGAAAATTGTATCATTCTGTTTTTGGCTCAAACAAATATGCACACAAACAGAAGTTATATAATACTTTCTGATTACATGTGGAAATATTAATAGAAACTCAAAATAAATATTTTACAACAATATAACATTGTAATATTTTCATAACATGTGCAAATAATAAAATAAACCTAAAATTAATATTTTTTTTAGCTTAGGTCGAATTTGAACCTAAAGAAGTTGAATTTGATTGCAAAACACGTTTCTTATTTTACTGTAAAAAGTTGTTTTTGAACTCCAAAAAGATTAATTTGAACTTTAAATAGCTGAATTTGAAAAGGACCTAAATGAATTCAACACCTAAAATTAATATTTTTTTTAGCTTAGGTCGAATTTGAACTAAAAGAAGTTGAATTTGATTGAAAAAACGTTTCTTATTTTACTGTAAAAAGTTGTTTTTGAACTTCAAAAAGATTTGAAGGAAAAACTTCAGTTTTATATGAAAAATATTGAATTTGAAGAAAAACCTTTATAATTTGAAAAAAGTTGAAAGTCGAATATTTTTTTTTATTTTTATGAAATTTAAATTTTAGTTGAATTTAACATTATTGTTACATTTTTGGAAAATAGAAAATCATGGCAACTTTTAATTAAAATTTTTTGTCTGCGCGCTTATTTCTTTCTACACAAAACGTTAAGGCAGCATTCTAGTCTAGTCTAGAGGTAATTTTTTGTGGTTTTTTAAAATTCGATAAAAACGAACTTAAGAATATTTTAACGAGAAATTTGTTATCATTTATTAATTGATATTAAAACAATACAAAACACTAACGCGTTTTTCTCGAAGCTACTTTTTCAATAAATATTTTATAAAAAATGGCCTATCGAATTTTTAAATTTGTACACAGAAAATGTGTACCCCTACTATAATACCGCCTTAATAACATAAACATTAAAATGTTTTTCTTACTTTTTTTAAAAGAATAAAAAGGAATATATTGTACCAATTTCGATATAATAAGACTAAGTAAAGAAAAAGTAAAGAATAAAATAACTTACATTACCACTCACACACGCAAAAATTTGCACGGATTTTTAAATTATAGCAAATTTTATCTCCTAAGCTAATCAAAACCGACAATTTGTTTTTTCATCATTGGGCTTAGGAGCCTAAGCACTAGTGTCCGACCGAAACCAACATTTTGGCCGAAACCGAAACCGAAACCGAATTTCGGCCATTTTTGTAATATTCGGCCGAAACCGAAACCGAAACCGAAACTTAATGTCTACATGAAAATTGTTTTAAAAACAATTTATTTTTTTAGTTAAAAGCTTTCAAAAACATAACAAGTGAAACAGATTATAATAACGTATATATACGATAAATATTCTTTTGCCTTTATTCATAAAAATTTACGAGCCTCTTATAAAGCCTTTACAAAAAAAAAATTTCAAAAACAGTATTCATAAACGTCCAATAATGACAAAAATCTCTTATAAAGGCTTATTAAATGAGTAACCTTCAATAAACCCTTGATAAAGCCTTTTTAAAATTTTTACTCTAATGTGAGCACAAATATTGTCAAAAATATTTCAAACTGTTTCAAAAAATATGAAAACATGTCAAAACATTTCAAAATATTGAAAATAAAAATTATAAGTGACAATTTTTTCAGAGAAGAACATAGATTAAACATTTTTTTGACTGTTTGCATGTCAAAATATTGATAAAATTGTGACAAATACACAAAAATTATTGAATTTATCAAATTCACAAACCATTCTTGACACTGTTCCCATTTCAAATTGAGAGTGTTCCTATTTTAACAAATAAGCTGAGACAAAATTTTTATGAATAGCAAAATTTTAAAAAGCATTTTATCTCTAAAAAGCTTTTTGACTATTGAGTACTTTAAATCTGTTTCAAGATATTTTTATGAATATGACCGTTTGAATATTAATGTTCAACTTAAAATAATAAATATGGAGATAGTTTTAATACCACTTTAAGGAACTTTTTAGTATTTAAAGTTAAATAACTTAATATTATAATCTAAAAAAAAAAAAAATTTATCGTTTTGTGCTGGACCCAACTCACACGGTCAATCAAATGACTGAATTTCACGTTTTTGTTCTACTTAACACCATTAAAAATGTTGATGAAAGCGAACTCACATCTACCATTGAAATATATGTTAGAACCGAATTAGTAGTGTCCGATCAAATATTCGGTTTCGGTCATATTGATGCCGAATAGTCGAAACTGATTAAAAGGGCCGAAACTGGCCGAAACCGAAACCGAAACCTAATATTCGGTCGGACACTACTAAGCACATTCAATAAATATAAGAAAAAATATTCGGGCTTCGGACATGATATAAATACGAACATGCTAAAATCAACTCAAGTCAGTGATGGCATTTGTTCTTTTGGATTTCGCAATGAAATAAGTTGAAAATAGTACTAAATTGAAGTCAATCGTATCGAAAATTTTAAAATTTGCATTCGACCCATTTGCAGCGGTTTAAAATAAATGTGTTTTTGAAAATAGCAAAAAACTGAATTTTTGTTGGTCAATAAGAGTTTAATGAAACATAATTTTTAAAACTTTTTTATGTCAAAATATTGGTATGAATAAGAAATTTAATATTTTAGCAAATGTGGGTATGCGTTCTGTGAAAAATAACAAGTTGCAAGCAAAAATTTACTTTTTTTTTTATCAAAAAGGACCTTCAGGAGAATCATAATTGCTTCGGCGGATTTTCTCCGATTTGAAAAAAAAAATATGCAGAAATCATTGTGATGAGTTCCTCTTACTTTTGAGACCCCTACCGACGGAATATAAATTTCGATCCGATCTACTATTCAGTTAAGTTTGCCTTGGTTTCATTCCACATATTATCCTTATTAAAGAAGTTTGAATTTGAATTGAAAGTTTGAATTTCAGTTGATTTGAAATAATGAAAGAATTGAAGAAAATTTAAAGCGTTATAAAAGTTAAAGACAATAGTCAGGCAGTCAAGCATGTTTACCACTCGACTAACGAGTCCGCTTTTACTACCCCGACAACAATCAGTTCGTACGCCTGCCTTTTTTATAAAATTAATACTTTCAACTTTTATTTTTAATAAGAAAACAATATTTATTATACAAAGTTTTTAGTATCCTTAAAGCTTGAAATGTATCTTTTTAGAATTAACAGCAAAAGTAAAAAAAATTACAAAAACAACAACGTTAATAGCGATATTAACCAACACAGTCATTAAATGAAATCCAAAAACTGACAACATTCAATTCGTACGACAAATAGAATACGAGTGTGCACAAGGATAAAGGGATAATTTTTTTTTTTGGATTCTGTATATCAATGGAGAATGTATTGGGAATGTTTTTAGAAAATTTCGGTCACTCTTTGATTTTATACCAGTAGTTTTTTTGAATGATTTTCTACTATGGCACGTGGCAAAGCGATTTGTAAAGAAATAAGAAAGTTAATTGTTCAAAACTTTCCTTTACACAAAAGTTATGGCTTTGCATAACCCCTAGAATTTGTAAAGTCAACCGTCCAATACGTCATCAAAAATTATGTGAATATCGCCTCAATTGAGCCACAGCAGCATGGGCTAGGTAATAAATCAAAAGTAAATGATCGAGATATACGAGCATTGGAGGCCATAGCAATAGAAAAAAGACGGATTTCAATAAGAAACTTAGCGAAAATTTGGTCGAATATGATTGGGAGAAGTGCAAGCCGTGAAGGGCTAACTCGGAAGCTCGGAATAATTTGCAAAAATTGGAATATGGCTTTTATAATGTGAATTTGGGTTAAACGAATACCAGTGCATTCATTTTCAATTAAGAGAAAAGAAAGAACTACCGTTGATTGCAAATTTATGCATATGTTTCAGAGCCCATTCACGGCTTACACTTCTTCCGATCATCTTCGACCACATTTTTGCTGAGTTTCTGACTGAAGTCTGTCCTTTTTCTATTATTATAGCCTCCAATGCTCGTATATCTCGATCATTTACTTTTAATTTTTTACCTCGTCCATGCTCCTGTGGCCCAACTGAGGCGATATTCACATACTTTTTGATGACGTCTGGGACAGTTGACTTTGCTTATCTTCGGGGCTATGCAATAAAAACCATAAATTTTGAGTAAAAGAAAGTTTTGAACAATTAACTTTATTATTTCTTTACAAATCGCTTTGCCACGTGCCATAGTAGAAAATCATTCAAAAAAACTACTGGTATAAAATCAAAGAGTGACCGAAATTTTCTAAAAACATTCCCAATACATTCTCCATTGGTATACAGAATCCAAAAAAAAAAAATTATCCCTTTATCCTTGTGCACACTCGTATTCTATTTGTCGTACGAATTGAATGTTGTCAGTTTTTGGATTGCATTTTATGACTGTGTTGGTTAATCTCGCTATTAACGTTGTTGTTTTTGTAATTTTTTTTACTTTTGCTGTTAATTCTAAAAAGATACATTTCAAGCTTTAAGGATACTTAAAACTTTGTATCAGAAATATTGTTTTCTTATTAAAAATAAAAGTTGAAAGTATTAATTTTATAAAAAAGGCAGGCGTACGAACTGATTGTTATCGGGGTAGTATACTTTTATACTTTGTAATATCCAGTTCGGTAATCCAGAATTTTCAAAAATTTCAAATGTCTTCTTTCCGGGAGATTTTTGAAACTATTGCTTAAGTAATGATTTATAGAATTTATCGATTTCACTTGGGTTTGATTTTGATGCAGTCAACGCATTTAAATAAGGAACACGATTAATACCTTAAACACACGATAAACTTTTTCCTAAAATATTACTTTAGTGCTAACCAAATGCGCTATAATCTTAACTATTTATGTATTTATCCATTGTAACATCAGATTAGTTTATAAGAAAATTACGAATTGTTCACATATATATTTGCAGCAGTTGAAAAACCATAGTTTTCCTAGAATTAACCACAAAAGCACTGAGTTACTCGAAAGTTCTGTAAAGTTAAGAGTAGAAGAAATAAAAAATGTAGTTTTTTAACCAATTTAAAAATCTGAAACATATAATGTTGGTTTTGCACAAATATTACTGAAAATGCCTCCAGGGTACTTACGTACTTTTGATAAAGGTAGTGTACTGAAAAAAGTACAATTTTATCGAAAATGCCATTACTGACTCAAGTGGTGATGCTTATTAAGAATATATACACTTTTCTATACTATGGAAAACTTTCCCGTTCCTCGAATTTTCGTTCTTTTGGTTATGACTCTGTTGAATTCAAGCACCCGAAGCAAACAAAAGAGCTGCAAAAATATCGATATCAGTATCGATATATCGAGTATTTAGCTTTTTTGTGGCGACATCGATATTTTATTTTCGATATCAATATATCGCAAATAACATAAGGGCTTTCTTTAAAAGTAAGCATGTTGACATGCTCCTGTTTTTGAACAAAAACTCTTGGATCTCTTATTAGCCTTATTTAAGATTGAAGCCCGCTTACTCAAAATTCGGTTACAACATTCGGACCTGAAAAAAATCAAATTTTTGTGTTGATCATAAAATTTTATGTCAAAGATAATTTTGTCTGTCATTATCGTTAAACTGTATAGTACAGAACAGTAATTTAAGTAAAAAATAAAATTGAAGCGAATGTTGAATAAACGGGTCTAAGTATTAAGGACGTTTTCTATCTTTACAAAGATAGATATATTGTTAAAAATATTTCAGAGAAAAATTTACCTGCACTGAATATAGAAAAAACACAGCAAATATTAGTAACAGTAATTGTTTAAGGAAAAATTACATTTTTTTGTTTTGTCTTTATTGTTTTAACTTTTAGCAATAACTTTGAACTATTAGCTTATAAGTAACATTGAAAATGTTTTTTGCAAAAATATCGAAAATATCGAGTATTGCGAATATCGATATTTTTGCAGCTCTAGCAAACAACCACATGAACTCACATATTTTGCAAGCAAATGTACATACACACACATTAAAATATATGGCTGTTCGCTTTGAGTGCTTAAATTCAACAGCGTCTTTTTTATAATTACAAATAATTGGTATGGAATAATATTAATTTCATAACTTACCTTTTAATATGGGTTCTAACTCCATTAATCCCCACTCCAATATATCATGTAGGCTCATTGTTACACGGAATTACACACAAACACACGCAAATACACACCAGAGATAATTTGTGAATCTGTACCAGTGATGCCAATTTGAAGAGAGTAAAAATCCGCAAAAGCGACATAAAAAATCCGTGTAAGCAAATTTATACAATTTTTTTTTTCAATTTTTATATTAACAGCTAATAAATTTCACGACTAAAATCTTTTTTAAAATAGTTTGTTTTTTTTTTTTTTAAATTTGCATTGAACTTATGCATATAATCATAACTAAAAGTAAAAATAGTTAAAACTAGTAAGGTATATCTTCGACTTGACCGAAGTTAAAATACCAAGTTTTGTAACTTAAATATTAGCCTCCTTATAGAGTTTTCATTATTCTTGTTTAATGAGAGGTAGGCGTGGTTTTAATCTGATTCAGCCCATTTTCGAATTTAATTTTTCCTTTTTTTGAGAAAGAAGCTCAAATATCGAATTTCATTATGATAGCTTGAAAATTACGGCTGTAATCGTGTCGACAGACAGATATACGGACAGACAGACGGACATGGCTAAATCAACTCAGGTGGTGATGCTGATCAAGAATATAAATACTTTTCTATATCTACCATGCCTTCTTTTGGGCATTACACATGTCGTGACAAAATTAATATACCCCTTACACAGTACGCGTGGGGGTATAAACATAGCATAAAACATATCTTCTAAGAACTTAAAAACTAAAAAACTTTTTTCATTTTTAAGGAACATACTATTTTTTTTATAATATTAAAAACATAATTAATATTTATAAACATTATAATCATTAAAAATAAAATAACTTTGGAATACATTTTAGAGGCACTTTAACTTCTTTAAGGGCCCTTACATTTTTCTAATGCATAACATTGTAACAATATTCTCAGAAAGCTTTAAGTCAATTGAATAACAATTGCTGCAGTTCTGAGCACAAACATACGAAAAAAGTCAATAAATGTACTACTTCTTTAACTTTAAACGCGTTTTTCTCGAAAAGTGCTATCTCAAACCGGAGGACAGCATTGCTCGAAAACTATTGCAAGGATCGCTTCCAATTTTTTGCACTTGTCAAGCGAATTATATTCCTACTCTTAATTTTTCGATTTTTATTTTAGAGAAATGTTTCATTTTCGTAAAAATCAGTAGTTTTCTAAATTTTTGTTTTGTTTATATTGACTTGAGAAAAAATTCTTTCAACGGTTGCTGAAGAATGTGGGAGCAAGAATATGTCCCGAATTAACTTTAAAACTAGTTGAAAATGTATACTTCCATCCCCATCTATCCTTTACAACTCAAGGTTCTTTAACGGCCGATCCATGTTCCGTGAAGTTCTATATTCCATGTCGATCTCGTTATAAAATGTTCTTAGTATAACTGACGAAAAATATTGTGCCGCAGGTGTTATAGTTTTATTTTTAATAAAATTTTTGATCGATTTTTTGGATTGACCAATGGAAATTTTTTTTTATATTAAACGATTATAAGCTTCAATATAAAAATTCAAATAGAAAATTTGAATTTGCTGAATATCGTTGATACTGGCTGAATGTAAGTTTAAAATTTCTGCTTCAACTTTTGCGCCAAGGTGCACCTCAACTTGAATAGAATTCCCATATAAATCTGCTACCAAACAAAATGGTTTCATTTAGACAAAAACTAACCGCTTTTGGTTATCTTTATCTCGTTGCTAAGGCAATATGTAACAAAATAGAATCGTTGCCAACTTTGTGAAGTTGTAACAAAGTAAGTAAACATATTTTTGAGTGATACGCAAATTTGTTTAACGATCAAATTAATTTTGACATTAAATTGACATAAACATAAAAATCCTTAGAAATCTTAAAAAATCCGTGTGAAATTCTTAAAAATCCGTATATTTAGCTTATTTTGTCGCTGTTCTCCGTTTGTCTGTGTAAGTTTTAAATATCCGTAGAAATCCGTAGTTTCCGTGTAGTTGGCATCACTGATCTGTACACACTTCAACCATCGAATAATTACAAATAGAAGGTGACACCGCCGACGATGAAGCGACATAAGAACAATGTGGCAGATATTTACACTCCAAATAATTATCCAGTTCTAAAACCCAAATGAATTGT